>JAHSPW020000010.1:13030698-13568198 GCA_019985065.2 Arctostaphylos glauca | reverse complement strand
AACTTAAGTTGTACGATGTTTACTTTTCTCATTTGTTCTTATTCATTATCGTTTTTCCACTTCTGTTATCTTCTATGATACCACAATGTCATTTCAACAGTTACAGAAATCTGTCAATAGAAAACCAAGGACCAAAAAACAAACCATTGAGCTCAACTAACCTTGAGGTTTGCGCAAAGTTCCTCCACGTAATTCTCTGATATCTGTAGAGAAAATAGATTAGAAGGAAAGCTCATTTCCACGCAGAGATACAACAACATAAACAAACACTATGCAATAAATATGCAAATAACTTTATCAAGTAGGTTAGGGCTGAACAAATAAAGTACAAACACCCAAAGAGAAGAAGTTCAAAAACAAGATACCAGTTTTTTCAAGGTAGGTAAACAGAGGAGTTTTGAACATAATCTAACCATAAAAGATGTAACTCGACTAAATGTACCAAGGGAAATCAGAAAAGCAAAAATCCCCTTCATACATGTCAAAGCTAATATAACATCGGAAGCTTACTTTGGTCTCATGAGCAGAAGGATTTTGATGATCCAATTTTTCCTTGAACTTCCTAAAAGTGTCTACAAGAATAGTGGACTTTTAATTAGTAAATTGTATCCTCTGCTTCACCAACCACTGATCACAATGCCGTAACCAAGAACTGAATTCTGGTGCTACTGGTTGAAAAAGGAGTAATCTGAAAACTATCTAGAGTTATTCACCATATACGAAATACTAACAGTGATATACAAAGTAACAAAACTACAAATTCGCATACATGCTGCATTCTCCTCTAGAAATAAAGCAGGACTAAATCTGAAATGCACAAGGCATGTCCAACCAAAAGCCAATCACTGATTACTCCAAAATAACCATCCATTTACATTTCTTGTCAGTTAAAGGTGGCTCGTTTATCGCCAGCTCTAACTCCAGTATTTAATTGCAGAAAACATTATCAAGTGTTGTCTATGAAGCACACATGCTTCTAGAAGAGAGTCATATCCATATTGTACTAGTATCCGATACCAATGCTGCTCGGATAATCAGAGTCTCGGATATACGTACTTTATACATCTCATATGCATCCAATACTTGCCATTAATTTTCTTTAAATTTAAGAGGTATCATATGCTTCTTGGATACACTTCAGTAACCCACCCGAACTTTTTAAAAATTGATATCGTAATATTTGTTAATAGAATAGAAGTATCAAGATCTACATTGACAAAAGAATAGTATCTCGACAAATAAAAGATCAGGCTTCCAATATTTTGACTACCCTATATAAAAGAACAAAATATAAATAGAAGTATTAGACTATTATCTTACTTTTTCACAATTTACCGAATTCACAAACACTTGTAGTGTTACATGTGTGTATCCAAATTCCATAGATTGGCTAACGTCTATTAAAATTATTCCTAATTCCTAAGTCGGCTCATCACCAATCATGGAATTTTTTGTGTAATATGATTCAAATTATAAGACAATTTACAAAAGTATCTTGGCCGTAGTCGTATCCTCTTTTTTATATTTGGCTTTTGTGTACCCCTATCGTGCCATGTCATGCTTCCGAGTATCATAAAGCTCAACCTAAAGTTGAAATCTCATAAGAGGAACAAAGTCTATATATCTATACTACTGATAAAAGGAGTGAAGCGTTTGTCTCCTTTTTACTTACAAAAATACCCTTTTTGTGAAAAAGCAAAAAATCAAAATATGAAAGCTGATCCAAACGGCACATCACTCAAACAACGTATTCTTTCATTTCAACTCAACAACAATTATCCTCGTCAAAAATCAGATATGAACTTGTGTCAGTACCATACCCCGCCCCAATTACCCTGGAAATCAGCAAGTCAATAGAACAGCCAGTGACCAACAACCTGCAAAACTACTGCCACCACAACTTTACAGGCTTCGCAATGTGCCAGATAGAGAAATTGAAACAACAGTGGACGGAGAATATACAGCATACCCATGCGGTGGTTTCGAATTTCTTCTTCTCTTTTCCCATAGAATTTTTTCTTACTTGGTTTTCTATATGAAATACCAATCTGACAAAAAAAATCCCTTCGGCTATGAGTTTCATTTCAAGTCCATTTACATTTACCCTTGACGTGGACTTATGTTTTGTATACATGATAAGATGTATACTGTGTGGACAGGTCCGTGTGTTAAACTTTATCCAGTGAAGGAATGGGATGAACCCAGTTGAAGGCGGGTGTGGAAGTTACAAGTGGGTTTCAAGAGTTTCACAAAATCATCGTTCTAGAGAGAGAGAGGAGAAATAAATTGCACCTTATGAATTTCTATTCCCTCTCCATGTGTATATCTTCAACATATTTCTAATTTTCTCCAAATAGAGGAACAATTGGTTAGGGTTTTCTTGATTACTAGGCTCTTCAACTTTATTTGTGTTAGTGCACATGTACAAATATGTGTTCCTATCAATTCATATCACTAAGTCTGTGCAAGATTGCATTGTAGATTTACTGCAAGGGGTTAATGGGGTGAATACTGTATATAAACATGCAACATACTCATTTATCATAAACAAATAGAACAGATAAAAGTAGGAAAAAAGGGGGCAAGGCATTTTTCGCTTGTGATAAGAAGGCTTCACTTATTAGCGAATAGAGAAACCTCGACGACTGAAGATAAGTTCTTAAAAACTCTGTTTTCAACTTGAGGTCGGGACATCCTTAAGAACGAATCGCAGATTAACTTCCTATACAGGGCAGACACTAAAAACTAATAGACCTTTCAAAACAATTCAACTCAATCTTCACCTTCCACAAGACTGAGTTAACAGAATTGTGCAAGATTTATCACTAAAAGCCTCAAGTTCTCCTACGAGATCAAACACGATGACTTTCAAAAGGATAGATCAAAGACAATCCTAATAAATGGAGAGATGGTTCTTCGATCCAGAGACCTCAACAGTTAGTGTGAAATTGATATGCATCTACACCCTTCTTTCCAAACTCTTTTGCTAAGAGACCATTTCAAATAATCTCCACAAACATCTTGCTGAGAAATCAGACATCTTTATAACATCGCCACCATAGTCATGAAGCCCATACAAACAATAAAAATAAGAACCTTTAGCTCAGACTGGGTAACCAGATGTCCACACAATCTCTAAAACCAAGCTAATGGTAACAAGATAACCTAAAGATGATCCACACTTTTAGAGGAACTATTTAGCATAAGATAAATAAATGCACATATCCACACCTTCATTCTTAAATCAGCACGTACTAGTACATTTTTTAATCAAATTGTTGAAGAAGACGTAACATCATGGCTGGTGGAACTCCTTGCAATCCACATAACCTAAAATTGCCAGTCATTGAGCATGGCAAAGAAATAAGAAATTCCATCAAATCATTCCTGCATACCTGTGAAAACGTAGACAATCTCTTCACTAAGATTGGGCCTTTATCCATTTTCATCGCTATAGAGATCCAACTTTCTTCCCTCTTACCAGAGAAAGGTCATCTGGTATTCAATTAGGTACATTTGGTAAATCTTGTTCCTGTACCAACAAATATTGGCTTCTGCCTGTGTCCATCTCAAAAAAACTGACAATTACTAGTAAGCTAAACAAGGTTGCCTAAGCAATTCAGTTGGACAATTAACAAAATCAACCTTAGTCATGCCGCACAACTAATTATGTACACTTGAAATCAATTCAGTCAATTGACGAATGTCTACTTCATGTGCCACATCACTACTCTAACAATGGTGATAACAAATCAAGTAAAGAAAACTGTCAGTCCTAATAGCATGGATCCAAGTCGATAACATGCAATCAACACCTATAGCATGAGAGACATAAACCAGTTACACCGAAGAAACCATGGACCTATATCGCATAAGATTGCCACAAGTATACTTCTAGAACAAAAGCAAAAAGAGAAAGAAGAAAATAATGCAACACAAAGATATGAAGTCTATAGGCTAATAAAGGAACATAATTCAATGCAGCAACCTAATATTCCATGGCAATTCCCATTATGCAAGGATAGTCAACAAGGAACAGACACATAAATGAAAAGAAAGTTGTTTCACCCATGTATTGGGTATCTCAAACCATCAGCTTTGAGAAATTATACCAAGTAGCATACACACAACTCGACATGAAGAGGAAAGATTGGGAAAACAGCTTTTAAAGGAACCAGGGAAAATAACATCTGTGCAACCGTATCTAAACATGTGTTCTAAAATAGACTTTTATTTTCATCTGTATTTAAATACACAAGGCAGCATGCATATGTACAAACACATATACATATATATCAATATGCAGTTGTCAATGCTAAATTTTTTAGGATCAATTGCATGACGAGGAGATGAAACAAGACACCTTTTGTAACAAATATAGTTAAGCCTCTTATTCCATTTTGGGCAATTTCTGAAAATTAACTAATTGGTTTTAAGCCCACATCGGATCTCAAATCGAAGATCCTAGAGCCCTTGAAATTGTAAAAATTTATTCATTAACCTATCCTGCAAAGAAAAATCCCTATATCATGAATTACTTGGTCAAATAATACTTGTGTAGATTCAGAGTTCTACTCTAAACTTTAAACCAAAATGTGAATGAAAAGAAGCACTTTATATGATCAAGTGCTTGATGAAAAATAATACTTGTTCATAGTTTGGGTCTAGAATTTAAACTAAAAATTGAATGAAATTAAGAAATCATCAATTTGAAATAGGCAATCTTTAAAAGTTATTTTTACCTACTGAAAGGCTTTAAATCACGGGGCAGACTGCACTCAATGTGGGTTACATTCACCTACTTTTTAAGTGCGTGGATGAAATAGCATTGTACCTTGGGAGGGAGTGAAGATCAAATTCACTATAATTACCTTGGCAGAAAGGAGTAAAATTTTCAAATTGTTTAAAACTTTTGAATGGATTCAGACTTCAGTAGTAGATAAATCGGACTTAGCTTCCTACAAAACAACTCCTAACATAGAGTAAACATTTAGTTAGAACTAAGCCTTAACTTCAAAATTCCAACAAGAAATAAAAGATTAACCTTTCTTATATAAGAACAGTAATATTCCAAAAAATTTCATCAAGGAATAAATTAAGCAAAAAACAACTAATCCAAAACTACCCCTTAGCTCAAAGAGTGAAAAAAATTAGACATTACTCATCCAATATGGAAAAAACTGATTAACCTTTCCTTAATAGAAGTATAGGCTTATGTACCATTTCAACTCTTTTATGAAAGCAAACGAGCCAATGAGATTTACACCTGAAAAAACAGCCAATGAGAAGGAGAGAGGTACTGAAAGATATAAAAATTCACTTAGCCAAGTAGACCAAAATTATGCATGACATATTTTGAGCCTTCCAATCAGAAACACATGACCAAAAAAGAAGTGAAACCAAAATGTGGGGGAGAGAGTGAAAGAGAGCATCAACGTGGAACCTAATTAACTCGATGACATTGTATATAACTAATAACAAATGTTTAGGATATATATTTAGGGGTTAAACACATCAAACTCCAATTTTAAGATACATGGGGAGTAAGGGAACAGGAAAAAGTAAATTTGTATAAATGCAAGTCAAATTCATTCGTGACATATCTTATTCTATACAACAGAAACAGCATAATTTTGATATATAAGCAATGCAAAATTTAAATATACTAAGCATCCATATCTGGTACACATACCGCTGTCTTGTCATTGTCATGTCACACCAATATGGGTACTTCAACAAAAATGACGTGACTGCGTAACAAAGCCCAACATCCTTTCATGATCTACCTAAAATCCTCTCTACCAAGTTATTGCCTATGCCAGATACTCAAAATATAACTTTTGAGGAATTTAAAACTGAAAAATCCGACTATCAATGACCAAGATCTTGATTCACAAAAAATCCTTACCTTTATTTTTTATGACGTACCCTCCCAACTAAAATCTAATATCAAAAGTTAAAACTGGAACAAAAATTAGACTTCCAAAATCCAATACCTAACCCAGCAACCTCCACAAAAGATCCTATATGACTCGAGCAAAATCTGTATTACAGGACTCAACTATAAGTATCAGGTGTGGATGTGCGTCCAAGTGCCAGACCTTTCTAAAATCTAGTCCTAAGACATTGGGATATGTGTCCAAAAGTTATGTATGGGAAAGGACACATCCTGTGCATGATAAACTGTACATTTTGAGGTATTATCAGATAGCATATAGTAAAATATTTAAAAAATAACTCAAAATCAAACGGGATTAAGAAAGAATATAAAATCTCTATTCCTCAACTATGTGAAAGGTTAGAAATGTTTCCTTTTTATCTGATGAGCTTTTTTGCCTCCAAATATCACAACAAAATGGGGATCCAAATCTAAATGGGCATGTTTGTCACACATGTACCCCACACAGTTAGATGATCCAAGCATTGAGTGTCCAACAGGGTACTTACATTCAGAACAATCCAAGTTACATACGTCCAAATAAATGGCATGCTGGTATTGTGGGAAAAGTTTCATGGACGGTTTTGCATGAAATAGCATTGGCAACCCAATCCAGCTCCAGGATTTCATATTCCGTCAAATATTTTTCATTTGGATTTGTTTGACAATACACTGAAATTTTACATAAATTTCTCCTTAACTCAAACACACAAAAAACAGGACTAATGAAGATCGCTAAGAAGGAAATGTATTTTCTTTTTAATAACAGTCACCAAGAAAGAAGTGTAGTATGAATGAAATTAAGGAAGGCTAAAGTATTAACGCACGGTACTATCAGAAAGATGGTCTGTCAGGTACTGTGATATGGCAAAGCAACAAATAATACATAAATAACTACATGTTTATGCTTGAATTATCCAAATAAAATGTTTTACTATAACCATACAAGATTTATGCTAACTTTCTCATTAACGCAATGCAAAGAGAAAATTGCAGCATCCCCAGAATAGATTTAATAGTTTAACTAAACTTCCATCCTAAAAGGCTTGCCTTGTGAATCCTTGTATTCGTCTTCGGAACAACAGCACTCCCATGCAATGTGCGTAGCTGACAACTACCTGGTGCCCTTGACAAGAAACTCAGAAGTCAATAATAATTTAGACATCTACAATTCCTTAATCAAAATAGAAACTGCTTTCCTCGAAGCAAAACAGTCGGTTGCAGTAACCACAAACATGCACACGCCCTACAGTCCCAATAGACTAAGTCATGTAATCAGACTTCGGTTAGGCTCAACTCAATCAAATTTAACATCGATAGAAGCAAAGTACCTTGAGAGTCCTTGCAGAACCTATTTTCTATAATCTATTCCCCTTAGCAGGACAATTACTACACAAATGCAAATGAGATTGAACGTTAACTCTGTAAACAACATAGTGAAACTAGTCAACTTCTTAATTCCAACAACTAAGAACACAATAATCAAGCTTTCAATACGAATAAGCGGCACAAGACAAGAAAGGCAAAGAACACGTACCCACGAGAATTGGGCACCCCGGACCTTATTGTTCACCCCAGCCATGTGCGATTAAGCTTCAACAATCTTGGAGCTGAGACTCTATTTCCCATACGACCAAAGAAACCAGTTTTCGTCCTTCCATCCTTGTCAGTAAACAGAGGGCAGATAAGGATCAGATACGTATCAGTTGTGCCCAATATCCACTTCCCATCAAAGGTAACATCCACATGAATGATAGGCGAACCAAGGCCATTTCAACTGCCTCATAGAAATGCTCGAATACAACCGAATCTTCCCATCAATGGACCCCACAACAATCGAGCCTTCACCAGTTGTGGCAAAGCACTGGAAATTTGTTCCTCTAGAAAACTGATGCCCCTGTGTCCAGTTCAATACAGGGGCACTAGCAGTAGCAAGATCTTGAACAATCCCATTCCTACCCCTCATGTCCCACCTACAAAGCCTGTTAGCATCCAAGCCCAGAAACCTTGATCCAGATGGATCCATTTGAGCTCCCTTATTGTCATTTGTAATATCCCTCATTGTAATATCAGTTCCATCTTTCCCAAACTTCCATTGTCACAACCTTACCTGTTTCAATGTCAAGCTGATGTAGCCCAGTCGCATGTGGCTTCCCATCAGTCACAGGGCTCATCAGCAGCATATTAGTCCCAGCCCTCATCAAAAGAGCCATTTTGGGAGTTGAATGCACCGTACTTGATTGGCCTCCGAAATTAACATAAACCCCTTTCCCATGAATCCCATGACTGAAATTCCTAACGACCTGAATACCTGAATCACTCACCAAGAAGCTGATGTCCAGTGCTCCCAATGCCAATCTCTGTATTTTCCCACCACTCTCTGCGGCCTCTTCGAATTCCTCCCTCAAATCCTGACTGGCTCTCGCCAGAGGGGTTTTCAGTAAACTATCCTCCGCATCTTCCCACAGTGAATGTCCGCAGCTTCTGGCTTAGCCCACCCAATAAAATATTTTCCGTGAACTTTAACGTTGTTCCCATCCGTAGGTTCGTAGGTTCATATCCGTACGTGTTCTCAAACAAACAATCTTGAAATTTGTTTAGCAACTCCTTGTAATCTTCCTCAGTGAAGAACTCCATCGCCCAAACACCTTTAGATACAAAATCAACCTGTTTTTGTTCTCCGAAACTCTTCAAGCTTGAACCCTAGCCCCAACGTCTAAAACCCACGTTGATTCTCCATCTTCCTCCCCATCAGAGGCGTCGATTTGGGACGTTTTGATGAAGTAGGAGGTGAGTTTGTCTGCAACGACCCATTTTGAATTTGCGGTGTTGCCAACAACGTGATTGTAGAGTTTCACGGCGCTTTTTAGATTAGGGTTAGTGGAAGGGTATTTCAGCTTGACATCCTTGAGCTTGGCTTCGACCTCGTCAAGAGACGACGGCATTTTGGGCCTTCGGCGCCCAAAAGATCTCTGTTACAGAAGAGTGGGGTCGATAGTTACAGAAATTGAATGGAAATGCGATAGAAAAATGGGGTTTCTTCTTCGGAATCTGAGATTTCCAGATCTTCGCGACTATGAGAAGCACCCATTTGACGTTGCTGATTTTAGGATCGATAGATACAGAGATTGAATGGAAATGCGAGAGAAAATGGCGTTTCTGGTGAGTGTAAAACCCTAGACAAATAGGGTTTCTGGTGAGTGTAAATGCAAGAAAAAAGGCTCTAGTCGAGAGAAAATGGTTCTAGTGTATAGAGAGCTAAATGATGGAACAAATCAGAAGAAAATATTCACAAGGGTCTTACCATTAGCATCCTCCATGATAAAACTCAGGAAAAGAAAAAAATGAAATCTGTCGGGATGGCTATTCAAGAAATGGTTTGATCGGTTTCTCTCGAAGGTTTGGTTTTAATTTGGGTGGAAGGGGGAGAGAGAGAGAGAGAAGCCGTGGAAGGAAACGAGAAATAATTGGTCCGCGAGTTATAGAGAGAGGGGGGAGAAAGGGGAAATCCCGATTCAGAAATTCGTACCTTTTTGTCTTTGGTTCGAAAATGCAGTAACCAAAACAAGTCATTCGGCCTGATTTTTTTAAATTATTTTTATTTAAAACGTTTTGTGTCATTTGTTTCCTACCAAATAAATATATATAGAAAAGCACTTATCATGCTAATGTCGTCTTGGTTGTTGACCTAACACCTACGCCTTATTTGATTTTCAAATTGGGCATGTGAATTGGCCTTTTCGTGCCTAACCTCGCGCAAATCCGTATTTGGTTCTCAAAAACTGAAGCAGGAAAAATAATTTCTAATTATTATAATACATATACGTGTGGTATTATTTTATCCTAGGAGGGAGAGTCAGAATCATTTAATCCTATCTGTACCAATCATTGTTCCACCGCCTTTAACCACCACCACCACTATGTTGTCGCTGTCGTCACCTCCCACCACCACCAACACCGCGCCGCCGCCGCCGCCGCCGCCACGATGTTGTCACCACATACATATATATCCACACAACTCCAGTAAAATATCTATGTTCAAAACCTTAGATATCCAAGTGGGACATTCTAAAAATAATACAGTCAAAGTCAAACGTGCGATTAGGCTTTACTGTATTAAAACTGTACTAGAACAAATAGTATCAGGACTATTAATTTCGCCAATTTTAACCCGCGAATCAAACGAGCTCCTAGTGTGTTAGCTTTCATAATCAAATGACTTCTCTCTAATTGTGCACATTTATTTCTAGCAATAAATTTCTTTCTTTTTTACTTGCATAGACTGCCAAGTGGATACTATAAATTTAATATAGATTATATTACAGGCAAGTAGATATTCAAAAATATGAAGAATGTATTGTTGTAGATATAATAAATTGTTAGTTGAATCGATGAAGCGCCGATCAAATCAAAGTACTCATTGATCAATTTACTATTTGTTCATGTGTTTTTTAATTATCGCATTTGATCGGCGCTTCATCGGTTATCATGAAACTTCAATTTTCTTATATTACGGTCAAGGATTTGTTAACCATATAAGGCTTTGAGGCCAAATAAATACACATCTAAGGCAATAGATAGCCTCAAAACAAAAACACATCTAAGGCAATAGATAGCCTCAAAACAAAAACACATCTAAGGCAATGGATAAGCGCTACCAACAAATTCATGGAAAGCATCCAGCCCAAAGTCAAAAAAAAATACACATGAACGAAAGGCAAGATCTCCAAATCATATAAAGAACAAGATAAGAGGCCTAGTTGGCCGACATAAAGAATTAGATCATAAATAGATTTAAGCCTCAATGGCCACCATTCATAAGCATACAGTCAAGACAAAGTATCGTTTATGAAAAGGAATGAAATAAAGCAGGGTGTCAACAACAAAATAGAAATGTATCAGAAGTGGTTCAGAGAAGAGTCTTTGGGCATCTGATTCTTCATGAAATCATCAGTGAATGCATTAATGCTTTCTTGACGAGCATTCTTGCAGTCTTCCATAAGTTTGTTGATTTGAGTCTTAGATAGACTTTTTCCCAAGCAATCTTCTTCATCTCTTTGGTGAACTTTTTTCCCTCTTCGACTTGTTTTGACTCGAAGTCATTTGCCCTTGTTGCGGCATCCATAGCTTTCTTTAGATTGGCTTAGGCCTCATCTTTAGAGTTGACTGTTTTTTTCCTCCATTCCTTAGCATTTTCCTCGTTGGTTTTGAAGCGTGGTTCCCGCGAGTAGCATTGCGATTCAAGCACATCATAGCCTTTTGGATGGTCAGGGGTCAGAATAAGATAAAAAGTTACACAACTATAAAAAGCAAAGACAAGAATAAGAAGTTATGGAGAGAGAAATGTTACTCACGCGAGGTTGTGCGCGATCATCGACTACACAGAGTGTGGTCATCAACTTTCCTTGAGGGGCTCTACTTCTTTTGGCTACATAGTAGCTTCACCAACGACCCGAGCAATACTCAGGTTTTTCAGGGTGTCAATGGTTGTGAGGGGAAGCTCTCCATCTATCAGCATTTTTTGGACAGCAAAACTCAACCTTCTTGGGCGACCTTGGCTTGGAAGAGATAAAGTCATACTTCTTCTTCAAATATTTCTTTTTTTGAGGTGGGGGTGGATCCTTCTCGACATTAATAGGAAGGAAAGACGTTGGCAGAGGGGATGGTGACGCAGTTTTTGGTATCAGGATGCGGTAGGTTTTTCTCTTCGATGGGATGGTCTTTTCGCTAAGATTGATGAGGTTTTTAGCAAAGGAAAACCTTAGTTCTGGTAAATTTATTTGTCAATTTCATCTTCGTCCACTGAGTTCCAAACTTGGTGAGGGAGGGGTGTAGTGATAGAACCCGAAGTGGATGGGCTGGATACAGGGCCGGAACCATGTGGGGGCCACTCCCCCCCCCCCCCCCCCCCCCACAAAAGAAAAAAATGAAATTTGGTCCCCCCAAAAGTCACAATCTTGCTTCCGCCCCTGGTTGGATATGTTCTCGTGTTTAGGTTCAACAACGGTTATCTTGTGTGGTTCTTTTTGGAACGAGAGAGGAAAGGCCTCAGTTGTGTCACCTTTGGCTTCGATGGCGATAGCAATATCTTGGGGAGCAGATTAGTCCTTGATATATTCTCAGTAAGTCAGTGTGTACCTCAAAAGCACCTAATGTGATCGGGCAAGTATTTTGTCCCAAAAGGCCTTTGTATTTCAGAACCTTCTTCAAGTTGTTGGGTTTGGTAACGACAAGAACTAGGCCTTTGTTGCAATTGACAGTTGCAAAGACAGAGAAAACATGATTAACATGTGTTCGGTAGACAGCTGAGAAGGAAAAAATGATTAAATAAAGAAACCAATGGAAAAAGAATTGACGAGCTTTCCTGAATCTCCTCGGGATCCTTATTCTGTCATTCTCAGGCTCCCAAGGTCCGAATTTCCAATTGCTTGTGACAATTAAGAAGTTGTCATCGTTGCGTTGGTTGAAGTCCATGAGGTGGGTTATGATTCTTTCTCGGCCTGAGCAGTTTTTGAGGTAATAAAGGTCGGTGTGGAACTTGACTATATTGTAGTTGTATTGAATGTCTCATAATCCTAGGTTAGTGCCTAAAATTCTGTTTAGTTCAACAATGGACATTACAATGTGGTATTTTATTGATGAATACTAGTATTCCACACTCTATGAGGCCTGTGATTCATGATTCAGGGAATAAGATTAACTCCGAGGGATATGTGAGAGTTTTGTTACCCGAAGTCGAGATGACAATCCGAAAAGAAAAAGGGAAAGCCAAAGCTAAATCCAAAACCAAACCAAAGTCTAAACCTTTTGAACCAACCAAACCGACCCGAGCCAATCAAAAACGAAAACAATCCTTTGAACCGTTTAAAACCAAGAAACCCTGAGCTAAGAAGCAAAAGAAACAAAGGATTGAGGATAGTGAAGTAGGGGAAGAAGAAGAGGGAGATGGATTGAGAGTTTTGTGCTTGATATATAAACGTTGGGTAGTACAAAAATTTCAGTTGTAGATTAGAAATCATGAGTCACCAAGATACGGGTTGAATAAAATTGGAAGGATATGAGCCATGTGCTCAACCTTGCATAACGTCGATCTTTAGCTAAAACATACATTTTTTAAATTAAGTAGTTGTTTTATTGCGTCGTAATATTTTGGTCAGTGGTTGGGGAGTAGCCCAATGCCCTTGATGGAAAAGCCCTAGAGAAATAAAACACTAAATTGTAGTTACTAGAATCGACCGATTCAACCAACCCAATAGCGGTTTGAATGATTCACCACTAGGTTACTCTAGTTTTTACAAAATAGAATGTTATTTTAATGGGAATGGGTTTTGAAGGGTTGACCGGATCGAAACATGGACTAGCCAATAGTTCACGAGTTGAATAGGCTAGTTTGGTCCAATGTGCAAGGCATCCCCCTTGGATATCCCAATTTAGCATCAACTATTGAATGTATAAAGCATAGGGTAAATTAAATCAGGATCCTATTTACCTTTACAGTGTAGTGTTTCATCCTATACACTTTTTTAACTTATGTTTTCATCCCTATTTTATATGGTTTGACAAGTTTGTCCTTATTTTCGAGTGTTAGATTACCCTCTTATCATTTTTTAATTCAAAACCTATATTCTAATTTGGTATGTTTACAATCACAAGAATAAATATGGCTAAAATTATGGGATTAAATAAGGTAAAAAGTTTAACTGATTATTGAATCAATTCGCTAGATTTTTTCATGGATATGTGACAGAATATGGTAAATTCGTGACGGAATTACCCGGATTTTATTATGAAATCATAATCGAAAATCATGCAAGGAAGCAGTGTAATGCATTTTTTTTATGTGGGTATATTTAACTCCAAAATTATATGTCTAATTGATGATTTTTTTTTTCGATATTTAGATTATACTAGGGCTCTTTACAATGATTAGATGTGTAACGTGTTTCGCGGATTTAATTTGGTTTTGGATTTATTTTTTTACGACAAGTATGTTGGGCAGTTGGTTGGAATGATGATTGTTAGCAGTTTGGAGATGAATTATGCTCGTTATGGTAAAATTTTCAATGCACAATGGTAAATTTGTTATAAACATGGTAAGTTTGACGGCGGTTGTATGGTAATTCGATGGGAGATGGATCATACTCATTATGGTAAATTTTCAATGTACAGTGGTAAATTTGTTATGAACATGATAAATTTGATGGCGGTTGAATGGTAACACTACAGAAAAATGGGGATCTCCCAATGGTTTTTATCCCAACGGTATAAATAACCGATGCTATATGTAGGAAATAGCAACGGCTTCAAAGTGTTATTAGAAATGTGTCTTTAGTGACAACTTTTTGTAGACCGTTGCTGTATTTTTAATTTTTACCTACGGTCCATAATAAACCATCGGTATAGCCCGTGAAAATGAACCGCTATTTTTAAATTACTTTACGTGGATTCCTCAAAATACCTTTTAATGCTTGAGTTTTGAAGTGCTTAAATTTTAGGCATTTTTCCAAATTTTTTACTGTAGGTGAGTAGCGATGTATTTGTTTAGTTATTTCAGTGGGTGGAGTCACGTAAATGGTTTTCAATAGGTGGAGTCTGTCAATATTTTTTATCTGGGCCTTGGGCCATGGGGAGGTTTGCGTTTTCTGAGTGTTGGCTCCTTGCCAAAGTATATTTGATATCTCAATATACATTTTTGCCGGTTTTTAAGTGTTATTTCCCACAACACTCTCTCTCACTAGCACCTCCTGTTATTTCCACTAGCATCGACTCTCTCTCACACTAGCACCAATCGTTTCTCGATCGCCATGGCTCTCTCTCTGCGGCGACCACTCTCTCGTTATTACTCTCTCCCGCAGTCTCTCTTTGCAGCGACGACTCTCTCTCGCGATTACTAAAGCCCTAAATCTTCGGTGACCATTCTCTCTCGCAGTCTCTCTCTCCACTCGACCTCCTCTGCTCAATCGATCACGAGTTTATCTTCTCTCTGTCTCTCTTGCAGACTCTCTCTCTGCTCGATCTGTTTACTATTGATATTGTATATACAGAGATAGATAGATATATATCGTATCTGCCGTGATTGGACCGACATTGAACGAATCCCTCTATTATGCTCTTTCCTATATCTCTCTTTCTCAATTGGAAGCTAGGAGAGAATGAGTTGAACTTAATCAAAAATCAATTAGTTTGAATCCTGTGTAAGATCGACACTGAATGAATTGAACTTTTTTGTTTGGATTGCCTGTGTTCACTCTTTTCTTTTAAATATTATGATCCGTTGCAAAATATTTTCCTATAGCAACCAGTCTTAATATTTGTTTGGATTGCCTATAGCAGCACTATAGCACTGCGTTTCTCTTGCCTTGCAAGTGTTTGATATAATGTGTCAACTAGCTCTGCAATGCACTATCCTGTTCATTATGTTCACGTTTGTTGTGTATCTTTCAAGTTTATGTGACAACGCTATTCAAGGGAAAAAATTGATGCATGCAGCAATAAATAGTATTTTTACAGTTCCTATTTCTGAAGCTCCTTAAATAGTTCCAAGGATAAAAGCGAAGTTGTAAAAGCAAAGCCCACTTTACTGTGGAGTGGTTTCTATATACAGTAAATGACTTTGTAGGAGATTCCTTTGCAAATGAGAGTGATGGATTGATTAATGCTCTCCATGCATTTTGTCTGGATAGGGATTCTCCCAACTAAAAAATCTAAGCCCTTGATTGTATCCTCCTCTAACTCTTGAACCTCCCCCCATAGGCTACCAATTCTGTTGAAAGTGGAAACATTCCACACCTGGATGGGAACGCCAGAACAAGCTAGCCAAACCAATCTATTATTCTGGGTATAATGAAGAGGACTCCATCTATTGACGTTAGAAATCCAAAAGGATAAAGAGTCCCCCAAACTTTCATTAAGAAAATAATCCAACTCAGAGAGAGTAGGAAATGTAATAATCACTAGGGCTACCCCAACTAGTCCAACCAGGATGTTAGAGAAAACCGAAGAGGTTATACATGGCTAGTTGAAATGGTTCCAAAAATCTAAAAGACCTGAGCTCCGCAATAGCACTTCTCCGAACCCATTCATTACCCTTCTCTGTGATATTAATAAATAACTTGGTTAACATTTTGGGCTGAGATTGGTCCTTGACAACATCTGCAAAAGAAACACCTCCTCTAATGGGCTTAAGATTTGAGGGTTGTTTATTGCCGAAACCGATATCAAGATTCTCGTGACTGGGGTTTATGAGGTAGGTCCCAAAGTTACGTTTGTGTCTTCTTGCAAAGTGATTCTGTGGTTCTAGTCCTCTCCTTGTCTGTATATTCTCTTCTCTTGTCCTCGGATAGTTGGCGACCTTAACATGCAACTAATTTCCCCTAACGACCATACCGTTCAACTCCTTAGTAGCCTGGTGAGCTTCCCTCCCTGATTGGAACCTCACAAAACCAAACTTGATATCGGCTTTTGATCGTTTAGCTGGGATATTCACGTTCGTTACCTTTCCTAGGCTCTGGAAAATTTGATACAGCCATTCTTCATCCATGGCAAAGGGCAGATTATCCACAAATAATGTTCCTGTTGGATCCCCAAAGTCCTGACCTCCTCCAGAGAATGGTTGATCCTGAAGAGAAAGCCTTCCTACAGGTAACCAAGGTCCATGGTTTCCCGTCCTCATCCCTCCTCTCTCTCTCTTTTACTCTCTCTCTCTCTCTCTACCATGTCAGATCTTTGTTTTGGCTTTAGGTGGGATCCCCGCGAAAACGGTTGCCTTGGCTCTAACAGTTGCCTTGTGGTATTCTCTGCCAACCTTTGTTATGTATTCTTTACGGAGAGTAAGGAATAACCTTCATTTCAATGGGGGCAGAGTATATTGGGATCTTTTGCATCAAGAGATCAAGTATAGATGGATTAGTTGGGCCTCAATAGATGGATTAGTTGGGCCTCAATGCAGTAGCAGAAAAAGAATAGGCTTTCTATCACTTCCATTTTGCACAACCTTGTAGGCTTAACTCAATGTGGGGAGATTGATTGATCTGATTTTGTTGGGCTTTGGGGGGCCTTGCCTTCCCTTTGTACATTTCACTTTCTTATTCTAAAACTTATTTTCTTTGCCTTTCAAAAAAACACTATGGTTTGTTTCTCATTCTTATACTAAACAACAAAATCTCCTCACCCTTTCTTTTTTTATATGTTTTATTTGGATTTTGGTTGTTCTCAAGAATCTGTTTGTCTTTTTTTTTTGCTTGCTTGCCATGGTCCAAGTTGACTGTTTTGTAGTGTTCAGGGTTGCCTCATCTATTTTGGCATCTCCAAAAGTTGCTACAGATGCAGATTATGTTGCAATTTTATTTTCAGCATTTGCTATCAGAAATTATCAAGGATTTGCAGCAGCCTATTGCTTATAAAAGCATGCTACTCTGTGTAGTTCCCGTGGTTCTATAATTTCTTTATGGATATGCCTTTCAAATAATCAAACCTCTCTAGTTCTCATCCTAGGTTGTGTGAACATCCATCAAATCAGATTAGGATAGGACAAGTTCAATAACTTCTCTTTGCTTAAGGGTTTTTGTTGGAAGCTCATTGCCATGGTATAATGTTATCAAGTCCTAGAAGGTACTAGGTCTTAAAGATAAACAATGTACATACAAATAACAATGTCCATACCAAAGGACTTACGAGTGTGATGTTCACTATGAGATTGAACATTCCATTACACAATGCCTTGTCTAGGAGCATCCTCACAAGTTGCGTCTTTTGCACATTTTTATGCATTTCATGTGAGGCCTCCTTTTAAGAACAAATGGCCTATCGACCTTTACACACTCACTCTACCTCTCAACCTATTCCTTATATTTTGTAACACAATGTTGCTCCTTTTATGCATTTCATTATTCATCAAACTAGCTTGTTCCTTATTGCTATTGTCCACAAATTTACCTTCTAGCTTATTATAACTAATTAGCACAACTTGTTTTTTTGTTTGTTACCCTATTTTCAACTCAGGATGAGCATGATGTCGTTGGGTTTTGGCTAGAGAAAAGGAAGCCACATGAATGTCCAATGTGCTTGCAGTGCTTTGATGTGAGTATAATTTTTGAATGAATCACGTTAAGTTTGTAGAAGATAGGAAATGTATGAAACTGGATATTTAGATATGAAGTTTTACTCGAGGTTCATTTGTTGAGATTTATCTTTGCGACTGGTTATACTGTATAAAAAGCTGTGTATGCATTTTTCAGAGCAGTGTTGTACCCTTTCCTATTCATATTAATTGGCATTTTTCAGACTTGATTATCCGTTCATTCTACAAAAAGAAAAATACTTTTGCAAAGACAGCATGAGCTACTGACTTTCACATAAATCCGTTTAACTTAGTTAAGACTCCATGAGGCCTACATTGCTAGTCTGGCTTTTACATAAATCCTTTTAATTTCCACATATACTTCAGAATTCAATGTGCCTTTTGAATAATGAATAAAGAAATAGAAGTAGAAAGGCCATTGTTGTGCTTCATAGGAACTTTTAGCACCATTTTAACATATGTTCTTTTATTTTGTTTTCAAGACTCCTTGATTAAAGGATTGCTTTGACCAAGCTTGTACGTATTATCTCATGGCTAGTCTGATGTGTTAAGTTTTTTGAGTGTTAATCACTTGAAGTTTTATGTGTGCAATCTCTTGTGTCAGGTGCTGCAATAGGATTTGGAGGGCAAGTAAAAATATTGCCAGTAGTTTTCTCATTGGTTTACTCAACAACTGGTTTTATTCTTAGTATAACTGTATTTTCAAACCATTTGTGTAGCTTATATACAATTACCATGGAGGTCCGTGCTATTGGTGTCTATTTTCTATTGTGCATCTTTAAACCGCATGTCAAAGCTGTTCTGTTATTTTCTTTACTTGTTCTTTATTTTTTTTTCTAGATATTATTTTTCAGTTCCTGGTATTATTGGATGTCTCCAAGCCCTCGATGTTATAAAAATTGCAAGTGCTATTGGTAAGCTACTGTCAGGAAGGATGCTTCGTTTGGATGCATTGTCTGCAGGGATTCGTAATGTACATCTACGATTTCGTAGTCATGTCCTAACCTTATCTTTTTAATGAAGAGATTCCTCCGCTATCCACTTTAGTGGGTTGTACTTGAACAAATATCTTATTACGAGAATTTTGATGTACTATTGAAATGTGACATGTTAATGTAATGGAATTTAGATTTCGATATATAAGTTTCATTTTATTTAATAGAAATGCAAGTTTATGAAATAGAGTTTTAATTATGACTATATTGAGTGTTCCTTTTAATAAGAGCATGTATATTTCAAATTGTAGGAGAATAATTGGACTAATTTGGACTATAGCGACGTTTTTAAAAGCGTCCCTAGAAAGGTAAATTATCTGTACCAACGGCTGTAAACATCACTAAATAAACTGTCAGTACAAGAAGATTTGTACCAGCACTTGCAAAAAGCGTTGCTATAACCCTACAGTGACGGTCATCTCGCAACGCTTTAGCTGACATTTTTTCAACCGTTGGTATAGCCCTTTTAGATCTATAGCAGCACTTTTCTAGATTTTTTGTGACACTTTAGAGCGCTGCTAAATCTAAAATTTCTTGTAGTAGGTTTTTCTCTTCGATGGGATGGTCTTTTCGCTAAGATTGATGAGGTTTTTAGCAAAGGAAAACCTTAGTTCTGGTAAATTTATTTGTCAATTTCATCTTCGTCCACTGAGTTCCAAACTTGGTGAGGGAGGGGTGTAGTGATAGAACCCGAAGTGGATGGGCTGGATACAGGGCCGGAACCATGTGGGGGCCACTCCCCCCCCCCCCCCCCCCACAAAAGAAAAAAATGAAATTTGGTCCCCCCAAAAGTCACAATCTTGCTTCCGCCCCTGGTTGGATATGTTCTCGTGTTTAGGTTCAACAACGGTTATCTTGTGTGGTTCTTTTTGGAACGAGAGAGGAAAGGCCTCAGTTGTGTCACCTTTGGCTTCGATGGCGATAGCAATATCTTGGGGAGCAGATTAGTCCTTGATATATTCTCAGTAAGTCAGTGTGTACCTCAAAAGCACCTAATGTGATCGGGCAAGTATTTTGTCCCAAAAGGCCTTTGTATTTCAGAACCTTCTTCAAGTTGTTGGGTTTGGTAACGACAAGAACTAGGCCTTTGTTGCAATTGACAGTTGCAAAGACAGAGAAAACATGATTAACATGTGTTCGGTAGACAGCTGAGAAGGAAAAAATGATTAAATAAAGAAACCAATGGAAAAAGAATTGACGAGCTTTCCTGAATCTCCTCGGGATCCTTATTCTGTCATTCTCAGGCTCCCAAGGTCCGAATTTCCAATTGCTTGTGACAATTAAGAAGTTGTCATCGTTGCGTTGGTTGAAGTCCATGAGGTGGGTTATGATTCTTTCTCGGCCTGAGCAGTTTTTGAGGTAATAAAGGTCGGTGTGGAACTTGACTATATTGTAGTTGTATTGAATGTCTCATAATCCTAGGTTAGTGCCTAAAATTCTGTTTAGTTCAACAATGGACATTACAATGTGGTATTTTATTGATGAATACTAGTATTCCACACTCTATGAGGCCTGTGATTCATGATTCAGGGAATAAGATTAACTCCGAGGGATATGTGAGAGTTTTGTTACCCGAAGTCGAGATGACAATCCGAAAAGAAAAAGGGAAAGCCAAAGCTAAATCCAAAACCAAACCAAAGTCTAAACCTTTTGAACCAACCAAACCGACCCGAGCCAATCAAAAACGAAAACAATCCTTTGAACCGTTTAAAACCAAGAAACCCTGAGCTAAGAAGCAAAAGAAACAAAGGATTGAGGATAGTGAAGTAGGGGAAGAAGAAGAGGGAGATGGATTGAGAGTTTTGTGCTTGATATATAAACGTTGGGTAGTACAAAAATTTCAGTTGTAGATTAGAAATCATGAGTCACCAAGATACGGGTTGAATAAAATTGGAAGGATATGAGCCATGTGCTCAACCTTGCATAACGTCGATCTTTAGCTAAAACATACATTTTTTAAATTAAGTAGTTGTTTTATTGCGTCGTAATATTTTGGTCAGTGGTTGGGGAGTAGCCCAATGCCCTTGATGGAAAAGCCCTAGAGAAATAAAACACTAAATTGTAGTTACTAGAATCGACCGATTCAACCAACCCAATAGCGGTTTGAATGATTCACCACTAGGTTACTCTAGTTTTTACAAAATAGAATGTTATTTTAATGGGAATGGGTTTTGAAGGGTTGACCGGATCGAAACATGGACTAGCCAATAGTTCACGAGTTGAATAGGCTAGTTTGGTCCAATGTGCAAGGCATCCCCCTTGGATATCCCAATTTAGCATCAACTATTGAATGTATAAAGCATAGGGTAAATTAAATCAGGATCCTATTTACCTTTACAGTGTAGTGTTTCATCCTATACACTTTTTTAACTTATGTTTTCATCCCTATTTTATATGGTTTGACAAGTTTGTCCTTATTTTCGAGTGTTAGATTACCCTCTTATCATTTTTTAATTCAAAACCTATATTCTAATTTGGTATGTTTACAATCACAAGAATAAATATGGCTAAAATTATGGGATTAAATAAGGTAAAAAGTTTAACTGATTATTGAATCAATTCGCTAGATTTTTTCATGGATATGTGACAGAATATGGTAAATTCGTGACGGAATTACCCGGATTTTATTATGAAATCATAATCGAAAATCATGCAAGGAAGCAGTGTAATGCATTTTTTTTATGTGGGTATATTTAACTCTAAAATTATATGTCTAATTGATGATTTTTTTTTTTCGATATTTAGATTATACTAGGGCTCTTTACAATGATTAGATGTGTAACGTGTTTCGCGGATTTAATTTGGTTTTGGATTTATTTTTTTACGACAAGTATGTTGGGCAGTTGGTTGGAATGATGATTGTTAGCAGTTTGGAGATGAATTATGCTCGTTATGGTAAAATTTTCAATGCACAATGGTAAATTTGTTATAAACATGGTAAGTTTGACGGCGGTTGTATGGTAATTCGATGGGAGATGGATCATGCTCATTATGGTAAATTTTCAATGTACAGTGGTAAATTTGTTATGAACATGATAAATTTGATGGCGGTTGAATGGTAAGCTCGTGGTATTGAAATTTACCATCAATATCATGTAATAAAAATTACCATCAATGGCACTACATTTACGACCCCTTCTACGACATTTACCACCACACATAATGAAGTCTATCACCTGTATGGTTATTAAATTTACTATTAGAACTAATTATACATGTCAGTATAATTACATCAAATTTACTATCACTAGTAAATTTACCATCGTAATCAAATATACCATAACTATCAAATTTACCATCTAAGAACCAAATTCACCATCATATTAAATTGAGCATAATGGAGGAACAAAATAACAATTGTACCATCAAATTTTTCAGTTGGATCAAAGTTAACCATCAGAAAAAAATTAACAATATAGTCAACACCGTGTCAGGATGACCAAGTGTAACATCAAAATATAGTTTTTAGACCATTTTATGTAACTCAGTACATAAGGAGAATACAAACATATTGAGGATGTATTAAATTGTTACTCAGATACCAACATCCCCAATCGCAAATCAAAAATCGATTACACCTTTAGGGATACCAACATATTACAATCCAACGAGACAATGTGGGACGATGATCGATCAGAAGACGAGATACTCTTCCGTAGAATCGAAATACAACCCAGCCCCGTGAATACGCACTTAGATTTTCGTTCTTCACCACGATAGTCGGACGTTGATGGCCTTCGGAACCCTAGATTGGCGTTCTTCACCACGATAGTCCGATTTTGAAATCCTAGGATGGAAAATGAAAACCCAGAACCATAAACAGAAACTGTTAAAGGAGGTGTTTTGATAAATAAGGTATTGTGTTAAATAAGTCCATTTTTTTAGGAACAAAATGCTGATTTTGTGCTAAATGTATTTTAAGGACAATCTGGGTATTTTTTAAAAAATAGGATGTAAAAATAATTTTGAAAAGTGTATATGATGAAACACTAGTTTTCTCTTACAGATAGGACTGAACAATAAGTACCCCTTAAAAGCATAAAGTATTAATGATAAAGTAGGTTTGATAACTATATTTCACATACATCTTAAAATATAGGTTAAAAAGGTGTAACACTTAAGTAACTTGTTACTTAATTCGGACTAAATTATCAGTACTTGTATACAACTATCTTCCTCCACTATAGCCACTACCATCACCACTACTCTTCTATCGCCGCCACCGTTACTCCAGCACCACATTATTCCTAGATCTACCATGATTAGTGCCACTTCTTACACCATAAACGCTCTATTGGCACTGTTGTCACCATTAAGATCACTATTCTATCATCGCCATTGGTACCATGACTGTCAGGTCAAGACCGGCCCAATAGGACAATCCACAAGGCCATCGCCTGGGCCCCCCCACAAATGGTTCAAAATTAGAGCCCCTTATTATTTTTGCTTCTTTAAAAAAAAGACCCAAAATTTTTAGCCGAACTATTTTACTGACTAGGGCCCTAATAAAAAATGACCTAATTGATTAGTTTTTACCCCAATTGTGATTTTGAGAAACTTTCAAAAAGAAAGAAAAATAAAGATTCCACAGTGATTTTATTCTATTTTATCTTTTTTGAAGGCTAATTTTAGGTCTCGTTTGGTTTGCTTCACATTGTTTGTTTGTTTAGTATTTAATATTTATAAATAAGCAATAAGTGAATCAACGAACTAAAAAAATCGTTCGGCTCCCAATTACTTTTTACCTTTTTCTTATTTGAGAATAATAAGCAAATACGTAACATAAAAAAATTGAATCATCTAAATATAATAAAGAACTTTGTTAATAATATTATTATATAAATGTTACATATCACTAAAATATACAAAAAAATGTAAAAAACTTGACTTTTAATTTGAATTAGCTAAATGTAAAGTAAGTTCTTATTGATAATATTATTTTGAAGATAATTTTGTTGTTAATTTAAAAAAAAAACAAATATGCAAAATCCAATTTTATAATTTTACCTAGGATTCCCCTACGTTAGGCTCACCACTTTAACACTGTCATCTCCCTTCCCCATCACCAAACTTCATTTACCTCTTCATCACTATCACCACGGCTCAAATCACAACCGGCGCTCCATCTCTCTAACTCCTTCCATAGCTGTCATCACACCATCTCTTTATCACCACAATTACACCATCACTCGCCATCTGAACCTCAACCACAGTTAGTTATTAATTTTTTATCAAATAATTTCAACTCGAAATATTAAGCATCTATTTTTTGATATTTTACTTTTTGGCTTTTAGTTTTATCGACTAGTGCAGCCAAGAAAAGTTAGACTCTCACTTCTGGGTGTGAAAAGGAAAAGGAAAAGGAAAAGGAAAAGGAAAAGGAAAAGGAAAATGTGTATTTCGAACACGTGTATTGGCAACCTTGGAGAAAATGACAGAAATGGACATATCCAGTGGCTATAAAGCAATTCCAAATGATCAGGAGTTGGAAAAAAGAGGCGGGCGCGTTTAGCAGACACGCTTAGGTCTTTTCTTTCTCTCTCCTCGCTCCACAAATGGAAGCCGACGGTGAGGCAGTCGCCTCCACCACTACCACCTCCGCCGTCGATATCTTCATACCGTCGTCTCCGCAGAAAAATCTTGACTTATCACCCGTCGGTTCGACTGGGATCACTGACTCTCACTTGGAAGAAGTAGAGGAAGAGGAAGAAGAAGCCGCCCATCCCTCCGGTGATAACCGGCGTCCTCAGGTCGCCTCTGCTCTCACTGATGATCTTCGTGACAAGATCATTAAGCAGGTAACTACTCGCTCTTCTCTCTCTCTATACATCTATGTGTGTGTGTGTGTGTCCCACCGGTTTTTGAAAACCAACAAACCTAAGTACGCCATTATGGTTTAGTTTCTCCAGATTGACAGGTTGATCTGAAATAAAAATGAACTTTTTGTTGTTGTGTTATGGTTGATAACATAATACCCACTTAGTCGATGGGTGGGAACATTGGGCCACCAATTTTGTTTCTCTTATTCTTCTTTGGTCTGTATAAACATAAACTTGTGGAATTAATGTCGATATGTAAAGAGTAAGAAGGAGAAGTGTGAGAATCAGAGAGAAAGAAGAATAAGACGTTATAGAAACATTGAATAAAATCTAATAAGTCCAGAAGATCTATGTATTTGTATTCGGTATTTATTGTATTTGTTTTATAATGCGTCATCAGCACAGAATTTGCAATTGAGTTATAGAAATGTTACTAATGCATGTTTCTAGGTCACTATTTAGTATTTGTGCAGAGAAATTAGGTTCCAGTTTCGAAAACAGCCGTACATATTGAAAACAATAACCGATTAGTAGATAATTAAGCTAGTTTGGTGTACTGACAATTCAATTTCCAAGCCTTTCATAATTTCAATATAGTATTTCATCTACCATCTTTGGGTAAATTTTATAGTTTAATTTAAATGCTTATCTAACAAATTTATTTGTGTATCGACAATGTCAAATAGGCCGAAATTGAATTTCGCAGCACTTGATATGTCAAAACAGAATTAATTAGCATGGATCCTCGATGTAAAAATCTATCTTGATGCTATGGAAATTGGAAATACAATCACAGATGGTAATGATGCATCCTTGAAGGATTGTGCAAAGGCCATGATATCCATCTATTATCACCCCGCGAGGATTAAAATTTGAATATCTAACAGGTTTAGAATCTTGCAACCTGAGATGTCGTCAATGATAGTGAGCTTTCGGAAGTATTATGGTCTTTTGGTTTTTCTTTAATATTATTCCACAGGGCACAGAGTTAATGGGTCACTGTAAGATATTTGAATTTTAAATCCCTTTTCGGGGTGATGTGGATGAAGATCATGGTCTTTGCGTGCATCATTACCAGTGATTATTGTATTTCCAATTTCCACGGCATCAAGATGGAATGTCAAGTGGGTTATAGATACAATCCAGGAAGGATACGAGACGCACTTACTACACAAACACATTACTACAACTTTAAACTTTAGTACACGGTAATTAAAGCATACTCCTAGCAACATGAATTGTAAAGGTGCCACAAACGGAGCAAAAATAGTGTACCTGTTTGGACCTGGAAGCTTTTGCGAGCAGCATAAAGTCCCCATAGGAATAAGATGTTTTCATGACATTAAGAGCAGTAGCCATAGCATCGCTAGTCTGCACATCTCCATCAAATGAAGTGATAACTTTTAGTACATTAATCTAGAAAAACAACTAAACGAGCACGGTATATATCCAAGGCAGCTCATCAGGTAAATGAAGACACAATCCCACATGAAGTGCATCAGCCAGACGATCAACACAAAAACAACCTAGAAATCCTCCATATATAGCCCATTACAAAGAAAACATTTCAAAAAGCAAGACAATGAACCAACTGCCACTAAAACCATGGGAAACTAGAAATATTGTAAAGGCTTACTAGAGCCTAAATTGACAATGGCATTGTCAAATTTGTTGGCACATGGTCACTATGGAACATGCATGTTCGTTGCCTAATCTACCACTTTCAAATAGCGCTTTAAAGTCTCAACACATGATTGCTGTCGAAAATGCACGTTGACTGCCCAAGTCTGCCTTTTCTAATAGATTCCAAGTTCTAAGATTTATATCTAGTGTTCTTGACAATATTGCACACCTAGCATGGAAAGCAACTCCTAGCATCCAATCATTACTAGAATAAGCATTCACGAATCTCCCAGCCACAATCTGCAAAACAGCATGGGTAACTGCTAATTACAAAAGAGTGTCGAGATTGTTAGCAAGAAAAACAGCTAGAAAGATGCTTCAAACAAAGAAGAAAAAGAAAGAAAGTCAAACAGAACTCCAATTGCCTTTCTATCTATTTCCTAGTTCTCAACTTTAATTCCAATTGGTGCCCCAAGAAGAACAACACTTTCCACAAGTTCACTGCCAAAATCAGCCAAGTACATGAGAATTATTCAAGCAAGCCAAACAAATGCTACACAAATAATGATTAGCGACAAGTATCATTTACCACTATTTTCAGTTTCAGCCAAAAACTAGAGACACTTACAAAATAACTCATGCTTCCAGTGAAAAACCTACAAGTGTCACAGGCCTAAAAATGTTGTGAGCAGACAATAATAGAATTCGGTATACTGCAAAACTCCCACATTTCTAAGACAATGGAGTAAATTTTGAAAAGGCTTGTCTACCTTTGCCTTTGCAATCTTTTTAGTAACACTTCAGCAAGCAGCTTTTCAACCCTATCAGATCTAGGGGAAAAAATCAAAAAACTTAACAAGGGATAACAAGAGTACAAAACTAATCAAGAAACTTATTTGACCAAAATGGCTTCTAATGCTCCACCAAAACCTTAAAACTGACTGCCAAATGCTAACAGTAAATGCATTAACCTCTGTTATCCCCATTTGATTCATATGCTCACTTTTCCTAAATCAAGAGCAAGACCCATATTCTAGATGTTAACCAATCACTGCCTAGCAACCAGGGTTTCTAATACAATCCAATACCTTGCTTATAGAGGCACCAAAATATCTCAAACACTCCAGAAATCACAAAGATACCTATAAATTCTACGTGTAACGTATATATGTAGATTAAATATTCGTATGTATAAACTACCCTATACAAATAAATAAGAACCGTATAGCGTAGATCCATATATATATAATAACTATTTGTATACATACTAGAACTCAACTGTAAATACTATACATATTCGTATGTACAGAATAAATAAATGGAAGTATATACGGCTAAATATGAAGAAATAAGATTCGTATTATACGTATTCGTACCTAATACGTGTACAGAAAGAGATGAGAGAACACTGGAGATGGATGGTCATAGCCAGAGACGGATCGCCGCTTTAATCGACAAATTCGTTGGAGTTTTTGCTTGAGAGAGGAGAGACGCACAGATTTGTTCTCGCGCGCTCTCTCTCCGACTCCTCTTCTCTTATGGTTTTTTCTCTTGTTTTTCCCTTTTTGCCCAAACATGACTTTTTGCTGCAAAAAGGTTAATTTCATACTAGTTTAAATTCCTATTTTGTAAAAATTTATAATCTGTTTTTTCATACTAGTTCAATTTCCTATTTTGTTTCTTAATTTTTGACTTACAAAGTAATCACAGAAATAAATTAGTATCTCTGGACATATATATACTGCACCAACAAGGATTGAGTACGAAATTGTGATTGTTAAGACTTTAGAGAAATATAGCAGTGGGAAAAAATTAACTAAGCTAATATGTATAGTCAATATAAAATGACAAAAAAATATAAAACAACATTACTTGACATTCAAATTTGAAGAGAGACTATAGAAACATTACTTGACATTCAAACATTACTTAATCTATAACTTTAGGTTCCACATGTAGATTGCAGGACTCTTCTTATGAAAATAACCTGGCAATACTATATAGAGAGTACAGATAGATCGGAAAGAAATAGAATGCAAAAAAAAAAAAAAAAAAATTCCCTTTCAGAGTACAATAAAAGAGAAATGAAATTGCTTGATTATTCATTCTACTAGGTAGGTATTAAACAAAGAAAATGTTGGATCATTTTTTTGACCTCCTTTTTCCCTATATATGATGATTTTCCTAATCTAGCTCCCAAACTTTAAAAAAAAAAAAATCGCTTCTTCCACTCAATTTTCTCTCTCTACTCTTTCCCTACTGTTTTGTTTCCTATCTCAAATTTAGGACTGCAAACGAACCAAGCCGTTTGCAAGCTCGCTTCGGCTCGGTTCGTTTAGTTAACAAGCCGAGCTTGAGTCTCGAAAGCTTGGCTTGGCTCGTAAAATATCGGCTCGTTTAAAGAACCTCATCAAATTAATGAGCGTAATTCGGCTCAGTTCGTTTACAAACAAGCCGAGCTCAGGTTCGAACTTTAGGCTCGTTTAGATAACGAGCTAAGTTTGAGCACTTCAAAACTTGGCTCGGCTCGGCTCGACTAGACTCGACTCCTTTGCAGCCCTACTCAACCCAATACCCAAAAACACATAGTGTGGAGGATAACTGACAGAAGAAACAGATATTTATCATTTGGAGATACAAACAGATAAATCAACCTGAAAGATGCCAAGTAGTCCTAGAAAAAGGCAAATAGTGGAGCCAGAATGAAATTTGGTTTCGCAGTAAAAAAATAAAGAGAGAGAGAGCTCATGTTTCCATCTTTTTATGCAAAATGAAATAGGTTTTGCAATAATAAAACAAAGAGAGAGCTCGCGTTGTTTTCATCTTTTTATGCAGAAGTAATTTGGATAAAATTAATACATGGAAAATTTAGCTTTGAATTTCTCAAATACTTGCTCTGGGATAATGGCCCCATTACCGTCAGCTGAATGTGTCTCCCAACGGGCTGACAGTTGTTTTCTACATTATTGGTGTTGTTGGCAAGAAGAATATTAGGCTGTGCTTTATTGCTAATTTACTGAGATCAATTGCTAATCTCTTGGGATTGCCCAGCTGTATCTTTTATGTTTAATATAGGTCAAATGTGTAAATTAGGAAAGTTAGTTGTATGATTATTTCGTTTCCTTTTTAATGTTATGTACAACCTATAAGTAGTAAACTGTATTCTATCTTTCATATCAATGAAATACCATTTCACATAATCTATTTTTTCCTAATTCCTTGATTATTCAGATGGTATTAGAGCTAGAACTTTATTTCCGACTCTTGTCCACGTTTGAAGGATCTGGATCTTTTCAATGACTACAAATGGAAATCTACAAATGATTGCAAACACTACAAAAAGGCAGTGGAAAATGATCGCATCTTTAAATTTCTTGCTGGCTTACACGTCGAATTTGATGAGGTAAGGGGAAGGATCATTGGTCGTGGTCCACTTCCTTCACTCGGAGAGGTATTTGCTGAAGTCTGGAGGGAGGAAAGCCGTCACGGTGTTATGCTCGGAAAAAAGGGTTGGGGCATCAATAGAAAATTTTGCCATAATCGCTGCTGATGCAAATGCAAACAGGGCTTCCAAACATCAGCGTAGAACAAAGGACAAGCCTCGAATTTGGTGTGATTTCTATGACAAACCTCGCGATACACGTGAGACGTGCTGGAAGATCCACGGAAAACTTGCCAACTTGAAGAGCAGCAAGCCTAGAGACCGACCTATTCGTGCAAATGAGGCTGATACTAGTCCCTCCAACAAAGAGCTAATAGATCACCTTTTGAAACTGCTAAAATCCAATCTAGAGTATGGTATTCCTAGTGTTTCTATGGCTCAAAGAGGTAGTAACCCTAGTGCTTTCACTTGCCATTTTAATCCTACACCTTGGATTATTGATTCAGGTGCTTCTTATCACATAACAAATCTCTCTCATGTATTTCATTCTTATTCACCTTATTCTAGTAACAAAACGGTCAGAATTGCAGATGAAAAATTTTCATCTGTAGAAGGAAAAGGCTCTATTCAAATTTCTAAAAACATCACCTTAAAGCCTGTCCTTCATGTCCCTAAACTTGCATATAATCTCTCATCTGTAAGTCAACTCTCTAAAGATTCTAATCGTTGTATTACTTTCTTTGATTCCCACTATGTTTTCCAGGATCTGAGCACGGGGATTATGATTGGCAATGCTAGATTGGTGGACGGTCTATACTATTTTGAAGACAACTTCCTCAGTAATAAAAAAATTCAAGTTTTTAATACCAGTTCTCTCTCTGTCCATAAACAAATAATGACTTAGCATTTTAGACTAGGACATGCCAGTCTTGTATTTGAAGTATCTATTTCCTGTTCTATTTAAAAATGCGGATTGTTCATCTTTCCAATGTGAAAGTTGTCATTTATCAAAGAGTCATCACACCACTTACAATTCCAAGTCCTGTTGATCATCACACCACTTATAATTCCAAGTCCTATTGTGCCTCAAAACCTTTTTACTTGATTCATAGTGATGTTTGGGGACCTTCAAAGATTACCACATCATCTGGTAAAAAATAGTTTGTAACTTTCATAGATGATCACACTCGGCTATGTTGGGTATACTTCATGAATGATAAATCTGAAGTTGCAAACTTGTTCAAAAAAATTTCCAAAATGGTTGAAAACCAATTTCAAACAAAAATACAAATATTGCATTCCGATAATGGAACTAATCTATTTGTCGTGATACTCCCCAACAAAATGGTATTGCAGAAAGAAAAAACAGACATTTACTTGAAGTTGCACGTACCATTACCTTTTCAATGAATGTTCTAAAATATCTATGGAGAGATGCGATTTTGACAGCATCCTATTTGATAAATAGAATGCCTACTCGCGTTCTAAAATATATTACACCCTTGGAAAGCTTCAAAATTTTCTTCCCTGAATGTCGTATTTTCTCTGACTTATCCTTGAAAATTTTTGGTTGCACAGTGTTTATTCACATACCTAGTAGGTTTCGAACCAAACTTGATCCTCAGGCTAAAAAATGTGTGTTCACCGGTTATGCTCCAAATCAAAGAGGGTACAAGTGTTATAATCCCAAAACAAAAAATATTTTTGTAAGTATGGACATCTCTTTTATAGAAAGCCAACCTTATTTTGGCTAATATTGCCTTTAGGGAGAGAGAGAAAATAGAGAAGCTCAGTTTTGGGAAACATCTGCTCCTCTACCTACCACCATTTTTCACATACCTATTCGTGATCTCCACAATTGGCACCTCTGGTAGTCAAGAAATGGATAGTCACAATAATGAAAAATTGGGAAATACTAGCCTATCATTGCCAAACATAGATGACTTACAAACAAGGGGGGAAATACTAAGATAGGATCATACTAATCCTATCTCAGAGCTTCGTATTTACACTCGAAGGGGTACTTATAAAAAAAATACAAACTTGCCTACAACTCTAGCACAAGATCAATCACTGTCTCCAAGCGATGATCCAGTTATTACTCCAGGTATCTCTAATCCTTCTTTGTCAAATTCCACTCCTACTGCTTCCGATTTAGACATACCTATAGCCCGTAGAAAGGGAATCCGAACATGTACAGAACATCCTGTTTCTAAATATGTGTCTTGCCATAAACTTTCTAAGTCGCATAAAGCCTTTACCTCAAAGATCTCCCACCTATTTGTTCTAAGAACCATTCAAGAAGCCTTAGATAATCTAGATTGGAAATTAGTAGTTTTGGAAGAGATGAATGCTCCAAAAAAGAATGGGACATGGGAATAAGTTAAGTTACCGAATGAAAAAAATAATAGGATGCAAATAGATGTTTACGGTTAAGTGTAGAGCTAATGGAAGTATAGAAAGATACAAGGCACATTTCGTGGCAAAAGGGTTTACACAGACACACAGTATTGATTGCCAGAAGACTATTGCCCCGGTCACAAAATTAATTCAATCCATGTATTACTCTCTTTAGCCATTAGTCTTGACTGGTCCTTACACCAAGTAGATGTAAAAAATGTATTCTTAAATAAAAATTTGGAAGAGAAGGTCTTTGTGAGCCTACCATCGAGGTTTGAAGAACATCTTGGTGAAGGAAAAGTGTGTAGACTAAAAAAATCCTCGTATAGCATCAAATAATCTCCTAGATCATAGTTTGAGCAATTTGGAAAAGCTGTAAAGGGCCATGGATATACACAAAGCCAAGCATATCACACTATGTTCTATACACACTTTGTAGAAGGGAAGATTGCTATTTTAATTGTTTATGTTGATGATATAATGGGTCTATTTGGACTGGGGTATTTATTCAAATTTTTTTCGTCCTTATTTGAAATTTTTTTTATAGTTTTTTGTTTTTCATCAACTTTTGTTGGTTTATTGGTTCATCTCGACAAGAGCTTTCAGAAAAGTTATCAATCATCGGTCACATTTGAAAAAAGTTCAGAAAAGACAAAAATAAATAAAAAAATAGAGTTTTTTTTTACTTATTCATCGTCTTTAGTGACCTTTTTTCAACTTTTAGACATAATTTTATACTCTTTAGATTCCGTTCATCAAGACGGACTAATAAACTACAAAACATTGAGATTTAAACAATACATGCAAAAAAAAATGAATAAAGACAAAATAAAAAATAAATAAAACCATAGGCCAAAGGGGGCCAATATTAACAGGTGATGATTATGATGAGCTCAAAAGACTCAAAAGTATTTTCTTGGAATGAAGTTTACCAGGTGTAAAAAGGATATCTTCGTGTCCCAACGAAAGTATGTGTTGGATCTTTTAGGAGAAATCGGTCTTCTCGGTTGCGAGGCAGTAGAAACACCAATAGAACCTAACTTGAAGCTCCAATTTGCTAAACCCAAAGATGTAAAGAATAGGGAACAATTTTAGAGACTGGTCGGTAGACTGATTTATTTATCACATACCCGCCCAGACATAGCTTTTGCAGTGAGCATGGTAAGCCAATTTATGCACTCACCGGGTCCAGAACACTTCAAGGCCGTGTACAGAATTCCAAGGTACTTAAAGGAATCGACGGGGAAGGACCTACTGTTTGGTAAGCATGGTCACTTACAAATTGAAGTATATACAGATGCAGACTGGGCTGGGAGTATAGCCGATAGAAGATCAACCTCCGGCTACTGTACCTTTGTTGGAGGAAACCTTGTTACTTGGCATAGTAAAAAACAAAATGTGGTAGCAAGAAGCAGTGCTGAATTAGAATTTAGATCAGTTGCGCATGGAATTTATGAGGTGTTGTGGATTAAGAGAATTTAGATGAACTAAAGATCCCAAGTCCCTCTTCGATAAAGGCATACTGTGATAACAAAGTAGCAATTGCACAAGCACATAATCTTGTCCTTCATGACAGGACCAAGCATGTAGAGGTAGACGAGCACTTCATCAAGGAGAAGATAGAGAACAAACAGATTTGTATGACCTATATATCTACTGATGAACAAATCGCAGATGTTCTCACAAAGAGACTACCCAAAAAATAATTTGAGAAATTTACGGACATGCTAGCTATAAAATATATCTTCAACCCAGCTTGAGGAGGAGTATTGGAAAGGAGAATATTAGGCTGTGATTTTTTGTTGATTTACTGAGATCAATTGCTGATCTCTAGGGAGTGCCTAACTGTATCTTTTATGTTTAATATAGGCCAAATGTGTAAATTAGGAAAGTTAGTTGTATGATTATTTGGTTTCCTTTTTAATGTTATGTACAGCCTATAAGTAGTAAACTATATTCTATCTTTCAAATCAATGAAATACCATTTCACATAATCTATTATTTCCTAATTTCTTGATTCTTTAGAGGTGTGTACTGATCAGAAATTTTAAACCATATAAATGTATAAACTTACCATGCTAATGTCGTTTTGGCTGTTGTAGACCTAACACCTAGCCTTGTTTGATTTGCGGATTAGGCGCACGAGATTGGACTATTCGTGCTTAATTCCGTGTAAATTCAAGAGAACCGAAGTTCGGCCTCTTGTTATTATTTTTATTACTAGAAAACCTGTGATTTTAAGTTTAATATTCGGATTGTGTTCTTATTTTAATAGTTTAGAATGCTGGGCCCCAATGCGGGATTGTTAGGAACTTAAGGGGGGTTAGAGTAATTAACCAAATATTAACTATATAAGGATTAAGAAACCCTAATTGAGAGTATTTAATAAAATACTAAGCTATTTTATTAAGAGATCTCTAACCCCTAAAAGCTTAAGGAGGTAGAACGGCTGCTTAAGCCAAGAATTCGTTAGAACGGGTGCTTAAGCCAAGAATTCGTGCGACGCGATCAACTAGAGAGTTGTTGAGGACATCGAAAGTTTCGCATAGATTCCGAGAACAGTCTTATACACGAAGTATTCGTGGACCTTTTGACTATTTTACCGTTTCTGCATTTTAATCATTTACAATAGGATTTCATTTTGATTTACACTGAAATATTGCATAAATTATGTTTACTTGGATGGTATTTATGTGAGTTTTGGAGCATGTTGAAGTTATGCATGTTCTGGATTGATTTCATACATATTTGGACAGTTTGGTTATAGAAACGAAGGCCAAAAGTGCGATCTGTCGACAGACCAAATTCTAGGAGGCTGCTTGAGCTCGGCAGTCAGTTTTGGACAGTAAATATATTTTGGCCGCATGAGCGAGCTCTTGGCCATTCGAACAGCTTACTAAAAAATAGAATCTGAATTTCAATTTTTATATAGTCAGCCTGTTTCTTATCTTTCAGTCCATATAAAGTTACTGTTTGAGTCTGATTTTGACTAGTAATGATACATATGAGCATGCATAGACATTGGACATCAGATAGGGGATGACCCGACGGTATAATTGTCAAGATTTTATACTAAAAGCAATGACTTTATGTAATAAATTAATATTTGTTTAAATTATTTAAACAATTATTATTTTTCTTGATGAGAATCTTTAAGCGCAAATATTTTCATTACATTTTATCATATTATGTAGGAGTGTCTCTTATTCCACATAATAGATAATATGGTGTGTAGAGTTTGGCTTACACACAGAGATTCAAATTATCGGTTCTTGTAATATATAAGTTTTAGGTTCACAATCTTAAATGGAATTGGACACACCACCAGTATAACTATAACACAGTGTTTCAGTAGATCTGTCTTAACTACGAAAAATGCTATAGTTTTAACTCACTATATTAGTATACTTTGTGTGTATTAGACATAACCAATTTGAAGTAATTGTATTTATACTGACAACATAATATAATTTACACGTCATGGTTATTATGTGTGGTTGTACTCTTAATCCAAAGATAATTAATCGATATATACATTTAATATTGTTGACTTTGATTCACAATATTAAGTGTATGACAACTATTAATTATTCATGGAATCCACATCCCTTTATAGGGATTGATAATATCCCGTTGAGAAAACTTATAAGTTTCGTTTATGTCAAACCCTGCAAATAGATATTAATATCCGATGTAACGAATAAGTTAAGTAATAGGTCTAAAGCAATTTTATAAATATTGATTAAATAAATTGTTAGTAATTTATTTTAATCAACGGATATCTATCATCTTAAAGTGCAGAGATAAATAACCATTTAATAACATGAAACTCGATAATTTTGAGATATAGGAGGGGAATACAATTATAATTCTATAACGGTATAAATTATATTTTATATAATTCAAAATTAATATGGGCTGGATTAACAAATCCAGCCCATACTTCTCTTAGGGGTCCCTATCGCTGTTTATATATACACCGCTATGCCTTTTAAGTCAGAATAACCTGAGACTCGAATTATTTAAAGAAATTATGTGAAGGCAAAGAGATCACGTTTTTGAGCTCACACTCGGTACGTGATCAAGGTGAAATAGGATTACGGTAAAAAATCTCAAGGTCAGCCGAGCAAGATCATTCCTGTCATGTTCAAAGTTCGATCAGGATTAAACTGTAAAGATAGCCGAAATTAAACCAGACAAATCTCGAAAATATGAACCCTAGTTCCGCCTAGTAGGATTTTATAATTTTTTTCGTTGTATAAACTGTACACTTTCATCACTAGGTCTTAAAAATTGGTCTCTAGCAGTGATGGCCCATAAACACTACATGAGACTCTTTGCGATTCCTCCGTTGAAAGACTGCAAAACAACCAGATAAAGAGGTGGCTCGACAATTGAAACGGCCCGTGACCTCTATAATATCGGTCCCCACTGTGGGCACTAGGTAGCCTGCGGTGCAAAACTGTCGAAATTCTGCATTAGTCGCATGATAGCATGATAGTATCATGGTTGTTAGTTGGTGATTTATGTTATCGTTGTGCACATTATATTGTTTAATATGGACATGCATTATTAATGTACATCGACGTTGTCAATATGATTTCCTACTGGAGTTTCGCCTTATATTTTTCTGTAAACTAACAAGTTACAGGTGTTGGTATGGAACCAAGGACATAAACTTTATTTTTTAAGATGGTTCAACATGATAGGCAGGATTTTCATTGTTGGCAATACTTATGTTTAGATATTAAGTTGAAAGTTTTGAAACTTTATTTGTTTATTTGTTTAGGCATTGTGGGCCTGTTTCTAATTTGTTTATGTTCAGATTAGTTCGATGGACTAATTGTTATATGTCGGATGATTGTTAATGGTTGGGATTCATTTCTATTTTATTGGAATTAAGTTTATGTTAAATTCTGGTTGCATTGTTTTATTTGCTTATTTCACCCCTAGAAGTTTGGGGTGTTACAAAGTAGATATATAAAAACATGAAGAATGTATTGTAAATATGATGAATTGTTAGTCAAACTAATGAAGCGCCGATCAAATGCAATCATTAAAAAACCCATGAACAAAAAATAAATTGAATGAGTACTTTGATATCGATCGGCGCTTCATTGCTTATCCTAAAAGTTCAATTTTCTTATATTACGATCAAGGATTTGTTAACCAATTGTCTTCATCAATAGAAATTCAATTTTCTTATAATCTCTTAATATTTTGTATCAAGTGTTCAGCAAGGCAGTAAAGCTCAACGTTCACTTTCTTGCCGGGGAGGGGGGACCATCTCAGCCAAGATAGAAAAGAATGAGGCAATTGTAGGGACCCAAAAAATTTTGAATTTTTAAAATATTTATTTAAAAATTTATTTGCGGAATAATTATTTGATTTATTATTATATATTTCGAATTTTAGTTATAAGACCCGAGCCCAAAGTCTTTTATTTTATTTCGCGTGCCTCTTTGTTTTACATGAGAGCCCTTGGGGGCCTTAAAAATTAAATTTTTGGCTTAGGGTAATGAAAGCTCATCTCATTTCCCTCATCTCATTCTCTCTACCATAGTTTTACCTTCTCTCTACCACTAACACCAATCCATTCAACCATTTTCAAATTCCTTTGAGATATAGGAAGCTTGGATCGTGCTTAACGTGGAATCGAAGACGGATCGTGATTTGGTACTCGGAAAGCTCGGATTCAATACTCGGGAAGCTCGGATTCAAGCTTGGAGGTTCACCAAAGTTAGAAATTTCACCCATTGATCAAATCCATCCTTCTGAAACTTGAGGTAGGAATTTCTACCTTGCATTATGTGTATATGATGTGTTTTGCGTCATATTTCGTGTATATATTGAGGTTTTAATATGAGTTAGAGTATTGGAGAAATTTGGGATCGTGCAGAAATTCTGCAGATCGCATAGTGGCATCCGGACGAGAGACCTGGGCATCCAGACGGCTGGCCCAGGAATTTTGGCAGAGAGGTTGTAAACGAGAAGTCCAAACGGGACTGCCTAGCATCCAGACGGGACTGGACGGGTCCGGATAGGAATGTCAAACTCCCTTTATTTGGTAATTTGACATGATCGCGGATTACTAGTACGTTTGTTTTGATTGAATGGAACGTAATTGATATTATTTGAACGTGGTATAGATATGCATAACATATACACATGTTGATATTGATTAATACAAGTATACTACTAGCCTCCATCGGGAGTGGTGCAAGGAAAACTATGCATTTAGCTTCCTCCGAAAAATGTGCTAGGAAACGACATAAATTGGTTTGGCTAGCCTCCGTTTGGAGAAGTGCTAGGACACAAAATATGACTATCGATTGACACGTATTGGCGACTTGGCTGATCTCCGTGGGGAAAAGTGCTAGGACATAATCTATCTTGATTAACTTGATCATATAGTTGGCAGTGAGATGTGGTTGTAACACTTGTAATGTATTGTCGTCGGTAATTCCTCTTTCTTTTGGAAACTATTGGATACTTACCTTTTTCAATATCGCATCTGTGAACTATTTTGGATCAGTAAACAGTGTTTAGTGAGAATTGTGGAAGATACATTGTGGTTTATTGTATTGGGAAATCAGGGCTTGAAAACTTGGTATTAGAGCGTGAGATACAATACTTTGAGACCGTGGGGAGACTTAGAGTCTCATAGGTTAAAAACTTTGCATTTTTTAAAACCATGTGTGTGAATGTGTGCATGACATTCATATGCATGGTACTAACTGTTTCTTATGAGTAAAGACAGAATTGATAAATCGTGTTGGAAATTTGTATTAGGCATTGGCCTTGTATTTTGCTATTGTTCGATATTGCTAGTGCATTGCACTTTGCAAAGATATGTCTTCTAGATGTAGTGTTAGATTTGGCGGACCTCCAGGCCGAGGTCGCTACCGTGAGATACCGTTAGAGGACATTATGAGTCAGCAAAGAGGGGTTTCTCGTGCGGAGGAGGTGAACAAGGAAGTGGAACAGAACGTTGAACCGCCGGTTGTTCCTGGTGTGTTTCCGAGAGTTTGTGGCTGCGCTTACCGATGCCAATCTGTTGAACCCGGCCACAAGGGCCAGTGTTGGGAATCGAGCTATTGATGCCATAAGAGAGTTTCGTCATCTAAATCCACCACAATTCAGCGGGAAAGGTAGTGATTTTCTCACGGCCAATCATTGGCTTTCTAAAATACGTAAACTATTCAATGTTTTGAGGATAATAGAGGATGACCTGAGGATCAATATTGTGACATGTCAGTTGACGGGAGAGGCTAAAGAATGTGGGAGTCAATACTTGAGTCAAGGAAGGACACGCGAAGGGTTGCTAGGCAAGCAGCCAGGGTTGACGAATCGGATGTGGAGACGTTGACATGGGACAGACTTTGAGGTTCGCTTCGAGAACCAATATTTTTCGGAATCCTATCGTGAACAATTACGCGAGCAATTTTAGAGGTTGGAACAGGGAACTATGACCGTATCAGAATATGCTGCAAGGTTTCAAACATTATCCTATTGTGCACCGGAGCTCGTGGCTTCGGAAGATCGCAAGTGTTGGCGTTTCGAGAAGGGTCTTCACTCTTTAGTTAAGAGGCTCATGGTGAGCCAGCACAAGATGAGTTTTGCGGATATTATTGAATGTGCGATGAGTGTAGAGTTGCTCAAGAAGGCACAACGAGGTCCCAGAGTTTGAGAGCTGAGACAATCGAGTGTGGCGCCTAACTATTCTTCATCTTCAGGTAGTTCTGAGAGTCAAGGGCGCAAGCGCTAGAGAGAGCAATTTCAGTCTCAGAGGAGCCATTCCAATCTTAGGCCGCCAGTTTCGTCGGACTCGCGGAGCAATATTTTCAGGCCTCCGAGTATGCTTTCGATACAACCAACCAGGCCATATCCGTACTTAGTGCCCGGTACCTCCCAAGGTTTGCTACACGTGTGGCAAAGAAGATCACGTTTCAAGAAATTGTCCACAAGGGGGAAGAATGCGAGTGAGGTTGGCTCGATACAGCAACTGAGCCAAGGACAAGGGCAGAGGCAACAATCTCATGGGGCTCCACAACGACGACAATAATTTCATTTTCACCAAGCCACTTGGGTTCAAGTTTCTCAATTCGAAAAAAGGGCTAGTTCTTCGGCGCCAGCAAATTTTGCTCGACGTGGATTCGGGTATATGCAAGGACATCGTGTTCCCGCTAGAGCCTACAACATTACCTCTGCAGTGGCACCATCTACTTCTCAGAGTCCAAACACATCGGTTGTGAGGGGTACATTTCTCGTATTCAACTCTTTTGCAAGAGTTCTATTTGATTCTAGAGCATCGCATTCATTTATTGTTGCATCATTTGCTTGTGCTTTGGAGTTGAAAAATATTTTGTTAGACCCACCACTACAAGTTGAGACACCTATTGGAGGGAGCTCACTACTTGACTGCGTGTGTAGAAATTACGAGCTTGTTATACTTAACTGTCGTTTTACTTGTGATTTCATTGTCCCGAGCATGACCAGATTAAATGTTATCTTGGGTATGGACTGGTTGTCTATCCATCATGCTATGATTGATTGTTTCAAATGCCGGGTCCGTATTTGTTTACCTCATGATGGTTGTTTTAAGTTCTTTGGAGAATGTCGGGAACCCTCAGAGCCTTATCTTTATGAACCTAGCAAGAGAGATTCTATTTATGCGTTGTTGGCTAGCTTGACTCTTGATGAGAATGTGCATGCGCATGGTGAGTTACCGCTAGTGGTACGAGATTTTTCAGATGCGTTTTCAGATGAGTAACTCGGTTTACCTCCTGAGAGAGAGATTGAGTTTGCGATAGATTTGATCACGGATGTCGCACCGATTTCTATGCCTTCGTATTGTTTTGCATCGACCGAATTGAAGGAGTTGAAAGTCAAATTGCAGGAGTTGCAAGATTTAAATTTTATACGCCCAAGTACGTCACCATGGGGAGCTTTAACCTTATTTGCACAGAAAAAAGATAGGTCTTTAAGCTTATGTATCGATTATCGAAAGTTGAAAACCGTGTGACTGTGTAGAACAAGTATCCAATGTCGAGAATTGATAATTTGTTTGACCGACTCCGAGGAGCAAAGTATTTTTTGAAGATTGATTTGAAATCGGGGTACTGCCAACTGAGGGTTCGGAATGAGGACATCCCGAAGACCGCATTTCGTACATGCTATGGGCACTATGAATTTGTGGTTATGCCGTTTGGGTTGACCAATGCGCCTGCAATATTTATGGATCTTATTAATCGTATCTTTCGCGTATACCTCGATCAATTCGTGGTGGTGTTTGTTGATGATATTTTGATCTATTCCAGCACTGAGGAAGACCACCAATCGCACCTTGACATCGCTCTTGGGCTTTTGAGGGAGCATCGTCTTTATGGTAAGGTTAGCAAGTGTGAATTTTGATTTTTCAAAGTCAAGATTTTAGGGCATATTGTTTCGCAAGGTGGAGTATCTGTTTATCCGGGAAAAATAGAATTTGTTATGGATTGGCAGCGACCGAATAATGTTTTTGAGTTTGGCCGGATACTATCGACGTTTCGTGCTTGACTTCTCTCGTTTGGCTATGCTTATGACTCGATTGACTCGTAAGGGGACACGTTTTATTTGGGATGATGCTTGTGAGGCAACGTTTGAGGAGTTGAAACAGCGTCTGACTAGTGCACCAGTGTTGATTGTACCCGAGAGGTGAGTTAGTTACTCGGTGTACTGTGATGCATTGAAGGAGGGGCTTAGATGTGTCTTGATGCAAACAGGACGAGTTGTGGCCTACGGGTCAAGGCAATTGAAGATTTAATAACGGAATTATATGATTTAGAGTTTGTCGCAGTTGTGTTCGCACTGAAAATTTGGCGACATTACCACTATGGGGAGAAGTTCGAGGTGTTCTCTAATCACAAGAACTTGAAGTACTTATTATCTCAGAAGGAGTTCAATTTGAGACAACGCCATTGGATAAAGCACACTGAGGATTATGATTTTAAATTGCAGTATCATCAAGGGAATACGAATGTTGTAGCAGATGCTTTGAATAGAAAATCAATTCGATTGGCGAACTTAGCCATTCCTGAATGAAAAGTAGTGAATGAGTTGGGGAGTTATGCAACGCATTTCGAGGAAGCTAGTGATGGATCAACGTTATGAAATTTAACGATCCAATCTGCCTTATCCACCCGAGTAGTGGACGCTCAACAACACGAAGAAGAGACGAAGCAGTTGCGCCGAAATTTCTTAAGTGGCAATGCATGAGATGGGTTGATGATTTATGCAGATCAAAGTCTTCGCTTTCAAGGAAAGTTATTTGTACCCGTCGCTTGTCGAAAAGAGATTTTACAAGAGTTTCATCATTCTCCCTTAGCTGTTCATCCAGATGGAACGAAGATGTATCATAATTTACGTTGACAATTTTGGTAGTTCGTAATGAAGCGAGATGCAGTGAGTTTTGTATCGAGATGTTTGATATTTCAACAAGTGAAGGCCAAACACCAACAACCTGCGGGAGAGTTACAACCATTGCCAGTGGCGGAATGAAACTGGGAGAACGTGACGATAAACTTTGTTACGGATTTGCCGAGATCGCCAAAAGGGCATAATGTGATATGGATAATAGTGGACCGTTTGACGAAGACCGCTCACTTTTTACCAACTCAGGTTACCGATTCAGTGGAAAAGCTTAGTCGATTGTATATCCGTGAGATTATCTGATTGCATGGAATTTCAGTTTCTATTGTGTCTGACCGAGACCCGAGATTCACAACACGATTTTGGCAGAGTTTACAAGCAGCACTCGGCATGAACTTATTATTTAGTACTGTGTACCATCCACAGACTGATGGTCAATCCGAGCGTACGATTCAGATACGTAAGGATATGCTTCGAGCATGTGTCTTGGATTTTTTGGGTAGTTGGGAAGATCACTTGCCGCTTGTTGAGTTTGCGTATAACAACAGCTATCAATTGAGCATTGAGATGACATCGTTTGAAGCCTTGTATTGTAGATCGTGTAGATCGCCAGTACGTTAGACCGAATTGAGTGAGGCAACATTTGTCGAATTAGATTTGATTGGGGAGACTATCGAAAGCATGAGGTTAATTCGCAAGCAACTTTTGATAGCGCAAGGGAAGACTACCGAGTTAGTGAAGATGATTGCCAATAATTACTTACCGCTCAAAGTCAACAAAAAATCTATGCCGATTGACGTCGTTGTCCGTTATCGTTCGAGGTGGGAGACCATGTGTTCTTGAAAGTATCGTCACAACGGGGCCTATCGCGTTTTGGACGGAAACGAAAGTTATCACCGAGATATATCGGACCGTTTTATATCATTGAGAGGATAGGAGAGGTTGCTTACCGTTTGGCCTTACAACCAAAGTTGTCGGGTGTGCATGACATATTTCATGTTTCGATATTGAGGAAGTACGAACCGGATCCTTCTCACATTTTGGAATGGTCCAAATTAGAGCTTGAGGCTGATGCGTCCTATGGAGAACAACCGATACGCATTTTAAATTCCCGAGAGAAAGTGTTGAGAGGTAAGATGATACCATTGGTTCGTGTAATATGGGGCAACCAAGGTAAGGAGGAACCGACTTGGGAAAGTGAGGACGAAATTCGAGAGAAATATCCGCATTTGTTTACTCCTTGATTTCTCTGTGTTTGTTACCGAATTGATGGTTTGGAGCGTGTTTGCCACCATGTCTACGTGCTTATTAAATGTTATTGAAGCATGAGCTATGTGTTTACTTATATTGGATTCTTGAACTCTTGGTTTATGAAACGTATTATACTTATCAATATCTTAGATGTGAGTTATTGATTTCGAGGACTTGATTGTTCGTTGGTTGTTTTGTACTCATTGAGCATAGCGTATGCATGAGTCGTATTGATGTTTTCGATTGATTTTATTTGAATGTCATGACTTGATTGTTGGACATCCGTTGAGATTTGTGGAAGCACTGATTATTTTATATTAAGGGTTGAGACAATTACGGTGATGTCTGTGTCTTGATAGTTGATATTATAAAACGTATCGGTGTCTAATACTATTGCTTGGAGTTTTGGTGGAGTATCCGTATCTTACTTGTTGAATGTGTATAGAGGTGTGTGTATCTACATGTTTGTTCAATTTCAAGTACGAAATTTCTTTTAAGGAGGGGAGGATGTAAGACCCGAAAATTTTTGAGCTTTTAAAATATTTATTTAAAAATTTATTTGCGGGATAATTATTTGATTTATTATTATGTGTTTTGAATTTTAGTTATAAGACCCGAGCCCAGGGTCTTTTATTTTATTTTGCACCCCTCTTTATGTGGTGTTTTACATGTGAGCCATTGGGGGGCATTAAAAATCAAATTTTTGGCTTAAGGGGATGAAAGCTCACCTCATTTCCCTCATCTCACTCTCTCTCTACCATACCTCTATCTTCTTTTCACCACCACTACCAATAAATTTCACTATTTTCAAATTCCTTTGAGATAAAAGAAGCTTGGATCATGCTTAACTTGGAGTCGAAGACGGGTCGTGATTTGGTGCTCGAATTCAAGCTTAGAGGTTCACCAAAGTTAGAGTTTTCACCCATTGATCAAATCCATCCTTTTGAAGTTTGAGGTAGCAATTTCTACCTTGTATTATGTATATATGATATGTTTTATGTCATATTTCGTGTATATATTGAGGTTTTGGTATCAGTTGGAGTGTTGGAGAAATTTAAGATCGCGCAGAAATTCTGCAAATCCAATAGTAGCGTTCGGACGGGAGACTTGAGCATTCGAACGACTGCTCCAGGAATTTTGGCAGAGAGGTTGTAAATGGGGCGTCCAGACGGGACTGCCTAGCGGGTCCCGTCCGGGAATGTCAAACTCTCTTTTGATTGTGTAGTTATCTCATATTATGCTTTGAATCATCTTTTATTTAGTAATTTAACATGATCACAGGTTACCAGTACGTTTATTTTGATTGAATGAAACATAGTTAATATTATTTGAACGTGGTATGGATATGCATAACATATGTACATGTTGATATTGATTAATACAAGTATAATGCTAGCTTCCATTGAGAGTGGTTCTAGGAAAACTATGGATCTAGCTTCCTCCGAAAAATGTGCTAGGAAACGACATGAATTATTTTGGTTAGCCTCCGTTGGGAGAAGTGCTAGTACACAAAATATGACTATTGATTGACACGTATTGACGACTTGGCTGGCCTCCGTGGGGAGAAGTGCTAGGACATAACCTATCTTGATATAACTTGATCATATTTGATTAGCACCTCTTTTGGGCGATGAGTTGGTAGTGAAATGTGGTTGTAACACTTGTATTGGTAAACTAAGGATTTTGTGAATAATTTCTCACATGGGTTCCCTTATTCATATTATAGTGCTTGCCACATGAAAGTTTTGTATTCTCATACAACGTTCATAATGCATACCATTTTATTTCATATGTACATAGCCTTCGCATAGATTTTTCTACTAGGTACCGCACCGATGAATAGCATGGAGTGTGTGAGGTGCATGACCTAACATCTTTTGGGAAGCAAATCTAAGGAGTTTACATAATATCTTTATGAACTTATTTTTGGAAGATATATTGTAACTTCTACTTATATTTTTTGTTGAAGATAAATAGGGCCTCCTACCCTTTTCGAGGTCGTGGGTAATGTATAAGGGCATGACAGCGATGATTCTGGGGTAAGGTCCGAAATCAAAGACGCTGCTCCCACAGTCAAGACAAAAGAGACTAGAGTCTCTTGGCCCAGATGGACATGGAGAATTATACATTTCCCATCCAAGCTCTATATGTGTTGGTCTTAGCAAGACATTGGGGCAATGCCCCGGACTAATGTCCAAAATCACTCTCAATGACTCAGTTGTTCGAGCAAAAGGCCTAATATTTCAGCTATATGCTCTAGAAAAAGGCTTAGCAGGAAAACTTGGAGAAAAGTCCTACAGGTGTGAAAAGCCTAAGAAATGTTTTTGGAGAAAAGAAATCATCGACAATATCACGAGATTCCTGGTATAGATAATCAAGCTAAAAGCAAAATTCTCTCTACAATACATGGAATAAAGATGAAAGTGCTTAAGCAACATTAACTGATGTAATAAGTACCTAGGCTACCCAAAAAGCGTGCTTCAAACTTATCAATCTCATATAAAAGACTGTACCATTTTATTTTACGGCTTCAATACCTGTACTAGTGTGTACCAATGTACCGTCTAGGATTTAGCTTTCTAGGTATTAGACACCCGTTAAATTTTACAAATCGCACTTCAATTGTTGAAAATTTAGGGAAAACTTCATTTGGGTAGCTATTTATGATAGGTGTACATACAAGGACACAATAATAAGTGATTGACCGTATATTAACATTCCGACACCTATTTTTACTTGTTGCTATAATACAAATAACCTAGTTCTGTTTTCACTAAAAGCTCCAAGTACAGCTACGGGTTTAAACCAAACCCTCACCCAAACCACGTGTATAGCACATCCTTCATCCCCCATATCATTTTCTTCCTCAGTCACACACTACCCACACTACACTTAAAGGCATACATTCTCACACCCATATGTATATACAATAAATGGGCATATGTAAGACTGTAAGAGTAATCTAATCTCCAACAAAGAGAGCACTGAGTGAGACTTACTGTGTTATGGAGGAATTTGTGGTGACAGATATAGAACATATGGACAAACTAGGGGATGAAGACTTGCTGTTTGGAGCCACTGAGTCTGGTTCATAAAGATTTGTGAGGGGAAGTGGCATGGATCTAAACACTGAGTTAAGATATGAAGGAGGACCTGACAACTAGTACCCAAACAATCAACAACTGAAGTATTAAAGTGTAAGAAAGACTGGATGCTAATTACCAAACCATAGGGGGAAAACACCCAAAACAACAGATGAGTAACTGAAAACCTTCACTTAATAATCATAGATATTCCACGTACAAAAGTGAAAAGTTGACAAACCTTCCGTCGCTTTTTCCTAGCGGTTCATCATATTGGACAGCATAAACCAGGCCCAAGATTTTCTGTTTTGCCAACGAACTTGACAACACCCCTCTTCGCTCCTCTTTCAACTTGACATCTATCTCCAACCTTAACAGCCAAAAAAACAGAGTAAAAACATAATTGGTGTGCATAACTCTTTCGGAAGAGATTACACAAACATGATAAAGGAAGTAAAACTAAAACACTTCCTTTGAAAACAAAGAAAAACAGATCATCAGGCAACTGGCTGATAACAAAATAATGACAAGTTTTACCTCCTTTATAGGTTCAGACATGTAAAGGGCATGAAAGAAGGTTATTTGTCTGGTTCCATAAATGCAAACTCTATAGCATAGACACCTGACATATGAATCCTTAAAATTGGGATCACAAATAAGGCGGAGGGCATGACAAAAACATATTATTTTCTTTACTTGCAGTGCGAACACTAAAAACTAACCATAAATAACCCAAAGTCCAAAATTTAAATATACACATTATCTAAATATATTATTCCCCGTGGCTACACATACATAAGGATATGTATGTATGGACATGTACACGTACATATCTACATATGTATATGAATATATACATGTACCAAACTATGTGTATACATATATATGTAGATATGTGTACACGTATATAAGTACATGTATTTGTATATATGTACAATATGTATGTGTATATAGATATCTATCTACCCACTATCTATTTATCCCTCCCTATGTATGTATATGTACATATACATGTAAATAAACAGATTAGGGCTAAAAGTGAATTTATTCGGTTTTTGCGAAATCAACGAGTGGACATGAAATGCTGGCTTCAATCTATGTATAACCAGTAACTACGGCACTAGCAATAAAATTTGATAATAATTCACAGACATGTTGCGTTATAACCTGCTATTGTTACAAACAATATCAACTTTGCAAAGATGGTCTATCTATATGCAACCGGCTAAATCATAGCTTTGAAAAACATAACCAAGTACTTTCCTCACAATAAAATTAACATTAAGGTTAAAAACCACTATCATAACTTGGGAAAACAGAACCAAGTACTTTGCAAGGATGATAATATTTTATGTTTTATATAACTTTAGTGAAATGAATAGCACAAATGAACGAAGAAAACTAAGTTTTTTTTAGAGAAAAGGCATTAGAAATGAATGAACAAACACATTTACCAAAATTTTATTTTGCTCTAGCAAGACCAATATACCTGTGTGTACGTACTGCCAATGAATGAAGCCAATTCAGTGCCATTGGTTATTCTTTGTTGCCATTGCTCAGTGAATGAAGCCAATTCAGTGCACTGCTTGGCTCTAATAGTGATGACATGCTGAGTAAAAATATGTCTCTATACAATTTTCAATAAAAAATAATGAAAAATACTCACAAAATACACACAAAAATCTACTAAAACAGACAAACAAAGAAATGTGCTTATTGGAGAGAAGAAGAAGGAATAACCTGGCAGAAGAAGAAGGAATAACCTAACATATTGGAGTGCCCGGTAGAAGTACTGGCAGATATTCTTGAGAATGATGATGATGCTTATCTCCGGGGACATCATTTCTCCATGCTGCGTTTTGGCAAAGCTCTCAATAACAGATCAAATCCTACGCGTGATCGCATAGTAAGTATAAAAAATTCCTGTCTTCTACCGAAATTTTTGAAGAGAACAAAATAGAACTTGAAACTGCATTCGCCTATAGGAAAATAGGTGGAGAGACAAACCTGGAGACGTAAGCATGTTTCTAAAGGAAATTCATCCAGCTTACTAAAAGTTACTGGATCTTCAAAATTGGTACGAAATAGGTGGATAGATAAACTTGGAGAGGTAAGCATGTTTCTGATGGAAATTCGACCACCTTACTAAAAGTAAATGGATCTTAAAAATTGGTCCAGGTATATCTTCTCCCATACATGGGTAAGTCACGCATTTTCATAAGTTCAATAAATTCTCAAAAGTCCAACATCCCTCTTGAATTGTTTTGGCATCCAGTCCTCTCACATGCAACCATGATTTCATTTAGATCACCCCCTATGCACCATGTTACTCGGTGGATTTTTTTTTACAGCCTCTAACTCCTACAGTTCTCTACCTTCAGAAGAGCAATTATGAGCAATTTGTCGTTGCTTTTCTTATCTACGCAATCCCACAATACAAATAGAGTATCAAAGTTCAAAGAGCAATCACGGCTAAGCAAATCTTGACAATGAATTGTTCATAGTAGGCAAGTTAGGTGTTCGCGTTTTTCCAACAAAGCTACAAATAGAGTGCCGAATTTCAATTTATTTTTTTTACTTGCCTGTGTCACTGACACTATTGCCATCCTTGTTTTTGCCAAAAAGTACACTTGAATAGAACCTTAGTAGACACACATGTACATGTATGTGTCTCTCCCTAACATTTCATCAAACACGTGGAATGCAATATGAAAATGGAGAGCACATAAACAAAATGTGTAGGGCTGTTTGCTGCCGATCAGAGTTTGCAGTAAATAAAATGTAACCCTTACACATATCATGTAGGGCACAAAAGACATCATACTTACTGGGTCATCTTTTACTTGAACCCTATGAGAGAAATTTGTGAAATAAAAATTATCTGGTTCATTTTAAGAGGAATCCCATGAGACGAATACCTAGCAAGCACCACTATTACCCATTTTGCAAAAGCCACATGCCATGTTTCGACCATTTAAGAAAAATGACAGAGATGTAAAAAAGAGAAACTTATTTTAATGTTGATTAGTGGCACTACTATAGTGAAGGGAGAATACAATGATAAATCGATTCTCAAAATGGATCCATATAAAAAATGCCCAAAAAAAACGCATATCAGACCTCATCGCTGCACAAAAACAGGCAAGATACATCCTCGAGTAAAGAGAGAGAGAGTGGAGGGGTGTGTGATGAACTGACTTGTAACGGTTGAAAATCACTGCGCTAAACTTGAACCGACCCACTTCAATCACTGAAAATCAAAACACACAGCGAGATTATGATACAACAAAAAATGGCTGAAAACAAACAACTTTGGTCATCAAACCATAGAGAGAAACCTTGAGAGTCCAAGTCTTCAAATTGGAGAGAGAGACCTCGTCGCCCTTTAGTTCCATCGTTGTTGCCGCATACAAAGTCTGGCAAAGGCCACACCTCTACAGAGTCGTTCAAGAAGGCTGTAGCAAACGGAGAAAAAGAAAGAGGGAAGAGAAGTCTCTAGGAGATTGGGAAAGTAAAATAGAGAGGGGGGTTGATTCAAATTTTGAAAATGAGAGAGAGAGGTCCTTTGCACAATAATCCAGAAACACCCATAACTTCTTTGGATAAATCTCATCCATTGAAATGACCATTGTTGTGAAAATATAATGTAACTTCAGGCGTTGGATCAAATCAATTATGACCCTTGGATTAAAAATGTAAGCGGTCCATACCGTTGTGAAATGTAGTACCAAACGAGATTCACCGACTAGTACACAGACCTATACAAAACGAGATTCACAACATTGGTCCGCCTTAGTACAGCTTGCTGAGCCTTCGTGATACAAGAAAAAATTAAGCAGCCAACATAAAGGCTATTCACATATGCTGAAAATACTACTGGCCTAATACTAAGTATAATCTGTAAAATTTCCAACCAGTGACTACAACAAAAATCCAACTATGGTCTGTGCTACATGTATTGTTTAATATTCCAGAAACTTTAGTTACCTCTGTAAATTTGTCCCGCACCCAATCATTATGTTCTCATCCCTTATGGTGTGTTTGTTAGTGCTCAAAGAAGGGTTCATTGCTTATCACCCCGGATATGAATATTGAGGTTGTCATATCTAGGATTTGTTTAGCTCATCAGACCCCGGATATCATATCCGAGATATTATTTTATCTGCCTCAAGGGGATAAAATTCTCACACCCCTTCCCTTATCCATATCATATCCCCTTCTACAGCCCCCTTCTATTTATATAAATATCATGTCAATTACGAATAAACCATCCACCTACTCATGTTTACTATATCCTCATCCCCCAGACAATACTCAAACAAATCTTTCATAACTATTCACCCTTCTATGATAAATCTCTCCTACTATATATCCACTCTTACTATATCCACCATATCTCTTCCAAAATTTTGACAGCTAAAAAAGGGGTCGTTAATATAATGGCTTAATAAGATGCATGACTAAATCAACTAGTACCCGAACAATCAACAACTGAAGTACTAACGAGTAAGAAGACTGGACGCCAATTACCAAACCATAGGGGAAAACTCCCGATACAACAGATAAGTAACTGAAAACCTTCATTCAATAATCATGGATATTCTACGTACAAAAGTGAAGAGTTGACAAACCTTCCATCACTTTTTCCCAGCGGGTCATCATATTGGACACCAATCCAGAAAGCAAGTCCAAGATTTTCTGTTTTGCCAACGAACTTCACAACACCCCTCTTCGCTCCTAGTTCCACTTGACATCTATCTCCAACCTTAACAGCCAAAAACACAGAGTAAAAACATAATAACGATCACTACAACTGGTGTGCATAACTCTTTCGGAAGAGATTATACAAACAGGATAAAAAAAAGTAAACTAAAACACTTCTTTTGAAAACGAAGAAAAATAGATCATCAAGCAACTGGATAATAACAAAATAATGACAAATTTTACCTTCTTTATAGGTTTAGACATGTAAAGGGCATGAAAGAAGGTTATTTCTCTGGTCCCATACATGCAAAATATGTAGCACGGACACCCTACACATGAATTCTTAAAATTGGGAGAACAAATAAGACGGAAGACATGGCAAAAACATATTATTTCCTTTACTTGCAGTGTAAACCAAAGTAATTAATCCTGTATCGTACCGCCTGGTACCGGGCGGTACGTCCCATACCGGACCAAAATCGGTACCGTCAGATGTTCGTACTATTCTGGCGAGAATACCAGCGGTTCCGGCCGGTTCTGCCAATACCGTTTTTTTTTTTTTTTCCATGTATTTTTTAATTACATTTACATACCTTTGTTTTTTTTCTCATTTTCCTCGTAAATACTCCTAACTAAGGTATGAAAATTTATAATGCAAAAAAAAAAAGTTTTAACATTATTTTTTATGAAAATTAAAAGGAAAAATTAGCATTTTTTTAATTTGAAGTTAACATTCCTTTTTATGAATGTTAACATTCTTTTTCTTTTAAACTTAACATTGCTTTTTAATGTAAAATAAAAAAATAAATGTCAACATTTCTTGATAATTTCATACAAAAATGAAACTAAATCATTTCTTTTCCACTTTCGATAATTCATGAATGTTAATTATTCTTTTCAATTTCTCTAGACAAGAAAATGAATGTCAATTTTTCTTTTTTTCACTTTTCATACCTTAATGTTAAAATGAATATTAATTTTCTTTCTAATCAAGTGTACGCTAACTAATTTTATAAATTTTGTGAATTAAATAATATTGAAATATCATAAGTTTATTATTGTCCTTTGAAAATATTATATTTTGGGAGTTATTTTTAAGTTGTGGGATTTACTTTATATGTTAAATATAATTTTTTGTAAAGAATATTAGTTAAAAAAATTATATTATTTTTTAGTGATAAATCCAGAACGGTACCCCAGTACCTATCGGTACCAGTACGTACCGTACCAGTAACAAAATCGGTACTCTTACCAGTACGAGATTGCTAACTTTGGTGTACACACTAAACACTAACCATAAACAACCAAGTCCAAAAATTTGAATATACACATGTATAGAAATATTTCATTCCCTGCGGCTACACGTACATATGGATATGCATGTATGGACATGTACACGTACATATCTACGTATGTATATGAATATATACATCTATCAAACTATGTGTAGACATATATATGCAGATATGTGTACACATATATAAATACGTGTATTTATATATATGTACAATATGTATGTGTACATAGATATCTATCTATCCATTGTCTATTTATCCCTCTCTATGGATACATATATACATAGATATATAAACATATAAGGGCAAAAAGCCAATTTCTTCAGTTTTCTCGAAATCAACAAGTGAACATCAAATGGTGGCCTCAATCAATGTATAACCCGTGCCTACGGCACTCGCAATAAAATTTGAAAATAAGTCGCTGACATGTTGCGTTAAAGCCTGGTATTAGTTACAAATAATATCAACTTTGCAACGATGGTCTATCTGTATGCGACCAGTTAAATCATAATTTTGAAAAACATAACCAAGTACTTTCCTCACAACAAAATTAACATAAAGGTTAAAAACAACTATCATAACTTGGAAAAACAAAACCAAGTACTTTGGAAGGATGATAATGTTTTATGTTTTAAACAACTCTAACAAAATGAATAGAAAAAATGAATGAAGATAACTAAATTTTTGTAAAGAAACGGCATTAGAAATGAATGACGAAACACATTTACCAAAATTTTAGTTTGCCCTAGCATGACCAAAATACCTATGCGTACGTAGTGCCAATGAATAACCAGAAATTATGCTACAACATACTAACGTCAACCGCTTAAACAATAAACAAATGCTAGTGGTGCCAATGAATAACCACGAACCAAAATATTGGTTGCCTAAATTGCATAGCCAAGTAAGGGATTTAACCAGAATTCTTAGTTAGACAAAACATAAAAAATTTGACAACATTCCTAAACAACTTATAGAATTGATAACCTTACAAGAGTGCATCATTACTAAATAACAACAAAAAACCAAGAAAGTAATGTCCTTAAATCCTCTCCTTACTGTTTCTTTTGACTTCCAATGCCATGAAGATTTATGTTTTTTGCTCCCGTTACAAGCAAGATTCAATCAAACACAAAAGAGATAGTAGGAGATGTCTTTGATATGATGAAAAAAATGCAGTTCAAAAAGGATTCAAAACATAAAAATTCAAAATTCAAAATTTATTTTGTCTGTTTAGTACTTTTGTTGGTAGTGCCCACACCATAGAAACCAAACAGGACAAAAGAGCAAGAAAATAGGCTACTGATCCATATTCCAGGCTAAGTCACTAGTCACAACTCTTGTTCATTGTCAAATTTGTACCAGAAAAAACCCAAAGCAAAATAAAGGAGAAAAAAGGGAAAGAAGAAAGAGGTAAAGGCCAAGAAGAAGCCCACTTAAAGAGGATATGTAAGGCTAACAACAAGCCTGAAAATCTAGCACAATGAATCAAGTTAAACAAGAGGATCTCAAACGATGGGCTCAAGAATCGAGATAAGTGATTTAAATGATTATTCTTTGTTGCCATTGCTCGGTGAATGAAACTAATTCAGTGAGGTGCTTCGCTCTAATAGTGATGACATGTTAAATAAAAAAAATAAAATATATATATATATATATATATATATATATACAATTTTCAATAAAAAACAATGAAAAATACTCATAAAATATAGAGAAAAATCCACTAAAACAGACAAAGAAAGAAGTGTGCTTATTGGAGTGAAAAAGAAGGAATAACCTGGTAGAAGAAGAAGGAACAACATAGCATATTCGAGTGACCAGTAGAAGTACTGGCAGACCTTCTCGAGAATGACGGTGATGCTTATCTCGAGGGACGTCACTTCCCCATGCTGCGTTTTGGCGAAACTCCCAATAACAGATCAAACCTTACACGTGATCGCATAGTAAGTACAAAAAATTCCTCTCTTCTCCCAAAATTTTTGAAGAGAACAAAATAGAGCTGGAAACTAAATTCACCGATAGAGAAATAGGTGGAGAGATAAACCTAGAGAAGTAAGCATGTTTCTGATGGAAATTGGTCCAGCCTACTAAAAGTAACTGGGATCTTAAAAATTGATGCGAAATAGGTGGAGAGATAAACCTGGAGAGCTAAGCATGTTTCGTATGGAGATTGGTCCAGCATATTAAAAGTAACTGGATCTTAAAAGTTGGTCCAGGTATATCTTCTCCCATACATGGGTAAGTCATTCATTTTCATAAGGTTAATAAATTCTCAATGTCCAACACACCTCTTGAAGTGTTTTGGCATCAAGTCCTCTCGTATACAGCCTTGATTTCATTTAGATCACCCCCTATGCGCCATGGTACTTGTTGGATTTCTTTTAGAGCCGCTAACTCCTATTGTTCTCTACGTTTAGAAGAGTGTCATTATGAGCTTTCCATGCCTCAGAGAAAAAGTATGTAGAAAACAATTTGTCGTTGATTTGCTTTTCTATGTAATCCCCACAATACAAATAGAGTGTCAAAGTTCAGAAAGCATTCACGGCTACGCAAATCTTGACAACGAGTTGTTCATAGTAAGTAAGTCAGGTGTTCGCATTTCCCAACATAACTTTAAATAGAGTGTCGAATTTCAATTTTTTTTTTACTTGTCTGTGTCACTGACACTATAACCATCCTTGTTTTTGCTAAAAAGTACACACTTGAATAGAACCTTAGTAGACACACATGTACATGTATGTGTCTCTCTTAACATTTTATCAAACATGCGGAATACAATCTGAAAATGGAGAGCACATAAACAACATGTGCAGGGTTGTTTGCTGCTGCTCAGAGTTTGGAGTAAATGAAATGTAACCCTTACACATATAATGTAGGGCACAAAAGATATCACACTTACTGGGTTCATCTTTGGCTTGAACCTATGAGAGAAATTTGTGAAAAAAAAAATTATTTGGGTCATTTTAAGAGTAACCCCACGGAAGGAATATCTAACTAACGCCACTATTACCCATTTTGCAAAAGGCACTTGCTAAGTTTCGCCCATTTAAGAAAAATGACAAAGATGTAAAAAAGAGAAACTCCTTTTAATGTTGATTAGCGGCACTACCATAGTGAAGGAAGAACACTGTGATAAATCTATTCCCAAAATGAATCCAAATAAAAAATGCCCAGAAAAAAAAGACGCGTTTCATACCTCTTCGCTGCACACCAACAGGCAAGATAGCTCCTCGAGTGGAGAGAGAGAGAAGGAGTGTGTGATGAACTGACTTCTATCGGCTGAAAATCACTACGCTAAACTTGAACTGACCCACTTCAATCACTGAAAATCAAAACACACAGGGAGATTATGATACAACTAAAAATGGATGAAAACATACAACTTGGTCATCAAACCATAGAGAGAGACCTTGAGACTCCAGATCTTCGAATCGGAGAGAAAGACCACGTGGCCCTTTAGTTTCATCGCCGTTGGCGCATACAAAGCCTGGCAATGACCACACCTCCACAAAGTCGTTGAAGAGGGCTGTGGCAAATGGAGAAAAACAAAGAGGGAGGAGAGGTCTCTAGGAGATTGGGAAAGTAAGAGAGTGTGTGGGGGTTGATTCAAATTTTGAAAATAAGAAACTAAGAATGGCCCTTTGCACAATAATCCAAAAACACGCGTAACTTCTTTGGTTTTTTTATCCATTAGACTGGCCACTGTTGTGAAAATGTATTGTAACTTCAGGCGTTGGTTCAAATCATTTATGACCCTCGGATTAAAAAAATAGGGGGTCCATACCGTTGTGAAATGTAGTAGCAAACGAGATTCACCGACCAGTACACCAACCAGTATACTGACCTGTACAAAACGAGATTCACAACATTGGTGCGCTTTAGTACAGCTTGCTGAGCCTTCCTGATACATGAAAAAATTAAGCAGCCAACGTAAAGGCTATTTACTTACACTGAAAATACTAGTGGCCTAGTATTGAGTATAATCTGTAAAATTTCCAACCAGTGACTAAAGCAAATATCCAACAATGTTTTGTGCTACGTGTATTGTTTAATATTTCCAACCGGTCATTGATGTTGGATACGGGGCTATTTACACATAAGTCAATTTACATGAGAAATGGAAAATATATAGAAGAACCAACCTACTTCCCTAGAGAATCTTTATGATAATCAATTTCTGAACCATGTTTTCCATCACACTCTTCCCAAGCTCTTATCCGCGCTACGTCACAAGGGCCTACGCATACTCCACCTATCATAGCATGCTTCACAAAAGATTCCTAAGAATAATTTGTAGACAAAAAGTAAATTAACTCTGAGCTCATTCTGCAATAAAAGTTGTCAAGCACTCAGGAGGTCTCTCTTAAACTCATTATGGCTTCTCTTCACCACACCATTGAACTCGATTATCGACCAATATTCTATAGAAAGCCAATAGGACGCGGAAGAAAGTCTAGAGGAAGAGGTCGAATGTAAACGCAAGACTCTTGTGGAGCTCAAAGTTTCTGCTTAGATGTAGAGCTCAATCTTTCCTTCTTCTTTTTTTAACAGGGAAAGCAAGTAGTGTCAATTTCATGTTGACATTTAGCTGGTAACTGATAATGGATACGGTTCTATCACATTGAACTTATATTTCACACTTTGTACGTGTTTCCTGTATAACAATTGAAGACGATTTACTAAAAGTTGATTAACAAGAAACACGATCGAAGACACGCGAGGACACATATAGGATACGGGACATTGCGTGTCTGCTATTTATCGAAGGTACGCAGCACTCATAGGAGATTTAAAAATTAGACTTTCGCCATAGCCACTAAATGAGATTTCTCATTCAAAAAAACAGTCAAAAGGCAGAGGAATGCCTGATAACAATTAGAAGAATTATCAATACATGCAACCACAATCCATTATGCAATAATAAATAAAAATGAATGTTGAATGATGATTGTGCAAGGATTACAATAGTAGATTGTGCAGTATGCAAACCTGTTCGAATCCCGATGTTCAAATCCATAAGCAGCTTCTGCCAAAGCGAAGGCAACTATAACCTGAGTGCAGAAAGGACAAACAATTATTGTTTAAACAAAGGAAAGGAGAAAATAACGCACTCAAAATCGAACAAACACTAAAAGAGTCAACTCAACTGAACCAATAAGCCCCATTCTTCATTAAAGTTCCCGAGCACAAAGCTTGCAAATCCTGACCACCGTGTTCGTGTTCAAAAACAACATAACACTGAAGAAAATCAGCTTTTGCACTAAAACAAGCATTACCTATAAATAATATCGAGCATAAGTACACATTAAATAACTTAGCAATTTGCCAATTATTGATGCTGGATAGGGGGCTATTTACACGTAAGTCAATTTCCATGAGAAATGAAAAATATGTAGAAGAATCAACCTACTTCCCTAGTGACACTTTAGGATAATCATTTTCTGAACCATGTTTTCCATCGCACTCTTCCGAAGCTCTTATCCATGCTGCATCACAAGGGCCTAGGCATACTCAGCCTATCATAACATGCTTCACAAAACATTTCTAAAAATAATTTGCAGAGAAATAGTAAATTAACTCTAAGCTCATTATGCAATAAAAGTTGTAAGGCACTCAGACGATCACTCGTAAACTCATTACGGCTTCTCTTCCCCACAAAATTGATCTCAAGTATCGACCAATCTTTTTTAGAAAGCCAATAAGACGCATAAGAAAGCCTAGAGGCAGAGGCCGAATGTAAATGCCAAACTCCTGTGGAGCTCAAAGTTCGTGCTCAGATCGAGAGCTCAATCTTTCTTTCTTTCTTTTCTTTCAAAGGATAACAAATAGTGCCAATTTCATGTTTACATTTACATAATAACTAATAATGAATAAAATTCCACCATATTAACTTATTTAAAACTTTGTACATGTTTCGTTTATAACAATTTAAGATGATTTACGTAAAGTTGATTAACAAGAAACACGATCGAAGGCACGAGAGGACACATATAGGATATGACACATTGCGTGTCTGCTATTTATCGAAGCCACGCAGGCTACACAGCAAGGACACTCATAGGAGATTTAAAAATTAAACTCTGGCCATAGCCACTAAATGAGATTTCTCATCCAACAGAACAGTCAAAAGGCAGAGGAACACCTGATAACAATTAGAAGAAAAATTAATACATGCAGCCACAATCCATTATGCAGGAACAAATAAAAAAGAATGGTGAATGTGATTGTGCAAGGATTATAATAGTAGATTGTGCAGTATGCAAACCAGTCCAAATCCCGATGTTCAAATTCATAAGCAGCTTCTGCCACAGCCAAGGCAACTACAACCTGAGTGCATAAAGGACAAGCAATTATTCTTTAAAAAAATGAAAGGAGAAAATCGCTCACTGAAAATGGAACAAACATTAAAGGAGTCAACTCACCTGAACCAATAAACCCCATGATTCATTAAAGTTCCCAAGCACAAAACTGTCAAATCCTGACCACCGTGTTCGTGAACGAAAACAACATAACAGTGAAGAAAAAAATCAGTTTTTGCAATAAAACAAGTCTCACCTATAAATAGTATGGAAAATAACTACAAATTAAACAATTTAGCAATTTGCAGTTTTTGATACTGGATAGGGGGCTATTTACACATAAGTCAATTTACATGAGAAAGAGAAAATATATAGAAGAATCAACCTACTTCCCTGGAGGCTCTTTAGGATAACCATTTTCTTAACCACGTTTTCCCTCCCGATCTTCCCAAGCTCTTGTCTGCGCTACATCACAAGTGCCTAGGCATACTCAACCTATCATAGCAAGCTTCACAAAAGATTCCTAAAAATAATTCGTAGAGAAACAATAAACTAATTCTGAGCTCATTATGCAATAAAAGTTGTAAAGCACTCAGCTGGTCTCTCTTAAACTCATTACGGCTTCTCTTCCCCACACCATTGAACTCGACTATCGACCAATATTCTTTAGAAAGCCAATAAGACGAGGATGAAAGTCAAGAGGAAGAGGCCGAATGTAAACGCAAGACTCTTGTGGAGCTCAAAGTTCGTGCTTAAATGTAGAGCTCAATCTTTCTTTCGGTCTTTTTGCAAAGGAAAACACGTAGTGCCAATTTCATGTTTAGATTTAGCTGATAACTAATAATGAATACAATTCTATCATATCAAACCTATTTCATACTTTGTATGTGTTTCCTGTATAACAATTGAAGAGGATTTACTTAAAGCTGATTGACAAGAAACACGATCGAAGACACGCGAGGACACACATAGGATACGACACATTGCGTGTCTGCAACCACAATCCATTATCCAATAATAAATAAAAAATAAGGTTGAACAATGATTGTGCAAGGATTACAACAGTAGATTGTGTAGAATGCAAACCAGTCCAAATCCCGATATTCAAATTCATAAGCAGCTTCTGCCACAGCCAAGGCAACTATAACCTGAGTGCATGAAGGACGAACAATTATTCTTTAAAAAAAGGAAAGGAGAAAATCACGCACTGAAAATATAACAAACACCAAAGGAGTCAACTCGCCTGAACCAATAAACCCCATGCTTCATTGAAGTCCACGAGCACAAAGCTTTCAAATCCTAACGACCGTATTCTTGAACAAAAACAACATAACACTTAAGAAAATAATTTTTGCAGTAAAACAAGCCTTACCTATAAATAATATGGAGCAGCTCCACTACAAAAGACATCAAGCAAACCTTTAAAATCAGAAGCAGAATAAGAGCTAGCATGTCAATTTTCTAATACCATAGAGACATCTCGTTATATTACAAATTGAATAAAGCTTCAAATCACATTTGATCTTAACCCAAACAACTCCTCTTGTTCTAATCAGATCACATATATCATACGGATTTATGTCATAACCTTTAAAAACTCCGTCATTTCTTGCAGTCCAAGAGCCCATACGATAGCAAAGAAACATGATTCCCCGTGCACTTTCCTACCCCATACATTGTTCCTTTTTAGAAGGAAAAGTGGTTCATAATTCTATTTTTTTCGTTTGCTAGTTTACTTCTAAATTAGTAAACAAAATACAGTTTTTGCCCACACAAAGTGTAGGTCGATCATTTCTAACAATTTGAAATTACTTTGACCTCTTCAACATTTTCCCAACATGTACATATAATGTCCTGAGTGTGTCAACGACGAGTCAAATATTAGATGTAACAAAACAAAGTTTATGCTTACTAAATATTGTCACTATCTTTATTTGTTAAACTTTTTTGCACAATTTTACTATCTCACAAAAAATTAGCCATATTATAGGAGAATTTATACGACTCCAGACCCTACCCAACCCATCAAAACGCCCATTAACATGCCTCCATCGTATTCCAACATATCTCTATCAATCTCCTAAATGTGACTTAATGAGTCACCAACAGTTGATGAAGGCATCAACTACCTATCATATGAATCGAACCTACAATTACTCCACCTAAGTGCAGCCGCACAACCCTTAGACCAAATACTCTGGTGTCTCAAAAAGTTGTCCTTCCAATAGTTAATGAACAATATTACCATGAACTTATATTTTACCCTTTTTCTTTTACAAAATTAGCAGCAATAAAATGAGACGACAATGGTGTATCCTTAATACCCAAGGATAAATTTTTTCAAGTAAACTATAGAGGCGCAATGACGAGATTGACTTATAAATTCAAACTTCCAAAACGGACTAGCAATAGGGAACAGAGGGAGTATACCCAGTTGTAGTCCTGATGCAGAGTGTAGATAACATTCACATGCTAAACTAAAACTAAAATTTGATTTACTTTTTGGAGTTCGGGATGAGGTCAAAAAAAAGAATAACGGACAAACATTGAATCCGAACAATTGTGCACCTCGGACCAGAGAACCAACCCTGGAGATCACTCGCAACACAATGCACCTCGAACCAAAGAATGAATTGGTAGAAGCAGTGTAATCCCTCCATCCCATAAACGGCGCGCTTTGATTTCTTCTTTGCCAACAGAATGAGGAAGCTATGAACCCCCTTTTCGCTCTTCAGCCCTCTATTCCATCTCGCTCGCTGATCTTTTCGACCGTATTCTTGACCACGATCGAATCCCGCCCGCATTCGGGATAGACGGTAATAAGAACCAGTGCTCTGATCTATGACCATCCTGATCTAGGTTTTGAGCTAATGACCTCTATTCGATCTCAGAAGCAGATATTGAAGCTCCAAGCTCCGAAGAACCAGTGGTCAACCTCGGAGCCAGGAAGAAGGTCAAGTACGAGCCATCATTTGCGTCTCAAGCCCTTTCGAGAAGAATCCCAGAGCAAGTGGGAAGAAGGAGTCAAGTCAGCCGAAGGGAAAAGAGAAAAGCGGACTCGGGTTCTACTCAGCCAGAGGGTGAAGCAAGTTCAATGCAGCTTCTCGGATGGAGGTTATTCCCCGCTAGAATGGGATTAGTCGGTGCCAGGAAAGAATCAAGAGTAAGCGAACTCACTTCACTTTTTTACTTTGATTCTTTTCTTCAAATTGCACGATTAACTCTTTTGTGCCTGTTAACAGCTTCAACCAAGAAACAATCTAGTGGAAAAGAGCCACGTTCAAACTGGACTGAAGGGAGGAGGAATTTGAGACTCCGATCTTCCTGGCGATTCATTACTGGCTAGGGGTTTCGAATCAAAACATTCAGTAAGGAAACATAAGTTAGTAGATCCGATGGTAGGAGAAATAGGATAAATATAGAACATCGAACAAACCTGCAACTTCATTGCAACTTGATTAAAGCCCTAGAAACGAAGAGAGGAAAAGGAGGCCATCTGGTGTGTAACAATAGAGAAGGAACGAAGAGAGAAGGGGTGCGGGGTTAAAAGGGTTGCCGGATGCGAATGGTGGACAGAGGAGAGAGGGAGGAGTAGATTGGACAACCAGGAGACGAAGAGAGGAAAGGAGGCCGTCTGGGCAACTAAATTAAGAACCAGAACAGGGAACCAAACAAAATGGGAACCAAAACATGAAGGCATTTATTTAAATACTAAATATACTTGGCAACATGAAGACATTTATTTAACAAAAAGACAACTAAGGATGCTTCATTTGCCAACATTAGTTTCAGAAACCAGAATAGGGAACCAAACAAAATGATAAAATAGTATCAATTTACAAACCAGAACTCGAAAATGGAGTGAGGATGAGGTTACATCCTCGCAGCGCAGTAGAGCCCGCAGCAGTAGCAGAGCCCGTAGCAGCAGCTGCTGCAATGCATGCAGCTCAGAAAAGCGCGATGCAACGCACACAGAAGAAGAACAAATTGGCAATAATTTAAGAGCGTTATGAAACCGCGTCGCACGCAGCACAGCCCGCAGCAGAGCCCATAGCAGCAGCAGCTGCAATGCATGCAGCTCAGAAGAGCACGCTGCAATGCACGCAGAACAAGAACAAACTGAACAATGATTGAGGAGCGTTATGAAACTGCATAGAACGCAGCAACAGCAGCAACTGCATAGCACGCAACTCAGCAGAGCCCGCAGCAGCAGCAGCAGCTGCAATGCCCTCAGCTCAGCAGAGCACACAGCTGGAATGCAGGCAGCTCAGAATGTAATTGCCTTATAGCTGCTGCTACTGCTGCGTTTTATGCCTGAGATTGGTTATGAACACGACAAAGTTTTATGCCTGAGATTGATTTGACCTACTCTGCTGATATTGTCCTCAAATATCATTATGAGGAACATATTTGAATTGTCTGCCCAAGCGGTTCGTGTAACCAAACAACAACAACATGAAGACTAGATCATGAATCAATTCAAACAAACTAGAGGGGCTATGCCGCCACCTCCTCAAAGCAGTTCCAAGGGGTTATGCCACCGCCTCATGATATTGAACAAGTAAAAAATGCATACCATAATAAATCAAACAAAATAGAGGGGCTATGCCGCCACCTCCTCAAAACAGTTCCGAGAGATTATGCCACCACCTCGTTATATCAACCAAGCAAAAACATAGACAATTATACTTCCTCTAGCTTGTGTTACACCTCAAGTCTGTAGGAACTTAGATAAGAGGTTTCCGCTAGAGAAAGTATACTTGTTAAAATGTAAAATGCATCAATTTTGTAGAAAAGAAAGTATACCCTTTTGTAGAGTCCATAGTAACTTTTTCAGCAGGCCAAACAACAGTAGTTCCAAGAGCCTCGTCAAGATAAGTCATATCACTTGCACTCCTCCATAAAAATACTTCATGCTTCTTTACAACATCCACCCAAACTCTCGTTGCATTAGGCCCAATACGAATATGATGAACAAATGCATTTGGATCACTAGAAGACCAACGCACTTCAACAACTACGTTCTCTTGTCCCCACCCAATCAAACCCACTTGCACTTGTTGGTGTTCACACTCTTTAGAAACAAGGCGACAAAAAACAAACCAACAATTCAAGCTGTTAGAAACAATACTTTTGATATTGCAATAATATACTTAGTTTCGTGGATCGGTGTAGGTGATAATACCTCATTAGCTATTGGGGGAGGAACAATTGGTGTAGGTGGTGGTACCTCGTGAGCTATCTGCTGCTCCGAACTCTACAAAGTTCAACAATAGAAGGTATAACAATATTATCCAAAATAGACCACGGTAAATGTCAATGCATAAAACTATAGGACACTTGGTTTTCGGTTAGCCCGTCAATACAATCTGTATATTTTGAATTTGAGACTTGAGTTGAGCATTTTCATCACGTAGATGAGCTACTTGGCTACTCACATGCGAGAATATACCTAACCTTGTTTGTGACCCCTTTCCCAAATCCTCTTACACGGCCACGCTGCTTGGGACCAAGGATTTTAGAAATAGCAGCTTCTTTCAGATTACTTGATGATGATTTAGGTGTATGTTGTTCAACATTTTTGAATTCCTTCTACAAATTGTATAACGAAAAAACAATGTAAATAGTTAAGGTAGCTCTCTGATTCAGCATACAGGTAAACGAGGAGTCATGGCCTTACAATTGTTTTATACTATGGAAAACTCAGGTATGGACAACTAAAAACATCATAGCAGACTAAAAAATCATAAAAAAGCAGTGCAAGGTCAAATATAATAGATTCCATCCGGTCATTGAACTCACGAAAGAGTCAATTAAAAAGACAGTGCCAAGCTTAAATATACTCAAGTATTTCTTAACGAAGTCACGGTTGGCAACATACTTAAGCAGTATATACTAGAGATGCCTTACTTCACACTATTGTTATTTGAGTCAATCAAGTAGTAATCATCTCCATTTTCATTCAAAATCTAACAATGGCTGGATTGCAGCACTGTGAACAAAATGTTGGTAGACTGAAGCCAAGTGGTATTCAATACTCAAAGCCGTAGAAACTTTTGAACCAGTTAGCTATCTACAAAACATGATAAGAGTTTTACTGGCATCACTACACAAAAACATAGAAAGACAAGCATAAAACCAGCTAAAATTCTGACCTCCGCATGGAATTCACATACATATCTTCTCAAAAGTATGTTTTCAAAAATTAGCAAAATATCTACAGAGATGTTGCCACATAATCAACACAGACCACGATTATATATACTTGTGGACCAAAAACAAAAAAGATGGCTGGAGCATGATGGCCCAAACTTCGCACAAGTTCTTTATATAGTACACCAAAGCAAAGAAACCAATAACATATATATAAACTACATAAGGTTGCTGCATTTTTTGGAGTTGTTCAAATTCGGCAATTGCAAGGAATATCATCAATCACTCACCCTATAAAAGAGACCGATGCAATATGTCCAAGGTAAGTTCTCTACCCATTGTCAATACATGCACATTCAGACTCTCCTATACCAGTGATTTAACTTAATCGTCGGTCCAAGGCCAAAATTATCTCCCTAGCCTTCGAACATGCATGCAAGAACCTAAGGAGGAACATTGAAAGTTACTGTTTATTTCTTGACACCGTCAGTTATAATGTAAAAGACTATACATTATAGTTATTAAAGGCAAAAGGCGCACCGAGGCGCAAAGGGCAGCTGGAGCCTAGGCGCGAGGCGCAAGGCGAGGCGCGGGCTTTATTGAAGTGAGGCGCACCTTGATGATGTACAAATTTATCACTTTATATACACATATATCACCGTATATATACATAAATCACTGTATATACACATAAATCACTGCTAATATACTGTATATACGCATATATATCACTGTATATATACATATATCATTACACACGCGCGCGTATATCAGTGTGTACACACACACACACACACACAGACACACACACACATATATATGTATCACAGTATATCAGTATACGGTGTATATACAATATAAGATGACTGTTATGAGAGTATATCTATATACAATATATATAAATTATAGACAGTGCATATGTAGCATATATATACACATACTCGAATATATCTACATATAATAAATGTGAAGGAGGAGAAAGAACAATACCATTCGATCAGAGAGAGAGAAATTGTGAATCGATGCCGATATACAGTAAGGACCCAAAAAAAATCAGGTTTTTCACTAAACTGAATGAGGCGCGCTTTTCTTGCGCCTCGCGCCTTGTGCGCCTAAGCCCAAAAGACTCGCGCCTTGTTCAAGGCGCCTCGCCTCGCACAATGCAAGGCTCCACAGGTGCGCCTCGTAGCACCTCGCGCCTAGGCGCGCCTTTCACAACTATGGCTTGGTTGGTAAGATGAATTATCTCACCATTTACCCATGCTATGTCATTTGTTGTTAGTATGATGAGTCCGTTCATGTGCGATTGAATGCGTGTGGTCTTTTCTCAAGGACTTAAAGACTTAAAGTTTGGTGTGCAGTTGCCTATACATATGTATCGTAATAATCAGGTAGCAATTCACATTGCTTCGAACCCAGTTTTTCAAGAGAGAACCAAGCATATTGAGTTGGATGTCATATTATTCAGGAAAACGTAGAGAATGGTGTGTTGGCTACCCGTTATTTCTACTGGAGCTTCTGATATCTTCACCAAACCGTTGTTCAAACCCGAGTTATGCTGTAACAAACTAGACTTTGTGATATTTATTCTCCACATTGAGGGGGAGAGTTAGATATATGTATATAGTTAATATGTGTTAGTATTAGAGTGTGAGGGTATCTTAGTCATTATGTCTTTGCACTCACTCTCTCTTCGTATTTTAAACGATATGTGTATCAGGGTTAGTGAATCAACCCTACACCTTTTTCCCTTCTGTTAACAACCATCACCAATGTCTTCCGTGTAAACCACTGCCCAAAGTTTGTAATTGGAAAATAGATAGAAACAGACACCACAGTAGCAGATAAGAACTTCATGCAGGTAGAAGGTTCAAGGTGTATAAGTATAACCTCAAAGGTCTTGTCACACGCATAAGGGCTTTTTAGAGCAGCAACACATATTCGAGCAACTTCTTCCCTTGATATTTTACCCTGTAATTCTCAGATATTAACAGTTTCTTGTGAGAATAAAATATTTAAAGCATGGGAAAAAGTCAAAACTTTTCATCAGCCTCTATTTAGGCCTGCATAAACCTATCGTCCAGAATCAGCAACCTATGGCCAATCAAAATGTAGAAAACCAGTAACAAAATTCCATTAATTGTAATACCGTTATATTGTCTCCTTGTCAAAAATGAGATCAGCTCCTGCAGGCTCCTCAGTTAATGCACAAGGCCTAACAATTGTGTATGGAATTTCACTTTCCCGTATCAAATCTTCACCCTGCAAAAAGAAGCAGATGAGTAAATGAATAACTTATGAACAAAAACACAGAATATCCCTTTCTAGCTCGATTACTATGAGGCAATAGTGACATGGTACAAACTAAAGGTTCTACGACAATGCGAGGGAAAAATGCAAATCTGTTGAAGCCGACTTGATCAAACACGTGGTCAATGAATGTGATTTAGTAGACATGCATTGGGCAAACTTACAACTTGGATACTTGCTGAGTGGAATTACCTTTCACTGTCTACAGAAGGAGTGAAGGACAAAAAAGAGATGCCAACACAGTGAAAGTACTTCCATATATGTATGTATCACTGTGGTCACAAGTATGGCAAACATGGTAGTGTGAGGCAAATTATTTTCGATTAAGCATTACGGAAATTCCCATACATGGTCAAAGAAGAGAATCCACATCCCTGTCCAGTGCAAGGCCGTGCCTGACATTTTGGGGGCCCAAAGCAAACTTTAATGTTTGGGCCCCTATGGTACGAGCAAAAACATATGAAAGTGAATCAATCAAAATAACACATATTAAGTAGATAAAATTTCCACAAATTAGTCACCACGAGAACTTACAAGCATCACTTAAATATCACTATTCTTGCATTTTTAACAGCAAAAGTAGCAATTAAGCTAGCATAATCAACCTTCTTTTCAATGGATAGCCGTTCTTGTGACATGATCCATCAAAGATAATTTTTGATCAACCATAACTTTGAAAATCTCCTTTCCTCAAAAGCAACTGTAACGGGAATAGTCAATATTATTCTAAATGCAATACATGCATTTGGAGAAAAAAAAACATCCACCGATCTCAAATACTTGAGCACTTCAATTGGTTTCCAATAAACATTTACTCTTAACTATTTTGTTTTGTTTAAAAGTGACCCAACTCTCTATAATAGGCTTTGATGTGAGATTAATCTAAAAAATGGGCCTTTTTCTACATGGGCTTATTAAAAATAGACTATTTCTTATACCTAATCTAACACCTCATAAAATTTAAGGGCACGTACTTTTTAAAATATTTGGGGGTCCGAGGTGCAAGCCTTGCTTGCCTTGCCTCAGGGACAGCCCTAGTCCAATGCAACAGTTTATCAAAGGATTCCTTCTAAGAGGTCCAACAGAAACTTGAGCTATGAGGCCCTTAAATCAAAGAAGCCACATATGTACTGGCAACAATTGTAATCAGAGACAAAATATGTAAAAACAGATTTTACAATGCGGAAGATGACTTCCCACCGGACATCTCTTAGATATTTTTCCAGGGCTAAAAACATCATTCCCAAATGCTTTTCCCCCTTTCAAATTGATTTCACAACAAATAAATGCAGTTCACAACATTCATGTGTCATTAAATCCAAGTCAATCCACAGTTTTTTAAGGCAAGTTCATTGTTAGAAACTTTTCGTCATGGCTGTCATGGCATTTGAATATTATATCCAATGATACATCTTTACAAGCATTGCTCATCAGTTCCATGAAGAGTTCAGACAAAATTTACACACAAGCATAGACAGGTATATTGGGATTGATACCACACTTCACAAGGGTGTCTACAGAAGGCTCCTCCTTTATCAAATACAGCAGGAAGTAGTTTTTACCCTGGATTATGATAGCATCACAAGTTAACAGTAGCACCTACTTACCACAACCTGCATCTAAAGGATGTCTTCCTAGTAGCAGACCAAGGCAGATAACTTCTCATGTATTCTTATTTCGATTGTCCACAGCTCCCAAGAAAAAATAAAGAATTGTAACAACCTACACTTACGAGCGTATTGTGTCAATTAGCATATCAACTGCAACTACAGTTTTACACACCACAAATTTGGACTACCAAGATTAGGTAAAACTTCAATATCTAAACAACGTAAATTTGTGAAACGAGCACAAAGATAGCACGAAACCTTCAACTTGAAAGTGAGAATAAATCCCAGTTCCTTGTTCAAGCGGACGGCAGGAGGCTGTTTACTTAAATCGAGTCCAGGTCTCTCCGTACGAGTCACTCCGGCAGAGCCCACGTGAACAAACCTACAACAAGCATCCACAAAAATTAGCAGAAGGCATTACATGTGGCGAAAATAATTATATTGCAAAAAAAGTGAAGAAAGCGAAGCGTGGAACCTTGGAGTGATAGGATCTTTAATATATGACCGAATGCTCGATACTGGAAGCTGAAATGCACCTTCCACGAATGTTGGATTTAGCTTCCCATCATATTCAAACTTACTAAACATGAGCTGGAAAGATTTTGCATCCACCATAACGTAAGGACAAGGCACGGACTTATGAAAGAAAAAGTATACGTAGTTGTAGAAGCATGCCTGTAATGATATAACGTTGCTTGGGTCAAAGGGTGGAGCATCTGATACAGTTCGGGCTCGAAATATGGGTCTCAAAGAAGAAAATGGCAAGCGCACCTAGAGGAAGCAAATTTAGAAGCCAGATTATTAGATATAACTCAACAACTATGTCAACAATGCAACTTACCGACTCCCACTGGCCTTCTACTGCGTCAAAGCCCAATGTACATCCTACAGTATCCCATTCACGGCTCGTGCGAACAATAAGTTTATAAAGCCGGCCATCACCTTTAAGGCGTAGCTCCAAACCATCATATGCAGAAAGATCTTTAGGTACTGTGAAATTCTGAAAAAAAATAACACGTAAGTTTCTTTGCTCATACCAAAACCTATCTTCTAGCAAGTAATACAAAAACAAAACAGAAGGATATCTGTCATTGTACACCAAAAAGGTTAGAAATGGGAAACACTTATCATCCTATGTCGGAAGCACTGTATATATACGGTTCATTTTACCCAAGGGGTGACCCGTCACGTTGTTTTCCATTTTTAGTTCTTTCATACATACTGTTCCAACCTATCATATGATATCTAAGTACAGGTTGCAAGAGCTATACATGTTGCCTTCTAGAGAGACAACTAGCTATGACTTAGCTGCCTGCATAAACAAACTTATTTGAGAATTGTACTTCTTCAATTTTAAAGGGATGAAACCGAAAGTTTATCCTCCATCTTCAGTGTGGGATCCTTGTCTCCAAGGTCCAATCTGACGACATAATCAGTAACCTTGTGATCCCTTACAGAGAATTCCAAAGCCATGACTTCTCAAGGAAAATCCCACATCTGAGTTATTACTAAAATTTACGATATGTCTCTCCAAGCCATATACGAAATAACAAATAATTGACCTAGCTTTTTTCTTAATGTTACAATTGAAAACCATCTGCAATGGTATTGCTCGGCAGTGGGCAACTAGTTCAACTGACTACAACTTTATCCCAATGAACAGAGTTAGACGAATAATTTTATTTAACCATTCGGCTCTACTGGGACCACAATGTTATCTTTCTAGCTTGACTATGTCACCTTCTACAACATATGCATCTTGAACATTTTCTGGTCAGTTAATATAGGAGCATCATTTGCTTCATCTTTCCTATGCCACACATCTTTAAACTGTACAACTAATATTTAGAGTTGTTGGTTTGTCCAACATCAATGAATTATCACCTCCAAAGCTAGTATATGAGTATTGACAGCCTCTCTACTCGTAGCCAATTGATTTTGAATTGAATGCTTTTGACATGGTATCAAAGCTAGAATTTCGTAGACTTTTGAACAAGACTCTTTCGGTTGATTGCCCTGTTGTTTGTCTTAAGTGCAGTTTTTTTGTTACAATACGTGTGTTATGAATCCGTTGTTAACCCCGTGCAGGAGAGTATTAGAGTTCATCCTAAATTGATGAATTATTACCTTCAAAGCTAGTATATGAGTCTTGACAGTCCCTCCACTTATACCAATTGGTTTTGAGTTGGATCACTTAATAGGGGTAGATCCAAAAAATTCCAGCTTTGATCAAATAAGCAGATATAACATGAAAAAAAAAAATAAACGAGAGAGGATGAAGGACACCACCACTACTGAATCACCAGTAAAACCACCATTGTTTGTAGTGGAAACAACACCTGGAGGTGGCACAAAAGAGCAATAAATCAATATATTGAAGTCTAAATAACATATTCTACTGGAGATGTATACGCTACTAATAGAATACAACAAAAATGGTACATGAATGTGTAAGGCCTTGACAAGAAAGAACCTTTAAAAAGCCCAGTTGGTCCACCATTTTCACCACCAGATGGATCAACTTGAAATGAGCTTTCACTAACTCCTCCCATCACAACGTCATCCAAAGCACCCCAAGCAAGTTCTTTAGATGAATTTCCTGAAAGGAAAATTGCAATATAAGTGTACCTTTATAGGAGGAAGAATCTTAATCAAACAAACTTGTGCATTTTGAATGACAAAAAAAGGATGATAATAAGTTTTAATTCAAAGAAACAGAAACGAAGCGAAGGAGAGTGGATCGTGCCATGAAGTTATGCATATCGAGAAGTTTGAATTGCTACAATGTGGCTTATAAGCATGTTTAAACTATCAGGGGCCACAAGTTTACTAGTATTCACTAGTCACCAATTATTGAGATATGCCAAACCTTATCAGCCAATAAACAGTTCCAGGCTTCCAGTAACTGGGCTTAGTTTCGAGAGTTCCCAGAAGGGTAGGAGTTAAATAATGTCATGCACTTTTATAACTCTTAGCATATGCCTTTTCATGAAATTCTGTATGTCTTGCTAGCCTGACAATGTAAGATATAACAGATACCAATACAATTATGTCGACACTAGGTAGAGATTTTCCCTTAGGAGTGTACCTTCATATCCATAGATCAGTTTCCCACATCGAAGTGCAACGCTCCCCTTTACAGCATTAATCAAATTTTTCATTCCAATATACTCCACCATTTCAGGTGAATCACCTTTTATCTGCTTTTACCAATACAAAGAGCAAGGTGGTATAGTTAATCATGAACCATGCTTTTAACCAACAGAAGACAACATCAGCTTCCAAAAATAAATCCTCAATAGGTAGACAAGTAAGAAAGAGACATTTGAAAGGCTATGGGTTCACCACCTCTGGTTCAAAGAACTTGATTCCCTGCACAAAGACCATATTTCAAAGTCAGGTTCAGGTACTAAAAAGAAACCACCACTGGAAAAGAATAGATCTAGAAATAATACAACATGATGGATAAATGACCTTAATCCAACTTAAACTCAATTACTGTGTTATCAGTTTGAGGAATCTCACTTGGCTGTATTTTGCCCTGTCAGGAGTATCCCCTTCCTTAGGGCCAACAATGACTGAAACAGCATTAATAACCTTTTTCACTCCCTTGAAGTACTCAGGAGCGAGAGTGTTCTCCTTGGTAATATCTCCTACAACCTGAAAAATTGTGAGATTACCAACCCACAGTTTACACAAATAGTTAACATAGTGTCACCAAAGACCCTGAATTTATGAAATAAAGCAGTAATGTGAACATCCTTACTAATAAAACAGCTTATTGAACCCAGCCCACAAGAATACCACTCACATGGATCTTTACGAATTTTATCAAATAGTATTAGTGACAACATACATGGAAAATGGAAGTAGACTAATCATCAAATGTCTCAGAATAAATTTTCTGATCCAGATTCAAAATGTCTTGTTGATGTCTATATACTCCTGCCGCTAAATGTTTAACTATGTCTTCCACAATTTCTTGGAGAATAGTCGTATGCGCAACTATATGCACCATCTCCTCACCCTGGATTGATCCCCGGTTTACAACAAATGCTTTCACAGTTGAACAATATTCTAATATCAGTAAGAGCAAACTAAATTATGCCAAGGAGCCTTTCGCTACAGCAAACCCATTCGGCAAAGGCTCTTCCCAGATAAGTCTCTGCTAAATAGTTGTCATCGTGCAATCCACTGCCTTATTTTGACCGCAAAATCTTAAATTTTGCAGGCAAAGATACCAAGGAGACAGTGTTCAATCACTAGTCCAGGGGTTGTATGACCAGTAGTTTATTTTCAACACAATGACAAAATTGCAATGTGCTCCAATAATAGGATAACCAAAAGGCCTTGAATAGCAGAGCTTCTACAGGAAGCCATCCTTTGAGGACCCCAAACAATCCAAAACTCACAACCCCTTACACATCCTGTCATTGGTGCTGGTGTTTTGTACAAAATCAAGTACTATAGCCACCTACAATCTGTGTTTCAGAATCACATAAGGAGGTTCAACCAAAACATAAGTGTATTTTATCTCTCTTTACAATGAAAAACATAGATAATAGAACAGGAAATAATAAAACAGATTGATAATGAATGGGAGCAAAGGTCATTGCATAGCAAAGCCTTGATAAGTAGGAAATACGTGCTAGGGTGGTGGGACAAGACTGGTAAAAGTATGAAAAAGTGTTAAAAAGCAAAAAAAAAAAGGAACCCCAAAACATTTGGCTGGATGTTTTTAGCAGTAAGAATTACATGCAAATATTTGGATAATAGCCGATTAAGTTTCTATTATGCAATGAATAGAACACGTTTCACTATCAACACATAACACCAGTTAATGACCCACTTCGTTGGTTGACCCGCTATATCAATCTCACAATATAACGTAATTAATCTGTGGGATTGCTGCTTTACACATAACATATGGGTCTATAACACTAATGCAAGCTTCTGGCTGAAGTTCCATCTTACTTCCTTTGTTATTTTTTGACATTTCCTCTGTCATTGTAGGATACGGGTTCTTACTTCTCGGTCTCATGAATATTCTGGTGAATGCATTAGCACTTGTGCTCCTGACCTTGTGACTTTGTCATACTTCCATTTCATCCAATCCCGAGTCTCCTGACCCGTTCGTCCAAGTGACAAGTCCTCTAAAGCATCTCCAATACCCAAGAAGATAACTGACACTTGTAAAACGGTCAACACTAATGCAAGCTTCTGGCTGAAGTTCCATCTTACTTCCTTTGTTATATCTTGACATTTCCTCTGTCATTGTAGGATACGGGTTCTTACTTCTTGGTCTCATGAATATTCTAGTGAATGCATTAGCACTTATGCTTCTGACCTTGTGACTTTGTCATACTTCCATTTCATCCAATCCTGAGTCTCCCGACCCTTTTTGCCCAGGTGACATATCCTCTAAAGCATCTCCAATACCCGAGAAGATAACTGACACTTGTAAAACGGTTAACACTAAAGACATAGTTAACCACTTTTGCCATCTTCCATAATATTTGCCACTACTTATATCTAAATACATATCATCTGACTGTATGACCTGACGTTTACAGTTTTTGGATTCGGTGACTGAAAGAAATGACAGATTAAGTAAATAAGAAACTTTGGCCAATGGAATAATCATAGTAAAATTATCATAAATTCATCAACTGGAGAATCGGTTAGCTCACCAAGTCAACATCTGGACCGAGCATGCTTCTGGCCTTGTCTTTATTTCTGACCTGTCAGATACCAGAAATAAGAGCAAACGTATTCATACAAGGAAACATATCTCACCAACTACAAAGTTCAGTAATTTAAGACAAAAGATAGCATCCCTTCATTTTATGTCTTAACAATCAAACAATAAATCCAGCGTCCTAAAAGCTCAGTAAGCCGTTAGGAACTTTACCAGCACTCGGACTGGCAACCCTTTATTGCGTAAGATGTTGACTACTCTTCTCCCAACACCACCAGTGGCTCCAGCAACTAGCACAATCCCAGAAGACTCCATAGCCTTTACTGGTTCACTGGGTGATGAATTGGAAAGTTTTTCTGCAAGAAATTCAATTAACTTCAAAAAGGAAAAGAATCTGGTTAGATTGGCATGGGGAGTTTGAATGCTCAGTACAGTGGAATACTGAAGAGAAGCAAATACCAACCTTAGCAGGAGATAGAGGCCCATTAAAAAAGTACAATGTTCTCAAAAATCTACCAAGATCCCACCCTTGGTTTCTAGCTTGTGCTGAAATAGTCCGCTTAGATGTTCTCAAAGGATAAAAAGAAGAGCATTGCTGGTAAGCAAGGTGCTGCAATCTGTCATTATGTAGAAGAAATGGTTTAGAAAGTGGGGAAGACAGCTGCCAGGTAAAATTTTTCCTAGACAATCTTCTACCAACAGAAGATGCATCCCCCTGCAGCATCAGTTGACTTAGTTACTGTCGAAATATACGAACGATATGATTTATTCTTCTCACAATGAGGAAATTTATAGACTGTGTACAAGATGAATAAGGAAAGAAAATAATACGGAAAGAGGAAATTAAATCCCTAATTGATGCTACCTACCTAATTGACTAACTTGCCTAATTACAATATATATACTACCATATACAACATTATTTCCAACACTCCCCCTCAAGCTGGAGCGTATACATCGTATGCTCCAAGCTTGAGACAAATAGAGTCAATGGAAGTCTTGGGAAGAGCCTTCGTGAAAATATCAGCAAGTTGAGAGCCTGAAGGAACAAAAGGCGTGCTAATCTCTTTGGATTCCACTTTTGACCGAATGAAATGACAGTCAACTTCAATGTGTTTGGTCCGTTCATGAAATACTGGATTATTAGCGATGTGGATAGCAGCCTGATTATCACAGTATAAAGGAGTGGGACCATGCACTGGAATCCCAAACTCTTGTAGAAGTGTACGCAACCAAGTCAACTCACAAGTGGTATGAGCCATTGCTCTATACTCTGCTTCTGCACTAGAACGTGCCACAACTGACTGCTTCTTACTCTTCCAAGTCACAAGATTGCCACCTATAAAGGTGCAATAACCAGTAGTAGAACGACGATCAGCAGGAGATCCAGCCCAGTCAGCGTCTGTATATCCTTCGATACGAAGATGTCCAGATGACTTGTAGAGAAGTCCACGTCCAGGTGCATTTTTAAGATACTTCAAGATACGAACAACTGCTTCCATATGAGGAACTCGAGGACACGTCATAAACTGACTGACAATACTGACTGCATAGGAGATATCAGGTCGAGTAATAGTGAGATAAATAAGCTTACCCACAAGTCTCCGATACATCTCAGGATCATCAACCAATTCACCATCTTCCGGCATTAGTTTAAGATTAGTGTCCACGGGAGTAGCTACAGGTTTAGAACCAAGATAACCTGTATCCTTCAAGAGATCGAGAGTGTATTTCCTTTGTGATAAACTAATGCCCGCTTTGGAACGAGCAACCTCAATGCCGAGAAAATACCGAAGCTTGCCTAGATCCTTAGTAAGAAAACTGGAACAAAGATGACGAATCAATATTTCAATCCCAACACCATCACTGCCGGTGATGACAATATCATCCACATAAACCACGAGAATCACAATACCACGAGTAGTCGATTTAAAGAATACAGAGTGATCAGCTTGACTTCGAGTCATACCATGAGACACAACGGTACTACTGAACTTATCGAACCAAGCCCGGGGAGATTGTTTGAGTCCATATAACGATTTGCGAAGATGACACACAGACTCCCCCTTGGACTCAAAACCGGGTGGTTGAGCCATATAGACAGTCTCAGAGAGGTCACCATGAAGAAATGCATTCTTGACATCAAGTTGATGAAGAGGCCAATTAAGGTTGGCCGCAAGAGAGATAACAATTCGAACAGAATTGAATTTGGCAACCGGAGAAAAAGTCTCAGTGTAATCGAGCCCGTAGGTTTGGGTGAAACCTTTGGCCACAAGACGAGCTTTCAAACGATCAACAGTACCATCAGGGTTGTGTTTGATAGTAAACACCCAACGACAACCAACAATATGAGCTCCAGAAGGCTTGGGAACAAGATCCCAAGTATGATTCAATGATAAAGCGCGCATCTCTTCTTCCATAGCAGAACGCCATCCAGGATGAGAAAGAGCCTCCTGATAAGACTTAGGAACAACAAGAGAGGACAAAGAGACAGAAAAAGCGCGAAAAGAGGGAGATAAATGATCATAGGAGACAAAGTGAGAGATAGGATGGGAAGTGCAGGAACGAGTACCTTTACGCTGAGCAATAGGAAGATCGAGAGTAGGATCCGCAGACGCTAGAGGAGATGGTGTGGGTACAGAAGCTGGATCTGTAGTACCAACAGTTGGAGCGGTAGCGGAAGGACGACGAACATAAACCTGAGTAATTGGTGGTCGAGAAGTAAGCTCAGGGAGACAAGGGGACTGACCAAGGTCAGCCAACATGGGTGGTCGCACCTGTCCACCTTCAAGGGAATAATATGGGATGGTTTCAAAAAATGTGACGTCAGCACTCACGAAGTGCTTCCGTAATGAGGGACTATAACACTTGTACCCTTTTTGTGTGCGAGAGTAACCAAGAAAGATACATTTGTAAGACCGAGGATCAAGCTTATCACGACCAGGAGATAAATTATGAACAAACGAAACACAACCAAAAAGTTTTAGGGGAAGACTATAAAGATCCTTGGCAGGAAACATGACCTGATAAGGAATTTTGCCATTCAAAACTCGAGAAGGTGTTCTATTTATTAGGTAATTTGCTATAAGAACAGCATATCCCCAAAAAAGTTTTGGAACGTTCATGTGAAGCATAAGAGCACGAGCTACACCTAAAACTGGCCCATTTTTCCGTTCCGCAACCCCATTCTGTTGCGGAGTGGTGACACAAGCAGTTTGATGAATAATGCCATGAGTCTCATTAAAATGCGTAAATTCATTAGAAAGATATTCTTGGGCATTATCAGTTCGTAAGATATGTAATTTAGCATTAAACTGATTGACAATCTCAGCATGAAATTTTGAAAACACAGAAAATAATTGAGACCGATCTTTGAGGAGATACACCCAAGTTAAACGAGAAAAAGCATCAATAAATGTAACAAAATAGCAAGCACCACACAAACTCGTAGTGCGCAAAGGTCCCCAAATATCTGAATGAACTAAAGCAAAAGGTTCTAAACATGGTGACTCAGTACGTAAAGGATAAGAAACCCGACGGTGTTTACTGAGTTCACAAGTATCACAACTAAAAGGAGAAAAATGAGGTAGATTAGGGACTAGCTTGCGAAGATTGGCAGAGGATGGGTGCCCAAGACGACAATGCCACTGATAAGGTGTGACAGTAGAATGTAGAGCAGATAACATGGAAGAGTTGGACGCCTGCTGCTGCTTCTCTTCCCGGAGATAAAACAGACCATTCTTCTCATACCCCCCACCAATCATCCTCTGCGTCTTTAGATCCTGAAATTCACAACGAGAAAGATAGAAACGTACAGAACACTGGTGAGTATGAGAAAGTTTATGAATGGAGATAAGATTAAAAGGGAATTGTGGCAAATAAAAGACAGAAGGAAAAACAAGACCAGATGAGGAATATGTACTAATGCCATGAACAAGAATTTTAGATCCATCGGCAATAGTAACATAGGAAGGAACAGAAGGGGTAACAACATTAGTTAAAAGGGACAAGTCACCTGTCATATGATCAGATGCGCCAGAATCGAGTATCCAAGGATTACTGCCAGTACGAGAAGATGAATGAAGACAAGTATTACCTGAAGAGACATGGGTCGCAGTGGAAGAAGAAGAAGATGCATTAGCCCTTTGAATCATAGAATCGTACTCGGTCTTGGATATAGTAATCTGAGTAGGAGGAGCAGGTGCAGACGGCTCCCCCTCAAGTGTAGCCTGGTTAGCCCAAGCTGGTTTGCCATGAAGCTTCCAGCAAAACGCAACATCGTGGTTGGTTGCATTACAATGAGTACACTTCTTGGTGCCACGACCACCACGCCCCCCACGTCCTCCACGCCGGCCACCACGTTCAGAGGAACTGCTATGACTGTGGGGGGGATTGTGATTGCCAAAATTTCCAGAAGATAAAGGAGGGGATGTAATGGGAGCAGCAAGAGCAGATGGAGTCGGTCGCTCTAAACCAGATGAATGGGTAGCAGCCCGTCGAACACGAGAAAAAGCCTCACCAACAGTAGGAACTTCCTTGCCAGATAGAATCTGAGAACTTAGAGGAGCAAGTTCTGAATTTAGGCCAGACAAAAACTTTGAAACACGAAAGTCATCCCTGTACTTCTGTTGAACCCGTAAGTCTGTGGATAACGGTTGATAAACATTTAATTCATCCCACATCCCTTTTAATGTAGAGAAGTAGTCATCGAGTGATCGATCTCCTTGTTGGAAAGAGAAAATCTGCTGATAAATTTGATATATACGAGAAGTATTCTGATCTGATGAATATAATTCTTTGAGAGTGTCCCAAACAGCTTTGGACGTCTCTTGGCAAGCAACATTATTAAAAATATCGGGTTCAAGACTATTCCAAAGTAAAGTCATGAGATGAGCATCATTTTGGGTCCAAGTGGGATCAGTAGATGCATCATCAGTGATGTAGGAAGTCTCGCCACTTGCGCGCAGAGATACAGTTACTGCGCGGGACCATGGCAAATAGTTTGATCCATTTAATTTAATCGTGGTGAGAGACCGACGATAATCCCGAACAACATCCTTGGTGCCTGATGCACCAATGTCTTTATTCTCAGCATCTTTGTTCTTATTATCACCCATGATAAATAATAAATCAGAGATATAAACGAAGAGATCCGAGAGTTACACACAGAAAAAAAAAAAGAGGTTAGTTTCAAATATCACAGATCAGCAGGGGTCGCCAGAAAGGACGGTGGCGGCCGGTGACGGCAACTTGCGGAAGTCAAAGCAGAGACCAGAGACCAGATCGCCAAAACAGAGAGGGCAAATCAGAGACCAGATCGCCAAAAAACGGAGACCAGAAAACACGTCTAGGCGCAAAACAGAGAGTGCGGCGGCAGGACTGAACGACGGCAGCCAGGGGCGGCGGCGGGCAAGGGCAACGGCGGCCAGGGGCGACGGCTACGGCGACGACTGATGGTTTTAGAAAAAAAGGAGAGAACGAAGAGGAGAAAGTCAGGTTTCTAGAACCCGCTCTGATACCATGTCGAAATATACGAACGATATGATTTATTCTTCTCACAATGAGGAAATTTATAGACTGTGTACAAGATGAATAAGGAAAGAAAATAATACGGAAAGAGGAAATTAAATCCCTAATTGATGCTACCTACCTAATTGACTAACTTGCCTAATTACAATATATATACTACCATATACAACATTATTTCCAACAGTTACAAATAGAAGACCATAATCTCAGATATGTGTCAAAATTAAGGGATAACTAAGCCATCTATATGCCCATAACAACACAAGTTCATCACAACTGCTTCAAGATTATAAATGGATGAGCAGCATTGTCATTGATTTCGACAGGTAACTGTGGCATGGATTACAGATACTCATCTGATTTGTTACTTTGACAAAGACATCCCTAGTGTTCTCATTTCTAATTCAACAAACCAACGGTGAAGAAGTGGATACTTCTTACTTGTCTTTCTTTCACTCCCTATTAATGATGCAGAAGGAGGACAAGATGAATTAAAACCTCCAGCCACTTAGCACCTACATAAGTCCTTGGGTTGCTTCTCTCTCTTTACTTTTTGGGTTGTCCCAAACAGAAGGCAACAAGACAAAAGGCAAAGTTGACAATGAAGTTAGGCAAGCAGAGAAAACATAATTGCCTTAGCCAATCAAGGACATGGCTAACCAATTGGATACTCTAGTAGGCCACCCTTGTATACTCCCAAAAAGTGACAGATTCATGTGGAGTTCAGAGGGGTCACATGACCCTCTGCCTTTGGTACCCTTACACTTGTACCCCTATATATACTATCTTTCATTCGTTCAAACCCAACCCCCCCCCCCCCCCCCCGACTCTGTCTCTCTGTCTCTCTCTAAAGCCTTGTTTGGAATGCGTAAAAATTCAGTTTTTATTTTCATCTTTAGGAATTATTTTACCTCTTGATCAAGTTTTAGTTCTTTCAGATGTCTTGGGCCCTTGGAGAGATAAAATTAAAATAAGCTAAGAGTTAGATTATACAATTTTTCTTAGTTGATGAACCACGACACATGGTTATGTTTAGAGTTGGTACCCCCTCTACACCAAATTCTTAGATACGACACTGCTACGACCTGGCAAGGGGTCCATCCTTACAAAAGGCGAGCTTTGATTAATTCTTCCCCCTTACAGGACTGTTTGTTGAATCTGTAACTTCCTACAAAATGTTGAGATTTCTCGTCTTAAGGTTGAGTACACATATGTCAAAACAAATTCATATATTTTAGCTTTTACTAATATCTAGAGACTTTTTATCTACGTATTAGTCATGGTCAAGCATTGATCTTACTCAAAAACTTACATGACAAAGAAGAATCCATATTATTTAGAGAAATCCTCCTTTTCTTGCTCAAGTCTCTTGTCAACTGGATAAAACAAAAAATCTATGTTCATTGAGAAAGCAAAGAATAGAATTCTCGTACCAAAATTTCATAAACATGATTAAATTAAACCCCAGGCCACCCAAAAAAGGAAACAATAAATTAAGGAGGGGGAAGAAAAGAGAGACAAAAAAGGGTTACTTGTTGCATAAAAGGGCTTGGAACTGGATAATTATCTTCTCCTCATCCCTCTTGATCAGGGCCTAAGGTATTTAGTCCTTATAAGTCTGCAACTCTTACTACATCTATGCCTCCCTGAATCAATTAAAAAAAAACCCACAAAAGTAGGAACATCAACTCTTTTTACATGTGTCTTCAACTTACGGGAATCGAGCATCTTTTTTCGGTCATAGAATGCTTCAATTGCAAGCTCTGATATGAAATTTGACTCTTTCTACATTTGTCTTCAATGTTTCAGTTCACTGCCTATGTATACGCTAAAGGTGAAAGTACCGTAAAGGAAGAACGTCATCGAATTGTGTAACTTTAACTAATCAACTTATGTAGCACAGGGCACAAAAGCAAACAGAACAAATGAAGAACACATTAAAAGAAAGTCATCATATTTGTTAGTTTACAGTTCGTAATTGCCAATCACCTTGAAAGTAAAAACAAACAACTCTTAGTTAGAAAGAAAGAGCAAAAAATACAGGGTCAAAGAGGAGTTACCTTGAGAGTGATCCAAAAAAAGCACGTCAGGCCCCGCGGTGGGAGATATGGACAGAGTTGCTTATGTCGCCATCTTGTTTCAAACAGGTGGTATCTGTTAATGAATATGTAGGATTTAGAAGAAATCAATAACTGAACAAACAAAATTGTACCTCAAACTTCTGATAAATCCAGAATCAAATATCACAGAGCTGGTATGAAGCCTAGAGAGAGGAGGAATGATGCTTCGTTTATCATGGGCAAAAGAAGTTCCACTTATGCAACCAGCCTTACCAACACAAGAAGCCTCAACAAAGAGTCAAAGATTAGGGATTGGACTTTATTCGGTCAATTATTTTACTATTTCTGCCGGGACATCCTGCAAGTTGGTAAAAGATTCAATGTAATTACAGCATGTTAAGCATGACAAAAAATGAAAGAATGAAACATGATATTTATACTACGAAATGTTTTTGAGTTAACCTAAGATCGAAAAATGAAAGAAGAAAAAATTAACCAACTCCAAATTAACACCTTTCCAAATCTAACACCCAAAATTAATACCCAAATTAACAAATATTCCTTCCCAACTTAAATTTCTTTCCTAAGCCTATTCTCAAATGTTCCAGGCAAACCATCACACCAATACCAATTGAAATTTTCCCCGAACTGCAGCAAATTAGGAGAAATCTATCATACCTGTGTCGGTGCATTTCTTTTATGCATTTTCTAACAAATCATTTGGCTTCTCTTGCACCAAGATGTAGTTTCCTTCAAGCACTAGAAACCATTTTATACAGAGCCTTCGCCTTTTAATGTAGTCCAGCATATGGGTGGACCCCTAAAAAAATATCAAACATTTGCTTGACTAACCACAAAAAGACAACCCCTTCATGATTTTTGTCACCGAAATTAGCTCGAAGCATAAAACCCAACAGCACATAACAAATTTTTGTCAAAGCAATCAGTCACCAATCCATAGCTCGACCATCACCCCAATCAGTCGCGAATGGGTTCGCCCTAAAAGGAGGGTTTTGAGGGTTTAAAGTGCGTAGTCAGGTGAAAATGGGTAACTGACTTTGAGGGTTTCGTTTCCAATTTGATTTTGGTGGGCTGACACGTTAAAATGCAAAAGCACAAAAGATGATTTATGAACTAAAGACGATTGATAAAGGAAGCAATATAAATTGAGAGATCCAATGACAATTAAATTCAAACGTACGTCGTTAATTGAAGCTGCTCTTCCTCAGTTGTCAGAAACAACAAAGAACAAAATCATAAAAATGTCAAATATATTCAAACGCGCACACACATACACATCCATAGGCATATGTACTGAGATAGAGAGAGGAATGGAAGGACCTTTTCACTGAGGCCATCAGGTCCAATATCCGGAAGCAACAACGAATTAATGTTGGTGTTGCTACCCATTTTCTGGATTGAACAGAGATGACTCCTTCCCCATCATCCGAAACCACTCTCTTTTTCTCTCCCTCTCACCTCCTGATGACTTCGCCAAAACAATCGCCTGCTCGACTAACCAGAACACACAAAACACCTAGGCAAGCCTATTTCGGTAAGTAAATTCATAAACTAGATAAATGCTCATAGTATTTACCTTTTCTTCTTGTCTCCTGAGCCTAGCATGTAACTTCACTCTCCAGTCCAGTTGACCAAGTCGGTAAAAAATACAAATGGGTCCAAAGACTCCAAATAAAAAAATGCCCAGAAAAAAAAAACGTGTATGTACCCCCTTTGATGTTCTTTTCTGAGACCTTACCGAGTAGAGAGAGAGAGAGAGAGAGAGAGAGAGAGAAGCGAAGGGTGTGTCATGAACTGATTGACCTAAACTTGAACCGACCCGCCTCAAATCCGGCTCAAGAGAGAGAGAGAGAGACGTTGAGAGTCCAGATATTCAACTATAGCCATCAAATCAGAGAGAGAGAGAGATCGCCTGGCAATGCGCAACACGGCACCAACGGCCCTCTACGAAGTCATTGAAGTTATTATTCCCCAAACCGCGGCGATTCTCCTCGTCGTGGTCCAGCCCCAAAGGCAATGGACGACATCGGGATCTGAGAGCGCTGTGGCAAACGGAGAGAAAGAGAGACGGAGGAGAAGTCTAGTTTGAGAATGACAAAGTAATAGAGAAGTGGGTTGATTTCAAATTTCAAATTTGTCTTCTGAGTCATTCTAATCCTTTTTCTTTGGAAACTAACAACAGGCGAATATTTTTTTGGGTAAATATTGTACATCGGATGAAAATGATCCTGACCATTGTTGTAAAAATATATTTTCATCTCAACCGTTGGATTAAATTTATCATGGTTGTTGGATTAAAAATGTGTAGGGTCCACACCGTTGTGAAATGTATTATAGATATATATGTAGATATGTGTACACATATATAAATACATGTATTTATATATATGTACAATATGTATGTGTATATAGATATCTATATATCCGTTGTCTATTTATCCCTCTCTATGTATATATATGTATATATACATGTATATAAACAGATTAGGGCAAAAAGCCAATTTCTTCGGTTTTCTCCAAATCAACAAGTGCACATGAAATGGTGGCTTCAATCTATGTATAACCCGTGCCCATGGCACTCGCAATAAAATTTGATAATAATTCACAGACATTTCGCGTTAAAACCTGGTATTGGGTACAAACAATATCAACATTGGAAAGATGGTCTATCTGTATGCGACTGGTTAAATCATAACTTTGAAAAACATAACCAAGTACTTTCCTCACAACAAAATTAACATTAAGGTTAAAAACCACGATCATAACTTGGGAAAACAGAACCAAGTACTTTGCAAGGATGATAATGTTTTATGTTTTCTACAACTTTAATCAAATGAATAGCAAACATGAATGAAGAAAACTAAATTTTTTTAGAGAAAAGGCATTTGAAATGAATGAAGAAACACATGTACCAAAATTTTAATTTGCTCTAGCATGACCAAAATACCTATGCGTACGTAGTGCCAACGAATAACCAGATATTATGCTACAACATACTAACGTCAACCGTTTAAACAGTAAACAAATGCTAGTAGTGCCAATGAATAACCATGAACCAAAATATCGGTTACCTAAATTGCATAGCCATGTAAGGGATTTAACCAGAATTCTTAGTTAGACATAACATAAAAAATTTAAATTTTGACAGCATTCTTAAACAACTTATAGAATTGACAACCTTAGAAGAGTGCATCATTACGAAATAACAACAAAAAACCAAGAGAGTAATGTTCTTAAATTCTCTCCTTAGTGTTTCTTTTGATTTCCAATGCCATGAAAATTTATGTTTGTTGCTCCCGTTGCAAGCAAGATTCAATTAAACACAAAAGTGGTAGTAGGAGATGGCAGTGATATGATGAAAAAAAGGCGGTTCAAAAAAGATTCAAAATTTTAAAACAGTAATTACATGAAAAAACAAACAAACAAACCACAGGGTGTGCCCATATTGTGTGTTTTGTACTTTTGTTCGTAGTGCCCATACCATAGAAACCAAACAGGACATAAGAGCAAAAAAAAAGGCTACTGATCCATATTCCAGGCTACGCCACTAATCACAACTCTACTTCATTGTCAAATTTGCACCAAAAAAACCCAAAACTAAATAAAGGGGGGAAAGGGGAAAGAAGAAAAAGGAAAAGGCCAAGAAGGTGCCCACTTACAGAGGATATGCAAGACTAACAACCAGCCTGAAAATCAAACACAATGAATCAAGTTAAATAAGAGGATCTCAAGGGACGGGCTCGACAATCGAGATACGTGCTTTAATTGGTTATTTTTTGTAGCCATTGCTCGGTGAATGAAGCCAATTTAGTGGGGCACTTGGCTCTAATAGTGATGACATGTTAAGTAAAAATATATATCTATACAATTTTCAATTAAAAAATAGTAAAAAATACTCAAAAAATATACAGAAAACCCCACTAAAACGGACAAACAAAGAAGTGTTCTTATTGTGGTGAAAAAGAAGGAATAATCTGGTCAAAGAAGAAGGAATATCCTAGCATATTGGAGTGACCAGTAGAAGTACTGGCAGATCTTCTTGAAAATAATGGTGATGCTTATCTCTAGGGACGTCACTTTCCACACTCCGTTTTGGCGAAACTCCCAATAACATTTGTTAGTTGTTATGTGGGATAGATTAGGTTATGTTAACCCTAATGGGCCTAGGTGGTTAGAGCCCATTAGGTTAACCCTAATCTCATCTATAAATAAAAGAGTGTTAGAATAGTAATGGTTAAGTTGTTATTAATGTTTAGTTGCAAGGGTATTATTGTCCTTTCATGTAATTAGGGTTACCTAGGGTTTCTAGGTTTTCTCTATATATTGATGTATTGGCCTCTTATAACATAATCACTCAATAATACAATTCTCCTTTCTCTAGTTTCACAACATGGTATCAGAGCATAAGATCTAGGCCTGTGGAGTGCTCGCTTTCCGGCGGGCGGCTTATGCCTTTCCGCCGTCCGCCGGTTGCCGCCGGTTGCATCACTGATCGTCTGGTCTTTAGTGTTAGTCGCCATCGTCTGGTAGTTATCGTCTGATGTTGTTCCACCTCTGGTTTCTCCATTAGCCGCCCCCCTCCTTGCCTAAACCCTACTTCAACCGCCATCAGCCGCTGAGCTGCTGTTTTCGCCATTGGTTTTCCTCAGAAATAGCAAACCCTAGCCGCTGTTTTCGCAAACCCTAACCGCTGTTTTCACCCGGCTGATATTATTTGTTTTCGCCCTCAGCCTCCTGTTTTCGCCATCCATCAGCCGCTGTTTGCTACCCTGTTACTGCCCGTCTTCAGTCTCTGTTTTGTGCCTGGTTTGGTCTCTGTTTTGCGCCTGTTTGCTGCCCGGTTTGGCCTCTGTTTTGCGCCTGGTTTGATCTCTGTTTTGTCTCCTAAACCTAACCCTAATCCTAAACTTTGCAATATTTGATTCCCAAACTTTGCAATATTTGATTTCGGTCCCTGCAGTTTAGACTTTTGGTGAATTTATGGACAAGTCTTTCTTTTGTTGGTTGGTTGTTAAATCCTCGTTTGGTGTGCCAAGTGGCCCCAAGTTGTGCCGTGTGGCACCTTGTTGTGATCCTAGTTGGATCCTTTGTTTCTCTCTTCCCGTGCGATTCGGGGTTCGCACGTGAGGGGGAGAACTTGTCCCATATTCCTTTGTTAGTTATATTCTACTGGGTACCAAAATTAATGTTGTCAAAGAATTAAAGTTGTTGAAGAATTGAAGTCGTTGGAGAATCGAAGTTGTCAAAGACATCAGTTGGAGCATCTCTTTTTCGTTGGAGAATCGAAGTTGTCAAAGACATCAGTTGGAGCATCTCTTTTTCATGTTGGCAAACCCATAATGCTCTCCATGCTCGCATCATGTGTTTGAGGGGGAATGTTAGTTGTTATGTGGGATAGATTAGGTTATGTTAACCCTAATGGGCCTAGGTGGTTAGAGCCCATTAGGTTAACCCTAATCTCATCTATAAATAAAAGAGTGTTAGAATAGTAATGGTTAAGTTGTTATTAATGTTTAGTTGCAAGGGTATTATTGTCCTTTCATGTAATTAGGGTTACCTAGGGTTTCTAGGTTTTCTCTATATATTGATGTATTGGCCTCTTGTAACATAATCACTCAATAATACAATTCTCCTTTCTCTAGTTTCACAACAACATTGAAGCTAAATTCGCCGATAGGGTAATAGGTGGAGAGATAAACCTGGAGAGGTAAGCATGTTTCTGATGGAAATTGGCTTAGCCCACTAAAAGTAACTGGATCTTCAAAATTGGTGCGAAATAGGTGGAGAAATAAATCTGGAGAGCTAAGCATGTTTCTGATGGAAATTCGTCCACCACATTAAAAGTAACTGGATCTTAAAAGTTGGTCCAGGTATATCTTTTCCCATACATGGTTAACTCATGCATTTTCATAAAGGTTAATAAATTCTCAAAAGTCCGACATACCTCTTGAAGTGCTTTGGCATCCAGTCCTCTCACAAGCAGCCTTGATTTCATTTAGATCACCCCCTATGCACCATGGTACTCAGTGGATTTCTTTTAGAGCCGCTAGCTCCTACAGTTCTCGGCGTTTAGAAGAGTCATTATGAGCTTTCCATGCCTCAGAGCAAAAGTATGTAAAAAACAATTTGTCATTGCATTGCATTTCTATGTAATCCCACAATACATAGAGTGTCAAATTTAAAAAGCATTCACGGCTATGCAAATCTTAACAGCGGGTTGTTCATAATAGGTAAGTCAGGTGTTCGAATTTTTCCAACAGAGCTTTAAAAAGAGTGTCGAATTTCAATTTTTTTTTTTACCTGCCTATGTAACTAACACTGTGTTAGAAGTTAATTTGTAATTGTTCTAGAAGGAAGTTTGAAGTGTTTTCTCCACAGATACGTGTAGAATGGTCTAGAAGTCGTGTCTAGAAGTTGGAAGGTCAAAAGTTAGTGCTATCTGGATTTTGTATCTAGTATAAATAGGAGATCTTGATGTAATCCATTGAGGGGAAAGTACCCAATAATATATTTTAAAGAAAATACAGATCTGCTGCGCCAACAAATTTGGTATCAGAGCTAACTAAGCAGTTTTTTCACTCCTTATTTTCAAACCTAGTGCTATTGATGGCAACATATTCAGCTCCAACCATGTTTAAGTATTCTCCAAGTCAAGTCCCTATTTTTGAAGGAGAGCACTATGACTATTGGAGTAAAGAAATGGAGAATTTTTTCATATCCGAAGACGTATGGGATACCGTTCTAAAGGGTGTGCCAGATCAACCTGAAGCCGGGACAAAAGCAGCACAAAAGCAGCACAAGGAGAATAAGAAGAACGATGCAATGGCACTTCGGTACATCAAACAAGGGGTAAGCAAATCAATCTATCCCAGAATTTTCAATGCAATGACTGCAAAAGAAGCATGGGATGTGCTGAAAGATGAGTTTCAAGGAAATGAAAAAGTTGTTTCCATAAAGCTGCAATCATTGTGGAGAGATTTTGATAATTTATCAATGAAAGAAAGTGAAGCCATTAGAGATTTCTTCTCAAGAGTTACTGAGATTGTTAATCAAATCAAAAGTCATGGTGAAGCCATTCAAGATAAGAAGGTAATCAAAAAAATACTCGGGAGTTTACCTCCCAAATTTGATCATTGTGTGGCTGCCATAGAAGAAGCTAAAGACTTCTAAAAAATGACTATTTTTGAACTAATGGGTTCACTCCAAGCACATGAGAAGAGAATTAACAGGTCTTCTACTCGGTCAACTCAACCAATAGAGCAAGCATTTTAGACCAAACTCAACATCTCAGAGGGAAGGAACAAATTCCAACACAGGCAAAAAGGAGGCTCGCAGCAAGGACATGATCAACATGCAAGAAAGCATCAGACTCATAATTATGGTCACAACAAATGGAAAAGCAGTGGAGGAAAATGGCAGCAAAATCCGGGTAACTCTAACCTTCGCTGCATCATTTGCAAAAAGACAAATCATGAATCAAAGAATTGTAGGTTTAGATGCACCAAATGCAAAACCCCTAATCATTCTCAAAGGGACTGTTGGTTCCAGAAGGGAAAACAAAGGGAGGAGGTAAATTTCACAAAAGAAAGTGAAGACGAGCAATTATTTTACTCTTCCATAGCAAATTCCATTCGCGAGTAAAGCTTGGTGATGGAAAAATGCATAGTGCTGCAGGAAAGGGAGTCATCTCTGTTCAAACTAAGGGAGGTAACACCAAGCTTATCAATGATGTTCTTTATGTTCCAAACTTAACTCAAAACCTCTTAAGTGTTGGACAATTGCTGCAAAGAGGTTTTTCACTGTTTTTTGATGAAGGAAGATGCAAAGTTATTGAGAAGAAGAACAATCTCACTGTGGCAATTGTTGATATTCACCAAACAAAATTTTCCCTCTTACTTTTCCAGTACTCCAAGAAGATGCTGCCTTCAAGAGTGAATCCCAAGATAAAATGTACTTGTGGCATTTGAGATATGGGCACTTAAATAACAGGGATTTGTAACTGTTACAAAAGAGGAAAATGGTGCTTGGACTTCCTTGCATAGAGACGCAAGAAAGAGTGTGTGACAGCTGCATCTACGGTAAAATGCATAGATTTCCTTTTCCCAAAACATTTTGGCATGCTAAAGCTCCTCTAGAATTGGTGCATGCTGATATATGTGGTCCTACAAGGACTTCTTCTCTTGGCAATCAAAGATATTTCATTCTTTTTATTGATGACTTCACTAGAATGATGTGGCTATATTTTTTGAGTGAGAAGTCAGAAGCCTTCCCAACTTTCCTCCAATTCAAAGCCTTGGTGGAGAGGCAAAGTGGATTCCAAATGAAGATCCTTCGGACAGATCGTGGAGGAGAATTTATCTACACTCCATTCATGGATTATTGCAAAGACAATGGCATCCAAAGTCAACTTATTGTTAGAAGAAGCCCTCAAAAAAACGGTGTCGCTTAAAGAAAAAATCGCACCATTGTGGAGATGGCCAGAAGCATGCTGAAAGGCAAAGGTTTACCGAAAAAATTATGGGCTGAAGCTGTCCACACTGCAGTTTACATTCTGAATCGATCTCCTAACAAAGGCAGTACGCAATAGAACTCCGTTTGAGGCATGGAGCAAGAGGAAACCATTAGTGGATCATTTCAAAGTATTTGGCAGCATTGCTTATGCTCTAAATCAATCTCAAAACAGGGATAAGTTCGATGAGAAAGGGCATAAGTATGTCTTTGTCGGCTATAGCGATGAATCTAAAGGTTATCGGCTTCTCAATTCTTCAACCAATCAACTTGTAATCTCAACAGATGTTATTTTTGATGAGATGGCAGAATGGCAATGGACTATTGGGACAACTGAAGCACCTGACTTTATTGAGCCATTGACAATTCCAAATGAAGTTCCTCATCAGCATTCTCAACAAGCTAGTCCGAGTAAAGGAACACCAAGCTCAAGTTCTTTAAATCCCAAAGATTATGGTTCAGATTCTCCACCTAGAAAGGTACGCTCATTGAGAGATATATATGAATCATGTGATGTTGCATTTTTTGCCTGTGAACCTCAGAATTTTGGGGAGGCAATTCAACAAGAGGCGTGGATACAAGCAATGAATGAAAAGATTCAAATGATTGAGAAGAATAATACTTGGGAACTTACTGATTTACCAGAAGGAAGACAAGTCATTGGAAACTAAGTACAAGGAAGATGGTTCTATTCAAAAGCACAAGGCAAGGCTGGTAGCAAAGGGCTATTCCCACCAGCCCGGCATTGACTTCAATGAAACGTTTGCACCGGTTGCACGCATGGAGACTATTCGAATTGTCCTTGCTTTGGCAGCCCAATGGGAATTAAATGTGTTTCAGTTGGATGTAAAATCAGCTTTTCTCAATGGTGAACTCAAAGTGGAAATATATGTTGAGGAGCCGCAAGGGTACAAGGTGAAAGGAAAAGAGGACAAAGTATACCGACTTCGGAAGGCACTCTATGGTCTGAAACAAGCTCCTAGAGCTTGGAATAGCCGAATTGATGGATACTTTAGACAAAATAGATTTCAAAGGAGCCCAAGTGAACCATCACTATACATGAAGTATGAAGGGATAGAAGATTTTCTCATAGTCTATCTGCACGTAGATGACTTGATCTATTTGGGCACAAGTATGAAGATGGTTGAAGATTTCAAAAGGAAAATACAAAGAGAATTTGAAATGACTGACTTGGGTCTTATGAAGTATTTTCTTGGCATCCAAGTAAAGCAATCAAATAGGAAGATTTTTATCTCTCAAGAAAAGTACACTGAAGATTTGCTGAAGAATATATACATGTGTGTGTATATACATGTGTGTGTGTGTGTGTATATATATATATGTATCTAAGTAGATAAATGGATACACGTTTGAATCTGTATGTAGCATCTTTGTATCATGATAGATACATGTACATACATAGATATCTATACATATGTATACATATACCTGTATCTATGTATGTATCTACATGTATACAACATATCTACAAATTTATATAGGCAGATATATAAATGTACATACGTGTACAAGACTCTCTAGTTTATGGCCCCTTCTCTATGGTACTAGTTGTTGCTTCATTGAATTTGCTTCACTAATAGGTTCACGATTCGACTTTGATCGTTATGGGCTAGTACCAAGATCGAGTCCTAGACAAGCAGACCTAATTTTAACAGCCGGAACATTAATAATGAAAATGGCTCCTTCTTTAGTGAGATTATATGAGCAAATGCCTGAACCAAAATATGTTATTGCTATGGGAGCATGTACAATTACAGAGGGGATGTTCAGTACCGATTCTTATAGTACTGTTCGGGGAGTCGATAAGCTAATTCCTGTGGATGTTTATTTGCCCAGCTGTCCACCTAAACCGGAAGCAGTTATAGATGCATCTAATGTATACATGTACATACATATCTACAAATCTATATGTATACATATGCATAAATGTACATATACATTTGCAAATATGTATACATATATGTACATGCATTTATATATACATTTCTACAAATGTATATGCACACATGTATTTATATATGTGTATGTGGAGTCCAAATCCCAATTGTACTTCCCTCACTGAGCTTGAATTCTTTCTTTGTCTAAGCTATAAAGCACTTAACTCTAAGTTAGTGTCTACCAGACGTGGGTCTCCAGAAGACACTCCGATGCTTAAGTTAGTCCTTGTTTTAGAGAAGAAAAACCAACTGAGAGCAAGAGTGAGTGTTTTCGGCTTGTACTTGAGAATGGAGTGTCTTGGCCCTCTTCATAAAGCAGTCTGCCAAAGCATGAAATACACGGTGCTGAAAATGTCGCGCCGTGAGCCACAAGCCACGGTACTTCCACCACGTGTACAACGTCCGTGCGAATTGGACACTACCCCGCCACGTCTGGCAACTGTAACATCACATCTTTTTCAATAACTGCCAGTAACTGGGGCATCATGCCTTACCTCTGGTAAAAAAAAATAAGACCCTTTTTTAAACATTATTATAAAGTTAACATCAACACAACAGTAGAACGTTCTTAGGTTTGCAAAGCTATCATTGGCTTCAATCAGCTGTCAACTTAGCGTTCTTTCAATCAACAATAGAGGCTTCAATAGATAAGACTTATACCTATTACATTATATAACACTTTTAACCCAAATTTTTGTAGTGCATATTTATCCCCAAAAAACTAAAAAATTACATATATACACCCACAATTCCCCATGTGTGTCCCCCGATGTCTCAACTGTGTCCCACCTTAAAAAATCAATTAATCTCAGTGGACATGCCATGTTGAGTGCCTTGTATGTATTTCAGGGGTGTCCCCAGCCTCCTAGTTGTGTCAAAGCTTCATAGCATGCAAATTAGGTACTGCCGATTCCAAATGACAACGATGTCCAACTAATTTTGGGTCATGTTCGCAATTGGTGCCATAACTCACTTTCACTGCACAAGGCTACTCAATAAATATCACCATAAGCACATAGTTGATCTGTCCAAGAGTCTGACCAGTGACCACTTATTTATTCACACTTAAAGATGCAAGATAATTTATTATTTGAGGTGGAACATACTCACACTTCAAATACAGGGAAACTGACCCCTAAGCTTACTAAATGTGCTTTTTACATAGCCACTGAGAAGATAGCAATGTTCCTGGGTTTCATGCAATTTGATATCATTGTTCAAGTACCACATCATATTGAAGGATGAAAAAGCTCCTGTTTAAATTACAACACCCACAACACTGCAACCAAAGAACGGGTTTTGTTTTAGTAAGTGCCTGAAACAATGATGTTGGGGACTTTGTAAAGGCCTTCCCATGTTTTCCTCCATTAATACTACGCTGACAAGCAATAAAAACTTAAGTTGTACGATGTTTACTTTTCTCATTTGTTCTTGTTCATTATCGTTTTTCCACTTCTGTTATCTTCTATGATACCACAATGTCATTTCAACAGTTACAGAAATCTGTCAATAGAAAACCAAGGACCAAAAACCAAACCATTGAGCTCAACTGACCTTGAGGTTTGTGCAGAGTTCCTCCACGTAATTGTCTGATATCTGTAGAGAAAATAGATTAGAAGGAAGCTCATTTCCACGCAGAGATACAACAACATAAACGAACGCTATAGACAGCAATAAATATGCAAATAACTTTGTCAAGTAGGTTAGGGCTGAACAAATAAAGTACAGACACCCAAAGAGAAAAAGTTCAAAAACAAGATACCAGTTTTTTCAAGGTTGGTAAACAAAGGAGTTTTGAACATAATCTAACCATAAAAGATGTAACCTCAACTAAATGTACCAAGGGAAATCAGAAAAGCAAAAATCCCCTTCAGACATGTCAAAGCTAATATAACATCGGAAGCTTACTTTGGTCTCATGGCAGAAGGATTTTGATGATCCAATTTTTCCTTGAACTTCCTAAAAGTGTCCGCAAGAATAGTGGGCTTTTAATTAATAAATGGTTACCTCTGCTTCACCAACCACTGATCACAATGCCGTAACCAAGAACTGAATTCTAGTGCTACTGGTTGAAAAAGGAGCAATCTGAAAACTATCTAGAGTGCGTTCACCATATACGAAATACTAACAGTGATATACAAAGTAACAAAACTACAAATTCGCATATATGCTGCATTCTCCTCTAGAAATAAAGCAAGACTAAATCTGAGATGCACAAGGCATGTCCATCCAAAAGCCAATCACTGATTACTCCAAAATAACCATCCATTTACATTTCTTGTCAGTTAAAGGTGGCTCGTTTATCGCCAGCTCTAACTCCAGTATTTAATTGCAGAAAACATAATCAAGTGTTGTCTATGAAGCACACATGCTTCTAGAAGATAGTCATATCCATATTGTACTAGTATCCGATACCAATGCTGCTTGGATAATCAGAGTCTCGGATATATACATAGGGATGGCAACGGGTTGGATCGGGGGTGGATGTTACTGTCTCCATCCCCGATCCCCGAATCTATATCTAATCTCCATCTCCGCCCCGATCCCCGAACGGGGACTATTTTCGCCCTCCACCCCCGCCCCGAATGGGGAACGGGGATCTCCAAATGGAGATTGGATATCCGAAAATAAAAAAATTACATTAGTAATTACTTAAAATTTGAAATAATTCTCATTTTCATCCCCAAAAAAATAACAAAAGAGAGTAAATAAAAACATGCAAACTTTTAAGCAAAAGTCATTCATTTTTTACAATCTAAAATATTTCAGAAATAACAACAATAACTAATTAAAATAAACATAACATCGTTCCATAAGTTTCAATCCTAACAAAAATAACCAAATGTACTCAAGAATATTGCCATTGAGTCCATCAAAAATTGTTGTATTCCTCCACCAATTGCAAAACATGGTTATTTTCTCTTTCTCCTTACAAACCTATTACGTAAAAGGGATAAATCTCATCCATTGGACTGACCATTGTTGTGAAAATGTATTGTAACTTCAGCTGTTGGATCAAAACAAGTATGACCCTAGGATTAAAAATGCATGGGGTTCCATACCATTGTGAAATGTTGTATAAAACGAGATTCACCAACCAGTACAACGACCGATATACCGACCAGTACAAAACGAGATTCACAATATTGGTGCGCTTTAGTACAGCTTGTTGAGCCTTCCAGATACAAGAAAAAAATAAGCAGCCAAAATAAAGTCTATTCACTTTTGCTGAAAATGAATCAATTCAATCAATTGACGAATGTCTACTTCATGTGCCACATCACTACTCTAACAATGGTGATAACAAATCAAGTAAAGAAAACTGTCAGTCCTAATAGCATGGATCCAAGTCGATAACATGCAATCAACACCTATAGCATGAGAGACATAAACCAGTTACACCGAAGAAACCATGGACCTATATCGCATAAGATTGCCACAAGTATACTTCTAGAACAAAAGCAAAAAGAGAAAGAAGAAAATAATGCAACACAAAGATATGAAGTCTATAGGCTAATAAAGGAACATAATTCAATGCAGCAACCTCATATTCCATGGCAATTCCCATTATGCAAGGATAGTCAACAAGGAACAGACACATAAATGAAAAGAAAACTGTTTCACCCATGTATTGGGTATCTCAAACCATCAGCTTTGAGAAATTAAACCAAGTAGCATACACACAACTCGACATGAAGAGGAAAGATTGGGAAAACAGCTTTAAAGGAACCAGGGAAAATAACATCAGGGCAACCGTATCTAAACATGTGTTCTAAAATAGACTTTTATTTTCATCTGTATTTAAATACACAAGGCAGCATGCATATGTACAAGCATGCATATGTACAAACACGTATACATATATATCAATATGCAGTTGTCAATGCTAAATTTTTTAGGATCAATTGCATGACGAGGAGATGAAACAAGACACCTTTTGTAACAAATATAGTTAAGCCTCTGATTCCATTTTGGGCAATTTCTGAACATTAACTAATTGGTTTTAAGCCCACATCGGATCTCAAATCGAAGATCCTAGAGCCCTTGAAATTGTAAAAATTTATTCATTAACCTATCCTGCAAAGAAAAATCCCTATATCATGAATTACTTGGTCAAATAATACTTGTGTGGATTCAAAGTTCTGCTCTAAACTTTAAACCAAAATGTGAATGAAAAGAAGCACTTTATATGATCAAGTGCTTGATGAAAAATAATACTTGTTCATAGTTTGGGTCTAGAATTTTTAAAAAATTGAATGAAATTAAGAAATCATCAATTTGAAATAGGCAATCTTTAAAAGATATTTTTACCTAATGAAAGGCTTTAAATCACGGGGCAGACTGCACTCAATGTGGGTTACATTCACCTACTTTTTAAGTGCGTGGATGAAATAGCATTGTACCTTGGGAGGGAGTGAAGATCAAATTCACTATAATTACCTTCGTAGAAAGGAGTAAAATTTTCAAATTGTTTAAAACTTTTGAATGGGATTCAAACTTTAGTAGTAGATAAATCCGACTTAGCTTCCTACAAAACAACTCCTAACATAGAGTAAACATTTAGTTAGAACTAAGCCTTAACTTCAAAATTCCAACAAGAAATAAAAGATTAACCTTTCTTATATAAGAACAGTAATATTCCAAAAAATTTCATCAAGGAATAAATTAAGCAAAAAACAACTAATCCAACACTACCCCTTAGCTCAGAGAGTGAAAAAAATTAGACATTACTCATCCAATATGGAAAAAACTGATTAACCTTTCCTTTAATAGAAGTATAGGCTTATGTACCATTTCAACTCTTATGAAAGCAAACGAGCCGATGAGATTTACACCTGAAAAAATAGCCAATGAGAAAGAGAGAGGTACTGAAAGATATAAAAATTCAGTTAGCCAAGTAGACCAAAATTATGCATGACATATTTTGAGCCTTCCAATCAGAAACACATGACCAAAAAAGAAGTGTGAACAAAATGTGGGGGAGAGAGTGAAAGAGAGCATCAACGTGGAACCTAATTAACTCGATGACATTGTATATAACTAATAACAAGTGTTAATTTTCAAATCATAAGCTCGGGGAATTAGCGCTACCACAAATGTAATACAAACCAATAGCCACTCATAACAACATACAAACATGTGATGAATTAAAGGAACTCTACAAGAAGTCTATCGTGGCGAAAATATTTTTAGTACGATGTACTGTAATATCACTTTTTTTGGTATAAATATGTCGGGAATTAAAGGAACACTCCAAGAACTCTATTTCGTGAATTAAAGGAACACATCCTTTTTAATATTACCATTTTTGCATTGAATTGACAAACTTGTGTTCACATGTTACGATATGGAGCTAGACCCTTAGGCCCGATGTTACTTGATTTACAACCTCAACACTGTTCTCGTGACGTGCGGGCGGCTGCGGTGGGTACTCTTTATCTTGTTCTAAATTCATGTTTCAAATACCGTAATCATTTTCATAATTTGTTGTCAGCTGGGTGCTGCGACGGATGCTAAGGTAAGAACCCATCACCTTGTTTTCAATTTGTATATTTAGTCTTCAGTTTCCCTATTTCTTTTGGTGAATTTGAGTTGTTGCATTAAATTCATTACGTCGCAGCGGTCTTGTTTCCAGCAGTTGGTGGTGCCTGGTTTGAAAGTAGAGCAAGTTGTGGGCGTTGCTCGCCGAGGCCTCAACCTTGTCCACTTCAGCACACCATCCTTAGGAGTGCACCGCCCTTACCTATACACCTAGGCGAACACGCCAACGAGGGTGATTATGCCAAAGGTAAAATCACCAGCACCAATACCGACACCATCAGTAGCTCATGTCTTCTTGTTGTTGCCTCCACCCTCTCCATCCATGATAGTTGCCACTGCGACTGGTTATCCCAAACGACATTACCTTGTAACTATACAGGCCTTTTGGGGTGATGAAAGCAGTTTTCTCCTCATACAGGCCAGGCATGGCTATCTAGTGGTAGACCTCGTAAGCATCCAGGAAGCTCATTTGGGATACACAACTTCGCTGATGGCCGGCGCTTCCAGCAGCTTCTCCGCTTCTTCATTTACAACATCTGCATGTTCCACCACAGATCGCCTACTTTTCTATTTTACAGGTCGAGCCCCTTCTGCCACGTTCAAGTGGTGGTTGGTTATCTCAACATCTACCCCCGACATTTTGTAAAGAGTCCAAGCAAAACCATCGATGTTCTTGCTGAGGAACGTCACCATTCTTGACCTTTCTTTTGTCAAAGTAGCGTTGACCAAGAAGTATGTCTCGTCATTAAGCAGACTGACATCGACCTTGAGAAGTTGATCGACTATCTTTTGCTCGGGTTGGCCGTCGACATCCTCCAAAATGGGTTGGTCGGGCACCTCAATTAAGTGGACATGTTTTCCTTTACTCTCTTCTCAACAACATCAACATGCACTCTCTGTAAGCCTCCTTGTCTCCCTTTCACGATTTGGATCCCTTTCGACATCAAAAACTTGATTTCCTGGTGGAAGATTGATGGAACGACTTTCAGACTGGAGATCCAACCTCTTCCCATGATACATTGTACATTGATGGGACGACGAGTACTAGGAACTCACATTCTTTGGTTACTCAACCAATCTTAATCTTTCCGAACGGCTCTTCCTGACTGCAGTTAAATCCATACAAAGGCATCTTGACACGCATGAAAAATATTCTGAATTATTAATTTTAACATGGTATCAGAGAGGGACAGAAAATCCAAAGCCGTTACCCACCACCATCATCGCCGAAATTTACCTGCCGCCATGGTTGTGTTCGTTTTTTCCTTTGTGGTTGAAGAGCCACTCTACCATATTGTTGCCTCCCATCACAGTCTAGCCACCCAGTCTTTGCCGGCAGCAACCGCCCAGTTCGGTAATTTTTGGAGTTTTTCTGACACGCGTACTATTCACTATTCATCAGACCGGGCACTATTCAGGCGTGCACTGTCACTGCCCTGTACTGTTCATGCGCTGCATACTGTTGCTGTTTCTGCTCTGTTTTTGCGTATTTCTGCGTCGTTCCTGCGGCGTTCCTGCACTGTTTACTACGCTATTTCTGTTTTTTTTTTTTGTTATGCAATCTGCCAGTTGCGATTTGCTGTATTCTGAGAGCTATTATTCTTCACCTGCGATCTCAGTTTACAAACAGACTGATAATATGGATAACATAAGCAATATCAGGGCGAGCCACCGTGAGATATACTAAGCAACCAACCAATTCGCGAAACTTAGTAAGATCATCAAGGAGAATACAATCGGTAGGGGAAAACTTGGCATGGAATTCGATAGGGTATCAATAACCTTGTCATCAGTGATATTGGCACGATGGAAGATATTAGTGGCATATTTGGTCTGCGATAAGAGATAACCCTTGGGAGAGGAAGCAACTTCAATACCCAAAAAATAATGAAGTGGACCTAAATCTTTCATTTCAATCTCGTGAAAGAAGTGGAACTTCACCTCACTAATAACAGCAGAATCAGGGCCTGTAACAATCATGTCATCAACATACAATAAGAGAAGAACCAGCCCCGTAGGCAAGCGACGAATAAAGAGTGCAAGATCATGCATACTAGGATGGAAGCCAATCGGTAGAGCAACAGAGTGAAAACGTTCATACCAAGCCCGTGGAAACTACTTAAGCCCATATAGAGCACGACAAAAGCGACAAACAAGCGCGAGAGTAGGAGGCTATGAAGCACGGGTACTCCGAAAATGACGCCGTACGAGTACCGGGTACCGGTACGGTACGGGTACGGCTCCGGTACGTTTTTTGCGGTACCGGGTACGGCAAAAACGGCTCCGGTACGTTTTCAGAGTTGGGTACGGCTCCGGTACGCGAGGGGTACGGCTCTCCGGTACGAAATTGGGTAAAACCGTAAAAAAAATATATAGAGGGGTCCTTTTGTAAGTTATTTTTAATTTCAGGGGGTAAAATGTTAAAATTATAATATAATAAAACCCTACAATATAACGTTAACATCTTCTTCTCCATTCGGACAATTCCAGGCTGCGGTGCGCTCCTGCCCGTTCAAACCCAGTTCTCTCTCTCTCCCTCGCGCTCTCTCTCTCCCTCGCTCTCTCCCTCGCTCTCTCTCCCTCGGGTTCTCTGTTGGAGCATAGATCTAAGGTACATAGAATTCTATGCTGGAAAGTTGTTTCTTATGTTGCTGACTTGCTTCTTATGGTTCTCTGTTGTTCTATTCTGTAGTTGTTTCTTATGTTACTTCCTTTACCTTTTCTGATCCTAGTTATTTCAAGTTTCCATGAATTTTTATGGTTTATTTTAAAACATAATATACTTTCCTTTTTTTTTATGAATTTTTATGGTTTATTTCAAGGTACTAATTTATTTATGTTGTTTTTGATTGGTATGTTGTTTTTTATTGGTAAAATGAGTTTATATTTTGTTTCATACAATAAAATATAATAAAATAATTAAAATATAATAAAATAATTAAAATAAAATAAAATAATATTAACGTACCCGGCCGTACCCGTACTCTACTTTTTGAGATTTTTCCGTACCCCGTACCCGTACCGCGTACCAGTACCCGTGCTTCATAGGTAGGAGGAAAGCCCGAAGGGGGGCGCATGTAGACCTCTTCAGATAAGTTCCGATTAAGGAATGCATTTTTAACATCCAACTGGAAAAAAAAAGACCATTGATGCATGGCACCTATAGAAATAAAAGTACAAACAGTGGTCATCTGAGCAACAGGGGCGAAAGTCTCCTCATAATCAATGTCATATTCCTGCGAAAACCCCTTAGCAACCAAGCGAGCTTTATAACGCTCCAGAGAACCATCTGAATGAGTTTTAGTTTTGTAAACCCATTTACAACCAATTAAATTTTTCTCGGCTGTCAAAGAGACCAAATCCCAAGCATGAGTTTTAGCAAGAACAGCCAGCTCGTCCTTTATGACATGCTCCCAGTTAGGATCATTACAAGTTTCTTTATATGACTTAGGTTCAAAATAGGTATGGATACGAGAAAAGAAGGTACAATAGGAAAAAGATAAACAAGTATCAGTAAAACCAAGTCTTACTGGTGGATGACGATCGCCAGCGGGTTAACGGCAGTCAGAAGGAATCCGAAGAGGCAAAGTGAGGAGTCGCAGAGTCGGGAGGTGGAGTTGGGGTAAAGGAAGTTGTACCACGGCGTGAATATACTAAAGGATGGGGGGAATGAGGGTAAAGGAAAAGGGAGCAGATGGGGTAGGGGGAAGATCAGAGACTTCCAGAGTGGCAATGTATTCAGCAGAGGGGACATCGACAAGGAAAGGATCAAGAAAAACTAAGTCATCTTTCGTAACAGAGGGCAATGTGTGGGGAAGGGAGAACTATAGTAAACGCTCGAGAAAGGTGACATGGCGGGACACACATAACGTTTTAGTAATAGGATCATAGCAACGATAACCTTTCTTGTGAATACCATAACCTAAGAAAATACAGAGGGCATAACAAGCACTGAGTTTACTGCGGTCCCACTTGGGAAGAAGGACAAAGCATATAGAACCGAACACATGAAGAAGGGAATAGTTGGGAAGGTGACAATTGAGATGCGCATTCAGACAAGAACCGAAAAGAAGAGAGGTAGGCATTCGATTCAAGAGATAGGCGTCAATGAGCACAGCTTCGCCCCAGAAGACAAAGGAGACAGAAGATGAAAGGAGAAGAGAGCGAGCAGTGCCCAAGAGGTGATGATATTTGCGCTCGGCGCGACCATTTTGGGCAGGAGTATCAGAACAGGACGATTGGTGAATAGTACCATGAGTTGCAAAAATGTTTGTGAATTTAAAAAGAAGGCATTTCTCACCCAAGTCAGACCGAAGGATTTTAATAGTAGTAGAAAACTGAGTTTGTACCACATTGTGGAAGTTGCAATAAATTCTAAAAAAAACCTGATTTGTGCGTAAGTAAATAAGCCCATGTATACCGACTATAATCATCAACAAATGAAACATAGAGCCACCCTTTGCAGCAATGGGGGAAGGACCCCACCAATTAGTGTGGACAATCTGAAAAGGAGAAGTAGAAACATATGTACTTCTATTAAATAGCAAAGCTGACATTTTTGCAAATTTACAACCAATGCACTTAGAAATGTCACTAACAGATTTTACCCAAAAGACCAAACTTAACTAAAAGTTTCAAACGCTCACTAGACAAGTCGCCTAATCTAGAATTCCAAAGGTAAAAAGGAGAAGATTTTGCATTTAAAGTAAAGGAGGAGAAGGCCATGGGGGTGACTCCAGAGGAATATGCAAGTGATCCAAAGTATAGATGTCGCCAATTCTACGACCAGTCCCAATCTGCTTCTTGGACGCCTGATCCTGCACAATGCAACCAAAAGAAGAGAACAAAACTTCAAAACCCGAATTAGACAATTGACTTATAGAAATAAGACTTAAAGATAAGTCAGGCATGTAAAAGACATTGGGAAGAGACAATGAAAGGGATGAAATAGAACCAACAGACACAACATGTACCGGGGATCCATTTGCAGTGGCAATACTAATTGAGGAGAAGGGTGAAAAGCAGTTACTAAGAAGGGAAAAGTCGGGAGACATAAAAATCCAGGTGGTGGGTATGATACCTGTGTGGGGAGAACTGTGCAAACCTGAGAGAGTAGTGGTCATAGCAGAAGCTTGTTGAGGATCCTTGATTCCTTTCCAGTAACAGTCAAAAAAGCTTGAAACTGTTGAAACTGCTCAAGGAGAAAGAAGATGGAGTGCTGCCAGGATTAGAGTTCGCAATGGCTGTTGGGGGACGGTAGGAATGCTGTGGAGGCCGAGACGGTGATCGAGTTATCGAGTGAGAGGAGATGCGGCTCTTGACTTGAACAAGTTTGGAGCACGCGTTCTTCTAGTGGCCCTTCTGATGGCAAAAACTACATTTATCCATAGCGACACGGGGTTTGGACTTGCCAATAACTTGAATCAAATGTGAAGCGGGAGTTAGGAGGATCAGTGCCAAATACTAACTTGATAAAGTAACAGGAGTGGCAAACACAGACTGAGCAGGAGATGCAGCATAAGATACTTTGAACTGTGTCTCCTCGGCAATAATCGCACGCACTGCACCATCTTTTTTTTTTTTTTTGATAATCGAGGTATCCGACGACACGTGAGTCAGGCGGCATGGTGACCTTCGAACTGCACCATCAACTGAGGGAAGGGAGTACAGTACAAAATAGCCCCCTGAAGACGCTCAAACTGATCTCAAAAAGCCATGAGAAACTCGACAAGACGTTGTTTCTCCCTATACTGGACATAACTGTCAAGTGATTGCAAATCTGAAGGTTCCACAAGAGCCAATTGATCCTAATAATTAGTCATCTCATTGTAGAACTCCTGAACCGATTTATCCATTTGAGAAGCACTCCGAATAGACATCTCAAGTTCATACTGCTTAGCAAAATTTGACTCCAGATACATAGTTCGTAAATGATCCCACACTTTCTGTCATGTACTGTATTTGGAAAAATTCATACCAATACTGGATTCGACAGAATTGCGAAACCAAATAAGAATCCATGCGTTTCCCATATCCCATTTAGCAAGAGCAATTTTGTAGTCGTCGGTTTTTGGATTCGAAGGCTGCAATACTGTACCATCTACATATCCCCAAAAGCCCTTGCCCACAATAAAATTTTCCACAACATGGGACCAACACGAATAGTTATTAACAGTTAACCATATGCTGACGGCTTGTAGTTTATAATCCATCATGATGAAGAACACTCAAAACAAACAGAAACCAACACTGACGTAGAGTAATCTAGGAGAAATTCACTGATGTGTAGATCAAAGTAACAGAAACCAATACTGACTTGCACGAATATGGGAGAAGCTCAGATTTGTAGATCAAGGAGAGAAAAACACATATCAGGCAGCAAGGGACAGAACTCAGGCGACATTTGGTGGCAGCGACCGGCGGCGATGGGCAGCGATGGTCGACGGCGGCTGGCGAGCGCGGGTGGCGGCCGATGAGTGTGGGCGAGGGCCGGCAACGGCGAGCAAGGTTTGGAAAACGGCCGACAAGAGTCAGAAACCAACCGCCAGCGTCGGAAACCGGCCAACAAGCGCCGAAAACGGCCGGTGAGTGCGACAACGGCCCGCAACAAGTGGTGGTGGTTGGAGAAGGTCAAGTCCAGAGCGGAGAGGCAGTGCGTGAACAGATCCATAGGGTTACTGATCGTTCAAGGGGGAAGGAAGAACATTGATGCAATAGGGAAGGTACTACATATGCTAAACCCTAATTCTAAGCTCTGATACCATGATAGAAGGGAAAAATAGTATTGCTATTCTATTGAATGAGTTTATTGTACAAGACAATCTAATTAAATAGGCTAATCCTAGTAACCCTAATGAGCTAAAATCCTAATAAGATAAAAAGACAAAAATAACCTTACGGGATAAATAAATAACAAATAAGTATGCTACTTTCAAAGTTGTGACAACTCACAAGTCCTTCGTCTTTATAAACAACTGCACCAAATGGACCTCGATCTCCACATTCTATGCCCTTATATGCCTCTTCAACAGCTTTTCTTAAGAATTTGTGGTCTCCATCCTGTACAGCTGGTAAAACAGCTGGTAAAACAAAAAATCTAAAGCCCAATAATTTTAATAAGAGTGTGCATCGATTTCAGAAGCATTCAACTCTTAACTAGGATTTCCCCATAATCTGCTGAAACATTACTCTTGATGACCAAACAGAATTATTGACTCAACATGTAAAATGAACCATCTCAAACTAGAGAAAATATTACTGGTATAGTAGAAAAAGATTTCAAATATAAAATAATACATGGTTGTATATAATGATATTTGTTAACAGAATGGTGCCATTACAATGCACATTACGCAATCAAAGCACAACTGACTCCTATATGGCGTCAATTAATGAGGAACAAGAACCGCAAGTAGAATCAATCAAGCAATATGGATCAGCCAAATGGAACTTTCCCAAATTCTGCATTTTCTTTTGCGCTCTGTCCTTTTTCCCCTCGAATAAGGTTAAAAGACCTTAATGCTTATTCTTACACTCTTCTTATACTTATTTTCATGTTTGGAGACCCAAACCATGAAATTCCGAAGAAAGAAGGATGTCTCTGTAACCAATTTGTCTCTACCTGAAAAAGAAATTCTTTTTGAGCCATCAACTAAGAGAGATGAAACAGCGTGGTGCTGGGGTACTTTGACCCTTCAAGGTGAGTATTTGGATTAAGATTGTCGGTGTTGTCTAGAAGCAAAGACTTCAGACAAGGTTGCCTTCTTTTTTCCCCCTCAGAATGGTTGGTAAGAAAAAGAAAGAAACTGAAAGAGAAGAAGATGACAGGAAGTAAAGAAGGCCAATGAACTATTGTCAGCAAGAACGATAGAATGCACTTGGAGTGCAACTATTGTGAAAGAAAAATCAGGTGGGAACATTCATACAAAAATAACTTGCTGAGAAATGATGATGAAATCAACTTTACAATTTTAATAGCAATTTTAATACATAAAATGGTGGGTGAAAGATCAATACATAAATGGTGGGTGAAAGATAAACATGCTGGTGTCAATGCTTTGAAGAACACAATGAGAGGACTAAACGGCAGGGGGACATGTATGCGTTGGAAGGAAAAATAACAACTTAGCATTGAACAGTAAAGAAGAGTGAACGCTGAAGATAGACAAATTTACTACGTGATAATCAACTAGAACATGTTTTCATGTGGATACAAGTATCCTTCATGTTTATGAAAGATCTATAACATCCAAGTGTACAAATATACTTATTTCTATGTATCTTACAACTTATGACCAACCTTCAAGACCCAATTCAATTCGATTCACTGCTGGCACAAAAGGTAATTACGATCATGGTTCAACAACTGATGGTGACATGTACATGATGGGGTTGTAAGATTTAAAAACAGTAACACAAAGTGATATCAATTTCAAACAGACAGGATTTGAATCATATCTTGAACTAAAATTTACATCAATTGTGCAAGTCTCTACAACCTATGTAGCACGAATGTGGACACACGAGATGACACGTACAAAACATGGATACTTCGAAACAAATTCTAAAAATTTGGATGTCGGGACATGTTCTACAAAACGAGTAATTTGTTTATTGTATAAATTCAAATGCCAACACAAAAAATTCTAGTGTTAGTTATAGTACCAATATATCCTTAGATTATATGTATCATTCATCATTTACAATAGTGTACTACAAAAGGCGTTTCATCACTTACATCTGTCTTTGTATTGAACAAACATCATCTCCATACAAAAAAGAAGACTTTTCTAGGCTTTAATTATAGACTACTATTTCATTTAACACCCCTGACTTATCCTGCAATTGTCTGTAGAGTGTATCAAGAGTGCCGTAGAGAGCATGTTTTAGAGTGTCCCATATTGTACAAATGAAACACGTCAAGAAAAAATGGGACACTTCTCATTCGAGTGTCTGACACGTATTCGGAGAGCAGAATGATATTTACCTTGCTGGTGAGCAGCAAATGCAGAGGGGACAAAAATGGTTCCATCCTTAGCTTCAATCACTGGTGAACATCAACATAGAAACACTAGATGAACTTTAACATGTTGAGTAAACGAAGCAAATATCTAAGGACGAGTAAACTATCAAACTGAAATGAAATATATAGTGGAGCGCAACAAATAGGTCAAGACTGCTAATCTCGCAGTTTATAATCTCTTTGTTGTCCAACAATTTGCAATGACATTGTGATTCTAGAATTGAGGGTAGACGGCTTTAATGTAGTAAAATTCATATAAAACATAAACGAGAATGAACAATTGTGTCTCACTGTCCCAAGAACCCCCTTTTTAAGTTTAAAAAGTTCACATTGACCGTTGGAAAGGATTGTTCTCACATGTAGTAGTAAAAAAAAAGGTTTTGCAGAGTTCTATAGTGATTTATAAAACCATCATTTGAAATAAACCCCAGAAGATTAAACTGGAAATATCAGTACCAAGGACCAAGGATGCTACCAGATATGAATACTTTTTTGTAATTACTGTTGCAGAACCAAAAAAATCAAGAACACATAATGACAACTTTGACCTACAATTAAGAGAGATCCAGCAGAGAACTCCGAAGTACCGATCCCCAAATTCAAGAACCAGAGCAGTGTTATCAAAATGTAACAAACATACATCTTATAACCCTTGTCTCTCGCATTTAGCTTACCGGTTACCAGCTGATGACGTCAACAAAACACATATCCCTTTGTAATAAACTCTCCCAATACCTAATCTTAATAAACACATCCCTATGCTACTTTGGATTTATGAGTTGTGAAATGTGGGGTTATATCTCACTGATGTTGTTGTACATCCATTTGCTAATCTCTCTCTCTCTCTCTCTCTCTCTCTCTCTCTCTCTCTCTCTCTCTCTCTCTCTCTCTCTCTCTCTCTCTCAGCTGCCCCCAAAAAAGCCTCACTTTAGTGTTTAACATTGAAATGGTTCAAATAATATTCAAATAACATTGCTCTTGATTTGATGTTTTTTTTAGCTATGCATTACACACCTCATGTGGATCTAGCTTTCAGCAGCGTAGAGATTCTGAAGGGGCTGGTTGCTCCGTTATATGCATGCTAATGGGGCAAGTATGTTTTTCATTGTGGTTTACTTTCATATCTTTCTCGTCTACATTATGCGAGTTATAACAGTCCTAGGGAATTTGTTTGGTGTCTCAGAGTTGTCATCTTCCTATTAATGATTGTGAAAGCTTTTATAGGATACATACTACCTTGGGGTCAGATGAGCTTTTGGGGAGTTATAGTAATTACAAGCTTAGCTAGCATCATACCTGTAGTAGGAGATACCATAGTGCCTTGGCTTGGGGCGGTTTCTTCCTGGACAATGCCACCTCAAATTGTTTTATTGGTCTTCATTATTTACTCTCCTTTATTTTAGTAGGCGCCAGTCTTCTTCATCTAGCCGCATTGCATCAATATGGATCAAATAATCCATTGGGTGTACATTTAGAGATGGATACAATTTCTTTTTACCCTATTGTTATGTAAACGATCTAGTAGTTTGGGTAGCTTTTGCTATCATTTTTTCCATTTGGACTTTTTATGCTCCTAATGTTTTGGGGCATCTCGACAATTATATGCCTCCTAATCCGATGTCCACCCCGCCTCATATTGTGCCGGAATGGTATTTACTACCGATCTACGCCATTCTTCGTAGTATACTTGACAAATCGGGAGGTGTGGAGACAAACGAAGGAAGCTTCAACGCTCCAAAGTCGGACCTAAAGGAATTACTCGTACTCAAACTGGCTACACACACCAAGGAATAGGAAGGCAGGGAGATGACTAAGAAGTAGAGAAGGTAAGGAGCCCTCGCCCCTGGAAGTGGTATTATGTTGTCCTTGAAGAGTACTAAATAGAAAAGAAGTACAATAAACAGAGGTTTCTAGGACACAAGTATACCATAAAGATAGTGTAAGAAGCCTTTAGGATACATACAAATAGCCAAACAAGAAAGATAATTGTTTACAAGCGGTACCTTACCCCCCTAAATGAAATCCCTCTCTCGTGGGAAGTCCAAGTCAGAAGTTGAAGTGATTTTTAACAATACCATAATACATAGACTTTGATGATCGCTAGTTTGATGATCGCTAGTCTTTACTTATCTTTATTACTTAAGCGACTTTCCATACTTTATTTCGGAAATAGGCAGATTTTCTATTGACTTTTTGAGTGACTTTTAGTCAGTTAATAGTGGAAAGAAAGGAACTGCTTGGCTCGCTAGAGGAAGACCGAAAAGGATTCTATGGCTTGAGGGGGCCAAACCTTCCTGGCTAAATCAATTGAATACTAGCAAGGGAAAACTATAAGGGTGACTACCTTAAAAAACCAACAGCGAATTAGGAAATGTTAAGCCACATACTACTGTTAGCTCTTACGCTCGTCCCCCTTGCGAGGATTCTTAAACATTAGAGTTCTAACAACAGTTAAAAAAACTTCCTTGAGGCAGGATTTTGGCACCGCTCTTCAACTCAACCCTTGACCTTGAACTTAATTTACTTATTTGGTTTTCACATGATTAATTTCAATTTTATCTTTGCAATTTTTATTTCTTGGGTCTCATTCAGTTGCCAAGAAAAAATGGGAAATGACGGGAAAACTAATTTTCTTGCAATTTTTTTGGTGTTTAGATACTAAGAAAGTAGTGAGACACATTTAAAATTTTTTCAATCCTCCAAATCATATTCTGCCAAATTCAAAGGATTATGCGTCGTGAGAAAATCTTAAGATTTCTATTTCGATTGTGGTAATTATTATTGTAGATGGGTAAATTTTCTCAATCAAGACGGAAAGCTAATACCTCACTATCCAGCAGAAACAATACTCTCAATATGAGTGGACCTGTGATTTGCAAAACAATAAATCATCAAAGAGCCATCTACCGTTGTAGCAGGAAGACACTCCGATAATGAAGTCAGACAAAAGCTCACAGAATGATCAATAACTCAAATTAATATTCTCTATTAGCCAGCGAAATTACGTACTAGTTAGAATGTACCTTTTTTATTGACGTGAAGCTTTATTTATAGACTTTTCTTTAATCCTAATTCTCTTAGGATTCTGATTGGAATAAAATGTCTTCTGATTAGCCACTAATGAGATAATTCTCTATTAAGCAGTTATCTTCTATCATTAGAGTTTCATTCAATTAATACTTGTCGTATTTAATTAAATTGGCCGTGGACTTCTTATCCATATCTGTTACGGCTGTATCCCAACTCATTTGGGATTCTATCTTATCTCGGAATAACAGTCGCTCATCACCTTTCTCGGGTCGATGGTATCTCGGACCGTCCTCAGGTCGGCAAAAAGTTAGCCTACCTTTCTCAGGTCGGCTGGTTACCAAGCCATCTTTCCCAAACCGGCTGGCTATATATTCGCCTTCTCGACTCGAATAAAATAAGGATAACCCTCTTCAGGTCGGCCATACCCTCATGTAGTCGGCACATGTGGCTCATGGTCCTTACAATTCTTTGCCGAACTCAATCTTTTCCCAAGAGGGATTAATGTGTTTTTCCGATTACATTTTTACCCTCGCCAATTGTTCCCTAACTTTGGCTGCTATCCACCAAAGTTGGAGGAGCAGGTAAAGCTACTATACGACGCAATCATTCTAAATATATCCCTCCCCGGGCATTGCTTCTCAACCGTCATTCTGAATCTGCAGCGTCGTATTAATTATGAAATGACATCGTGGCAGGCTTTTTGTATGGGGATTACGCACTTCTCGCGCGTGCTGAAATTTGAATCGTCTCCGTTCATCCCCCCTAGAATGTCTTATTTCTAAGAAATAAGTTCGTCTTCTATTATTTCTTTGTCCTTTTGTTGTGCTCTTCGTCTCTAATTAGTTCATCGTCGTTCTGTCACCGATAGGCTTCCGTTCGTCGACCTTTGTAAGTCGTCTATCGAATCCTCATTGTTATTTTTTCTCTTTCTGTTCACGTGTCCCCCTTTCCTTTCTCCGAATGGGGATTTGTAGGCAGTTAGTAGATACGCCGGAAAGAATGGCGGAATTTCGGCGACGATACATCCCTCATGATGTTGCTATCGAACTAAATGACCCCACCACTCGTCGTGGAAACGACTCCGATACCCTTCATATTCCATTGATGGCTTTCACTGAGGGCGGAGTCCGCTTTCCCCTCAATCGCCTTCTTCGTGAAGTCCTCTATTGGTATCGTCTGCATCCCATACAGATTTCCATAAACACCTATAGGATTATTCACTATATAGTCAAACTTAATAGGATAAATGACACGAACTTAGGGCTTCGGGAAATCCAATTCTACTACAATATGGTGAGAAAAGGCACCGATGCCTATTATTTGAAGAACCGACTGTATATCAAAAGGATTCACTTCTCTGACAAATTCTAACCAAGAAAACGACAATGACTTTCTCATCATTACCGGTAACTGGGAGATCGGTCGGGACGAACCAAAGCGCCCTAAATTCCACATTCCGACCCAATTTGGGGTTATCCGTCAGTTTCCCAATCTCGTCTATTTGATTATTGTTCACTTTCTCGGCGGTAAATGTATCTTATGCTAATCTCTATATTTTGCTTATGCAGCCGTGAACGCCAACAAAAACAGGATAAAAAGAATGGTGAAGCTCGACAACGTAAAGAAAGTCGTCGGATACAAGGGCTCATTTGGTCAGAGTTGGGCCCGTGGATACTTTCGCGGTTAACAGGGAGGGTGATGGGCGAATCGATCCTGGAGTCATTTGTGCAACCGATGTGGAGGAGTCCACCCATGTCGAAGTCTAGAATCTTTTTTTTAAGTTTTGCTTGTGTACTTTTGTTGCACACTTTTCAGATGGCCTTTGATTGCCAAATTCTATTTTTTGTATTGAGCTTGATATTCAATGATACTAGTTGTCTTTTTGGAATTTTACTGTCGGATGTTTTTGCAAATATCTTTCTCACATATGCATAGGTTGCGAATTAAACTCTTCTCAAGTTTAACTCATACCCTTCTCGAGTGTGCTTGGGTATATTTAAACTTTTCTCAAGTTTACACTCATAAATATCTCAAATATGTTCGGATTCTAAAAGAATTTTGGTTGACTATATTTCAAACTTGATTATTGAGATTTTTCCCAAAAAGAACCATTTTGGAAGGAGAAATACAGTCTTCATAGTTTCATAAGCTATTTTTGCTACTAGTGAAGAGGATATGAAAATGAGTGAGCAAACATAACTTTCTCCGTTTGGTTAGAAGTTCCAACAACTAAATTGAACAACTAAAGAATCATAAAAATAGTGAAATCTAGAGTAAATTGATTATCTTTGGGGGATTATAACACTTAAACATTTTTCACCAAAGATGAATGCACGTAGGAAGAGAAACGTTGTTCTCAGTTTGGTCAATGCCCAACGGGAGAGGATAGACCAGAGAACCTAATAGCCATTCAAAATGATATCCAAGGGTATCATCACAAATTGTTGGGGACTAGTTTCCATATGAAAAGAGATGCCAAAGCTGCTCTTCCTAAGGCTCTTAAGCATAAGGTTCCTTTGGGTTTAAGGGATGACCTGATCAAATCTGTTACTGATGCAAAGATCATAGCAGCTCTGAAATCTATCGAAACTGACAAGGCTCCTAGGGCTAATGGAATTCTGCCTTCTACAAACACAACTGGTATGTGACAGGAGAGGACTTTATGAATGCCATCAAGTACTTCTTTGAGAGTGGGAAGTTACTGGAATGTGGAACTCTACAACAGTCGCATCTTTCCCTAAAATTTCTTTTCCATCCACTGTCAAGGACTATAGGCCAATACCATGTTGTAAGCCTGTACTGTCCTACAAATGTATTACAAAAATCCTGGCCAACCAATCCGCTTTTATTAAAATGGAGAATTGGAGATCTGCGGTTAACTTTTTTCTTGATACAAGAGCTAGTCAGGCATTACCATTGAGATGATGGACTTCCAAGACGTGCAATGAAATTTAGGTTTGATGTTGACTGATGATTCAGTAGACTGAGACTTTTTGTAAAATACTAATGCGTTCAGGAACTTCCATAGCTCTCCGTTCAGTGGATAATGGAGTTTCTCACCTCACTTAAGTCTCCATCTGAACCAATGGGGAACTCAAGGGCTATTTACCAGGTAAGAGAGGGTTAAAGCAGGGGACCCATATCCCCCTAATTGATTCCTATTGTAATGAACTTTTTCTCTCTCCTTCTACACCATAGAATAAACCAAGGGGGTTTTACTTACCAACCTAGGTGAAAGAATCAACCTGCCACGCCTTGTTTTTGCTGATGATATGTTTATCCTATGTGGTGTTCAATCTGCTGATTACCCTACGTTTAGGGTTACTCATGAGACTTTAAAAGAGTACCACAGTTTCTCAAGTCTTCAATTGAATTAAACAAAAAGTGCCATAATTGTACTGCTGCGAGGATGACAAAAAGTCTCTAAGGAGGATTTCGGACAAAGATATGGAGAAAGGATTGTTCACAACCTGAACTTTGGAAGCCAAAGTGGTACCATGATTGTGAACGGGTGAGATGGTCTAGGGACAGAAATCTTGTTACTCAGGAAATTAAACATAATAAGCCTCCTACATTGATTCCTAATATAAATGCAGAGGATGAGTTTACTTGGGCACTTACTAAAGATGATGAATACACAAGCTAGTTTTGATTGGGGTGCTATATGGAATGATCCCGTTGAAGAGCTTTTGCAAAGTTAGTTTGATTCAGTACCACACTCTTAGATGAGCCTTTTATCCAATGGCTAGCGTTCCGCGGTAGATTACCTCCTAGGAATAGGATAGCAAGCTGGGGGGTTACAAGGACTGTGATCTCAGGGCTTGGATGTACAGAATATAACAACCACCTACTCATTGACTGCCAATTCTCAGACCATGCATGGAAGTAGATGCTAAACAATGTGGGGTTTCCAGAATTCCTATGAAGCAGGGGAGTAAAATAGTAAGCAGAACTTAATGAAAGTCACAGTGGCAAATTGGCCTTTGTTGCGTCTCTGCATCACATATGGGGTGAAAGGAATTGCAGAGTTTTCAGAAGAAGGGCATGGACACAAATGGGCTCACTAAGAAGGTTAAGGACGATATTAGAGCTTGCTTATGCTCATGGAAGAATGTCAACACCTCTCTGAATAATAATCTGACTTGTGCTAACTGGGGTCTCACTAAGAGTTTTTTGAGGAACTAATGCCTTGGTCCATTTTGATGTGTAGGAGTAGGTGCAACTCTAGTCTTTGTTTCGCTTGTTTTGTTGGTCAGTTTTTTGCCCTGTGGGCTACTTTTTTAGAATTTCGTCACATATTTGCTTCACAAAAAACAACTTAATGCTTAAAAATCTACAAATAATTTCCAGGAGAAGCAAGAAGCAACATTGGGACTTAGGAAACCAAATTCTTTTCCAGAGTAAGGAGGTCTCCATCTAAGCCTCCAAAGCCTAACACACGTTTCGCGAAAAACTAGTTCCAAAGACTGTCCAACCCATCACATCACCAGCCTATATTAAACTTAGTAATCCAGACAAAGGAGGAAACGAGAAAAGTGGGAGGATACACCACATCTACAATACATGGAGTCGGGTTCTGGAGTTAGGATGCGGAAAAATGTTTAGGATATATATTTAGGGGTTAAACACATCAAACCCCAATTTTAAGATACATGGGGAGTAAGGGAACAGGAAAAAGTAAATTTGTATAAATGCAAGTCAAATTCATTCCTGACATATCTTATTCTATACAACAGAAACAGCATAATTTTGATATATAAGCAATGCAAAATTTAAATATACTAAGCATCCATATCTGGTACACATACAGCTGTCTTGTCATTGTCATGTCACACCAACATGGGTACTTCAACAAAAATGACGTGACCGCGTAACAAAGCCCAACATCCTTTCATGATCTACCTAAAATCCTCTCTACCAAGTTATTGCCTATGCCAGATACTCAAAATATAACTTTTGAGGAATTTAAAACTGAAAAATCCGACAATGAATGACCAAGATCTTGATTCACAAAAAATCCTTACCTTTATTTTTTATGACGTACCCTCCCAACTAAAATCTAATATCAAAAGTTAAAACTGGAACAAAAATTAGACTTCCAAAATCCAATACCTAACCCAGCAACCTCCACAAAAGATCCTATATGACTCGAGCAAAATCTGTATTACAGGACTCAACTATAAGTATCAGGTGTGGATGTGCGTCCAAGTGCCAGACCTTCCTAAAATCTAGTCCTAAGACATTGGGATATGTGTCCAAAAGTTATGTATGGGAAAGGACACATCCTGAACATTATAAACTGTACATTTTGCGGTATTATCAGATAGCATATAGTAAAATATTTAAAAAATAACTCAAAATCAAACGGGATTAAGAAAGAATATAAAATTTCTATTCCTCAACTATGTGAAAGGTTAGAAATGTTTCCTTTTTATCTGATGAGCTTTTTTGACAAAATGGGGATCCAAATCTAAATGGGCATGTTTGTCACACATGTACCCCACACAGTTAGATGATCCAAGCATTGAGTGTCCAACAAGGTACTTACATTCAGAACAATCCAAGTTACAAACGTCCAAATAAATGGCATGCTGGTATTGTGGGAAAAGTTTCATGGACGGTTTTGCATGAAATAGCATTGGCAACCCAATCCAGCTCCAGGATTTCATATTCCGTCAAATATTTTTCATTTGGATTTGTTTGACAATACACTGAAATTTTACATAAATTTCTCCTTAACACACAAAAAACAGGACTAATGAAGATCGCTAAGAAGGAAATGTATTTTCTTTTTAATAACAGTCACCAAGAAAGAGGTGTAGTATGAATGAAATTAAGGAAGGCTAAAGTATTAACGCACGGTACTATCAGAAAGATGGTCTGTCAGGTACTGTGATATGGCAAAGCAACAAATAATACATAAATAACTACATGTTTATGCTTGAATTATCCAAATAAAATGTTTTACTATAACCATACAAGATTTATGCTAACTTTCTCATTAACGCAATGCAAAGAGAAAATTGCAGCATCCCCAGAATAGATTTAATAGTTTAACTAAACTTCCATCCTAAAAGGCTTGCCTTGTGAATCCTTGTATTCGTCTTCGGAACAACAGCACTCCCATGCAATGTGCGTAGCTGACAACTACCTGGTGCCCTTGACAAGAAACTCAGAAGTCAATAATAATTTAGACATCTACAATTCCTTAATCAAAATAGAAACTGCTTTCCTCGAAGCAAAACAGTCGGTTGCAGTAACCACAAACATGCACACGCCCTACAGTCCCAATAGACTAAGTCATGTAATCAGACTTCAGTTAGGCTCAACTCAATCAAATTTAACATCAATAGAAGCAAAGTACCTTGAGAGTCCTTGCAGAACCTATTTTCTATAATCTATTCCCCTTAGCAGGACAATTACTACACAAATGCAAATGAGATTGAACGTTAACTCTGTAAACAACATAGTGAAACTGGTCAACTTCTTAATTCCAACAACTAAGAACACAATAATCAAGCTTTCAATACGAATAAGCGGCACAAGACAAGAAAGGCAAAGAACACGTACCCACGAGAATTGGGCACCCCGGACCTTATTGTTCACCCCAGCCATGTGCGATTAAGCTTCAACAATCTAGGAGCTGAGACTCTATTTCCCATACGACCAAAGAAACCAGTTTTCGTCCTTCCATCCTTGTCAGTAAACAGAGGGCAGATAAGGATCAGATACGTATCAGTTGTGCCCAATATCCACTTCCCATCAAAGGTAACATCCACATGAATGATAGGCGAACCAAGGCCATTTCAACTGCCTCATAGAAATGCTCGAATACAACCGAATCTTCCCATCAATGGACCCCACAACAATCGAGCCTTCACCAGTTGTGGCAAAGCACTGGAAATTTGTTCCTCTAGAAAACTGATGCCCCTGTGTCCAGTTCAATACAGGGGCACTAGCAGTAGCAAGATCTTGAACAATCCCATTCCTACCCCTCATGTCCCACCTACAAAGCCTGTTATCATCCAAGCCCAGAAACCTTGATCCAGATGGATCCATTTGAGCTCCCTTATTGTCATTTGTAATATCCCTCATTGTAATATCAGTTCCATCTTTCCCAAACTTCCATTGTCACAACCTTACCTGTTTCAATGTCAAGCTGATGTAGCCCAGTCGCATGTGGCTTCCCATCAGTCACAGGGCTCATCAGCAGCATATTAGTCCCAGCCCTCATCAAAAGAGCCATTTTGGGAGTTGAATGCACCGTACTTGATTGGCCTCCAAAATTAACATAAACCCCTTTCCCATGAATCCCATGACTGAAATTCCTAACGACCTGAATACCTGAATCACTCACCAAGAAGCTGATGTCCAGTGCTCCCAATGCCAATCTCTGTATTTTCCCACCACTCTCTGCGGCCTCTTCGAATTCCTCCCTCAAATCCTGACTGGCTCTCGCCAGAGGGGTTTTCAGTAAACTATCCTCCGCATCTTCCCACAGTGAATGTCCGCAGCTTCTGGCTTACCCCAGCCAATAAAATATTTTCCGTGAACTTTAACGTTGTTCCCATCCGTAGGTTCGTAGGTTCATATCCGTACATGTTCTCAAACAAACAATCTTGAAATTTGTTTAGCAACTCCTTGTAATCTTCCTCAGTGAAGAACTCCATCGCCCAAACACCTTTAGATACAAAATCAACCTGTTTTTGTTCTCCGAAACTCTTCAAGCTTGAACCCTAGCCCCAACGTCTAAAACCCACGTTGATTCTCCATCTTCTCCCCATCAGAGGCGTCGATTTGGGACGTTTTGATGAAGTAGGAGGTGAGTTTGTCTGCAACGAGCCATTTTGAATTTGCGGTGTTGCCAACAACGTGATTGTAGAGTTTCACGGCGCTTTTTAGATTAGGGTTAGTGGAAGGGTATTTCAGCTTGACAGCCTTGAGCTTGGCTTCGACCTCGTCAAGAGACGACGGCATTTTGGGCCTTCTGCGCCCAAAAGATCTCTGTTACAGAAGAGTGGGGTCGATAGTTACAGAAATTGAATGGAAATGCGATAGAAAAATGGGGTTTCTTCTTCGGAATCTGAGATTTCCAGATCTTCGCGACTATGAGAAGCACCCATTTGACGTTGCTGATTTTAGGATCGATAGATACAGAGATTGAATGGAAATGCGAGAGAAAATGGGGTTTCTGGTGAGTGTAAAACCCTAGACAAATAGGGTTTCTGGTGAGTGTAAATGCAAGAAAAAAGGCTCTAGTCGAGAGAAAATGGTTCTAGTGTATAGAGAGCTAAATGATGGAACAAATCAGAAGAAAATATTCACAAGGGTCTTACCATTAGCATCCTCCATGATAAAACTCAGGAAAAGAAAAAAATGAAATCTGTCGGGATGGCTATTCAAGAAATGGTTTGATCGGTTTCTCTCGAACGCTTGGTTTTAATTTGGATGGAAGGGGGAGAGAGAGAGAAGCCGTGGAAGGAAACGAGAAATAATTGGTCCGCGAGTTATAGAGAGAAGGGGAAATCCCGATTTCGAATCAGAAATTCGTACCTTTTTGTCTTTGATTCGAAAATGCAGTAACCAAAAAAAGTCATTCGGCCTGATTTTTTTAAATTATTTTTATTTAAAACGTTTTGTGTCATTCGTTTCCTACCAAATAAATGTATATAGAAAAGCACTTATCATGCTAATGTCGTCTTGGTTGTTGACCTAACACCTATGCCTTATTTGATTTTCAAATTGGGCATGCAAATTGGACTGTTCGTGCCAAACCTCGCGCAAATCCGTATTTGGTTCTCAAAAACTGAAGCAGGAAAAATAATTTCTAATTATTATAATACATATACATGTGGTATTATTTTATCCTAGGAGGGAGAATCAGAATCATTTAATCATGTCTGTACCAATCATTGCCCCACCGCCTTTGACCACCACCACCACTATGTTGTCGCTGTCGTCACCTCCCACCACCACCAACACCGCGCCGCCGCCGCCGCCGCGACGCTGTCACCACATACATATATCCACACAACTCCAGTAAAATATCTATGTTCAAAACCTTAGATATCCAAGTGGGACATTCTAAAAATAATACAGTCAAAGTCAAACGTGGGATTAGGCTTTACTGTATTAAAACTGTACTAGAACAAATAGTCTCAGGACTATTAATTTTGCCAATTTTAACCCGCGAATCGAACGAGCTCCTAGTGTGTTAGCTTTCGCAATCAAATGACTTCTCTCTAATTGTGCACATTTATTTCTAGCAATAAATTTCTCTCTTTTTTACTTGCATAGACTGCCAAGTGGATACTATAAATTTAATATAGATTATATTACAAGCAAGTAGATATTCAAAAATATGAAGAATGTATTGTTGTAGATATAATAAATTGTTAGTTGAATCGATGAAGCGCCGATCAAATCAAAGTACTCATTGATCAATTTACTATTTGTTCATGTGTTTTTTAATTATCTCATTTTATCGGCGCTTCATCGGTTATCATAAAACTTCAATTTTCTTATATTACGGTCAAGGATTTGTTAACCATATAAGGCTTTGAGGCAAAATAAATACACATCTAAGGCAATAGATAGCCTCAAAACAAAAACACATCTAAGGCAATGGATAAGCGCTACCAACAAATTCATGGAAAGCATCCAGCCCAAAGTCAAAAAAAATACACATGAACGAAAGGCAAGATCTCCAAATCATATAAAGAACAAGATAACAGGCCTAGTTGGCCGACATAAAGAATTAGATCATAAATAGATTTAAGCCTCAATGGCCACCATTCATAAGCATACAGTCAAGACAAAGTATCGTTTATGAAAAGGAATGAAATAAAGCAAGGTGTCAACGACAAAATAGAAATGTATCAGAAGTGGTTCAGAGAAGAGTCTTTGGGCATCTGATTCTTCATGAAATCATCAGTGAATGCATTAATGCTTTCTTGACGAGCATTCTTGCAGTCTTCCATAAGTTTGTTGATTTGAGTCTTAGATAGACTTTTTCCCAAGCAATCTTCTTCATCTCTTTGGTGAACTTTTTTCCCTCGTCGACTTGTTTTGACTCGAAGTCATTTGCCCTTGTTGCGGCATCCATAGCTTTCTTTAGATTGGCTTAGGCCTCATCTTTAGAGTTGACTGCTTTTTTCCTCCATTCCTTAGCATTTTCCTCGTTGGTTTTGAAGCGTGGTTCCCGAGTAGCATGGCGATTCAAGCACATCATAGCTTTTTGGATGGTCAGGGGTCAGAATAAGATAAAAAGTTGCGCAACTATAAAAAGCAAAGACAAGAATAAGAAGTTACGGAGAGAGAAATGTTACTCACGCGAGGTTGTGCGCGATCATCGACTGCACAAAGTGTGGTCATCAACTTTCCTTGAGGGGCTCTACTTCTTTTGGCTACATAGCAGCTTCACCAACGACCCGAGCAATACTCAGGTTTTTCAGGGTGTCAATGGTTGTGAGGGGAAGCTCTCCATCTATCAGCATTTTTGGACAGCAAAACTCAACCTTCTTGGGCGACCTCGGCTTGGAAGAGATAAAGTCGTACTTCTTCTTCAAATATTTCTTTTTTTGAGGTGGGGGTGGATCCTTCTCGACATTAATAGGAAGGAAAGACGTTGGCAGAGGGGATGGTGACGCAGTTTTTGGTATCAGGATGCAGTAGGTTTTTCTCTTCGATGGGATGGTCTTTTCGCTAAGATTGATGAGGTTTTTAGCAAAGGAAAACCTTAGTTCTGGTAAATTTATTTGTCAATTTCATCTTCGTCCACTGAGTTCCAAACTTGGTGAGGGAGGGGTGTAGTGATAGAGCCCGAAGTGGATGGGCTGGATATAGGGCCGGAACCATGTGGGGGCCCCCCCCACCCCCCCCCCCCCCCCCCCCAAAAAAAAAAAAAAAAAAAAAAAGAAATTTGGTCCCCCCAAAAGTCACTATCCTGCTTCCGCCCCTGGTTGGATATGTTCTCGTGTTTAGGTTCAACAACGGTTATCTTGTGTGGTTCTTTTTGGAACAAGAGAGGAATGGCCTCAGTTGTGTCACCTTTGGCTTCGATGGCGATACAATAGCTTGGGGAGCAGATTAGTCCTTGATATATTCTCGGTAAGTCAGTGTGTACCTCAAAAGCACCTGATGTGATCGGGCAAGTATTTTGTCCCAGAAGGCCTTTGTATTTCAGAACCTTCTTCAAGTTGTTGGGTTTGGTAACGGCAAGAACTAGGCCTTTGTTGCAATTGACAGTTGCAAAGACAGAGAAAACATGATTAACATGTGTTCGGTAGACAGCTCAGAAGGAAAAAATGATTAAATAAAGAAAGCAATGGAAAAAGAATTGAAGAGCTTTCCTGAATCTCCTCGGGATCCTTATTCTGTCATTCTCAGGCTCCCAAGGTCCGAATTTCCAATTGCTTGTGACAATTAAGAAGTTGTCATCGTTGCGTTGGTTGAAGTCCATGAGGTGGGTTATGATTCTTTCTCGGCCTGAGTAGTTTTTGAGGTAATAAAGGTCGGTGTGGAACTTGACTATATTGTAGTTGTATTGAATGTCTCATAATCCTAGGTTAGTGCCTAAAATTCTGTTTAGTTCAACAATGGACATTACAATGTGCTATTTATTGATGAATACTAGTATTCCACACTCTATGAGGCCTGTGATTCATGATTCAGGGAATAAGATTAACTCCGAGGGATAGGTGAGAGTTTTGTTACCCGAAGTCGAGATGACAATCCAAAAAGAAAAAGGGAAAGCCAAAGCTAAATCCAAAACCAAACCAAAGTCTAAACCTTTTGAACCAACCAAACCGACCTGAGCCAATCAAAAACGAAAACAACCCTTTGAACAGTTTAAAACCAAGAAACCCTGAGCTAAGAAGCAAAAGAAACAAAGGATTGAGGATAGTGAAGTAGGGGAAGAAGAAGAGGGAGATGGATTGAGAGTTTTGTGCTTGATATATAAGCGTTGGGTAGTACAAAAATTTCAGTTGTAGATTAGAAATCATGAGTCACCAAGATACGGGTTGAATAAAATTGGAAGGATATGAGCCATGTGCTCAACCTTGCATAACGTCGATCTTTAGCTAAAACATACATTTTTTAAATTAAGTAGTTGTTTTATTGCGTCGTAATATTTTGGTCAGTGGCTAGGGAGGAGTGATAGGCGCGTGAAATACATATATTTTAGCGCCTAAGTAGGGGTTTTAGCGCATTAGATGAGCGGTTTAATTCTTATTTTCCTGTTAATGCATGCACGTGGTTGGTGTTGGTGTTTATGGTAATTTTGCAGGAAAAATGGGATAATTTTGGCGCTATTTGATGATTGTGTGGACCCGTAAAGGAGAGGAGCAGTGGAAGAGAAGCGTGGAGGCCAAGTTACACGAAGAAAAGACGTGAAAGCATCGGGAGCGCTACCCATAAAGTTCTGGAGCGCTCCAAAACTGTTACAAAAGGGCCAGAATGTTGAGGAGCGATACCCATAAACAAAGGTAGCGCTCGGAATTGGTTACAAATTTTCCAAAATGCCCAGGAGCGCTACTCCAGTTCCGTTGTAGCGCTACCGGTCCAAGAATGGAAACGCTGCCGTTCCAATGGTCAAAGGGGTCAAAAGGTTCATCCAAAGGGCTTCGGTAGCGCTACCCCCAATTCCTCTGTAGCGCTACCGAGAGGGTTATAAGCAAAACGTTGCCGTTTTCAAGCATTTTCCGCGGATTCTTATTATCTTTAATTAGTTTTATTAAAGTTAAATAGGTTTTAGTATAAATAGACGTAATTAGGTGTATTAGGGTGGATGTTTTCATAATTAGGTTAACTTTTCTTAAGCAGCAGCAGCCATTTGAGATTTTAGGTTTTCAGATTCAAGTTCAAGTTCTTCTCGGTGGTTCAAGCATCGATTCAAGTTTCAATTGCACTTCTCGTGTTAATTCCGTTTGCGAAACTATTGCACTTCACATTCAAGTTCTGCAGATTACATTCAAGAACTTCAATTTCCGTACTCCGTTTCAGGTTTTGCCCTTAATTAAAGTTGTTTATTTTTTTTTATTATTGTTCCTCGTGGATCTTATTTTTATTTTATGTTTTCCTTGCAATAGAGAACATGGTTCAACCTAGGGTTTTGTTTTCTGTTCTTTCCAGCATGCGTGAGTAGTTTTATAGAGGGCGGTCGCGGAACGAAGGCGTTCCGTGACTGGTTTAATTGATCTCGTGCCTCGGTTTCGAATCTTCTATGTTTTCCAGCAATTTTGGGACTCCTAATTAAAATGAAAACCTTTTAATAAACAAAACCCATCGGGTGGGCTTTTATTAGAAAAACCTCTTTTTCTTATTCCAAAGTCAGTGAAACGGATTATTGTGGGCCGAGCAGAAATTAATTAAATTAGTTGCGGACGCTGGGTTTCCTCGACTGTACTCGTTTTTAGTCCATTAGTATTCGATTAAATTGTTAAGTTGTTAGTTAACCAGAAATCAATCAATCATCCAAACAAGGGGTTGCTACCTAAGAGCTATTTAAATTAGAATTCACGGTTTTGAGTCAGCACACAATAGTCCGTCCTTGTGGATTTCGATCCTGGTACTTCCAGGTATTGTGCTACATCGGTCGAGAGTCCTACGCTTGGGACGCGTCTTTTAGTGTTATTTTTTTTAGTCACTCGGTCGATCAAGCATTTTTGGCGCCGTTGCCGGGGATGGTGACGTGTGTTCAAGATTGTGAGTTTTAGTGTCTTTATTGTTTTTCTTTTCAGTTTAATCGAGTCATCATAGGTAAGGGTCAGCAGTTAGTTCCTAGGCAGGACCCGCTTTATTTTCGTGATCCAACAAATAGGTTAGTCCGTCGGGAATCAGAGTCAAGTCAAGTAGAGTCGTCCAGTCCTTCAGAGTCTAGTTTCGAGTCTGAGTTGAACGCATTTTCCATCAGTGATCTCCACGTTGAGTTGTCCTTCGACTCAATAAGTGTAAGAAATCCACTTTTCCAACCTGAGGAAGAGATGGAGGAGCAGCGTGCACCATCTTTGAGGCAGTACCTCAATCCTGCGAGAACCACCCCCACTGGACCAATTGTGTTTCCAAGGGAGATACGAGAGGCCCACAACGCTTTCACCATTAAGCCGGGTGTGTTGAATACAATCCCTAACTTTCATGGGAGAGAGTGCGATGATCCTTATGAGCACATCAGGACTTTCGAGGGGTTGGTACGCAACCTTGCGACAGATACCCAATATGAGAATGCATGTTTGAAATTATTTGAGGTAACATTGAAAGATGGTGCTCTCATGTGGTTTCGCATGCAGAAACCCCAGTCCTTTACAACTTGGGCCCAAGTTCGTGATGCCTTCTATAGGAAGTATTTTTCGGAGGCCAAGACCAAGACCTTTAGACGTCAGATTCAAGGTTTTAGGCAGGAGGGTAATGAGTCTTTTTTGAAGGCCTGGGAACGATTTAAGGAGTTACTCTTGAAGCTACCACATCATGGTTTTGAGAGAATCCAACTTGTTGGATTCTTTCATTTAGGTCTCAACGCTGAGACCGTCCAGCATATAGAGTACTCCTGTAAAGGGGACGATTTTATGTCCAAGACCGCGGATGAGGCGTGGACATTTCTGGATGATCTTGCTGATAGGCAGAGGACCTTAGAACCCTCAGAGTACGATCGGTCTGAACCTTCTGGATCCAATGTTTTCCCTGTCACTGTTAGGGACCAGAGGTTGCAAACCCATGTGGATAAACTCACCCAGAGGCTCGAGGAGCTTGAGATTAGACAAGTCCGTCAGGTAAAAGAAGTGAGTGTGGAAGAAGTTTGTATTTGGTGTGAGTGTAGAGGGCACACGGCTACTGCATGCCCTAGTTTCCTCACAGCCAAAGGGGGGGGCAACCAATTTGTTCAGGAGGATGTGAATGCAGTGAGGGTGTGGGACCCTTATTCTAACTCTTACAATCCGGGATGGAGAGATCACCCCAATTTTGGGTGGTCCGACTCTAGGCCCGGTGCTGGTGGTCAGGCCCAACCCCTTGCATTACCCCCACCACAGCAGTTTGCACCGGCCCAGCAATCTAGAAATTCTCAGGGGCAAGTCCAACCATTTCAGTACCAGTCACGACTCCAAAACCACCAGTTGCACCCATAGCTCCTTTTCCACAGAGACTGGCGGTGAAACCTAAATCGAGCATGAACTCTAAGATGCTATAACTTTTTCAGAGGGTGCAATTCCCTATTTCTCTGATGGAGGCGATTGAGTCATTTCCCCAGTGTGCCAAAATTTTGAAGAATCTTTGCACGAAAAAGCACAAGGGGAAGAACAATGTAATGTTGACTGAGCAGGTGAGTTCTATACTCCAAACAGTGATTCCTGCTAAGTGCAAGGACCCAGGGTGCCCTACCATCACCATAGACATAGCGGGCCAGACTTTTGACAAGGCCTTGCTGGATTTGGGTGCGAGTGTAAATTTGCTCCCTTATTCAGTATATGTGAAATTGAACCTCGGCGACTTGAGAGCCACTCCTGTCACACTGCAGCTGGCAGATAGGAGTATGAGAGTCCCGAAGGGTGTGGTAGAGGACGTCATGATTCAAGTGGGTGAGTTTAGATTCCCTGCTGATTTTATTGTTCTGGACACGTGTTTTCAGTCGGAGGTGTTTGAGAAGACTCCGATTATTTTGGGCCGTCCTTTTCTGGCCACTTCCAATGCTGTAATGAATTGCAAGACTGGTAGAGTCCAGTTATCTGTAGGTGAGGAGAAAATGGAAGTGGATGTCTTTAGTGTGGGAGTCTTAGAGGAGGACGATGATGATATGGAGGAGGTGAGTCTTATTGATGTGCTCACGCAAGAGCACATTGATTCTGTTTTGTATAGAGATCCTCTGGAGATTGCTCTTACCGCCGATGAGGCGTCATTTTTAGATTCTCCAGAGGTTGAGCACTTGCTTGAGATGTTGAACGTAGAGGATGTTTGTGAGGATTTGTGTGGAGTCTCGTATGACTCAATGTTTGAGTCCCTGGGGGACCCTCCACCTAAAGTGTTGCCTTCCACTGTGAAGCCACCTAAGCCTGAATTGAAACCTCTCCCTGATACTCTTAAGTATGCATTTCTGAGGGAGAATGAGACTTACCCGGTGGTGATTTCTTCGGCCCTCTGTGAGGACCAAGAAAGGCAACTACTTGAGCTACTAAGAGAGCACATAGGCGCCATAGGATGGACTGTGGCCGATTTGCATGGTATAAGCCCATCGGTGTGTACACACAGAATTATTCTTGAGGAGAGTGTGAAGCCTTCTAGGCAACCACAGCGGCGGTTAAATCCGCACATGAAAGAGGTTGTTAGGACTGAGGTGCTTAAGTTGTTAGATGCGGGTATCATTTACCCCATAGCCCATAGTGAGTGGGTCAGTCCTGTGCAAGTGGTACCTAAGAAGGCAGGGGTCACAGTGGTGACCAATGACAAAGGAGAGATTGTGCCGACCCGAGTGCAAACAGGGTGGAGAGTGTGCATAGATTACCGGAAACTCAATGCGAGTACCCGAAAAGACCATTTCCCTCTTCCATTCATTGACCAAATTCTTGAAAGGGTCGCGGGTCGGGCTTTTTACTGTTTTCTAGATGGGTACTCAGGGTATAATCAGATTGAGGTCGCTTTAGAAGACCAGGGAAAGACCACTTTTACTTGCCCATATGGCACTTATGCTTACCGTCGCATGCCCTTCGGGTTGTGCAATGCACCTGGGACTTTTTCTAGGTGTATGATGGGGATCTTTAGTGACATGGTCGAGCGGATCGTGGAGGTTTTTATGGATGACTTTTCGATTTTTGGCGATTCTTTTGAGAGTTGTCTAGAGAATCTAGGTAAAGTGATGGAGAGATGTGAGGAGAAGCACTTGGTGCTAAATTGGGAGAAATGCCACTTCATGGTGACCCAGGGAATTGTGTTGGGCCACATTGTGTCCTCCAAGGGCATTGAGGTGGACAGAGCTAAGGTAGACATAATCCGTAATCTTCCTACCCCTAGGTCTGTTAAGGATGTGCGTTCATTTCTTGGACACGCTGGTTTCTACCGGCGGTTCATTAAGGATTTTAGTGCTATCTCCCGTCCATTGTGTAAACTGTTGGCTAAGGACACACCGTATGTGTGGTCCAGTGAGTGTGAAGGGGCGTTTCAAAAGCTTAAGTTGAGTCTCACGACTCCACCCATTGTGCAATCCCCCGATTGGAGCCTCCCTTTTGAGCTCATGTGTGATGCGTCCGATTATGCAGTCGGGGCTGTCTTAGGACAGAGGAGAGGGAAAGATCCATGTGTGGTCTACTACGCAAGTAAGACTCTAAACGAGGCACAGATGAATTACACCACCACGGAAAAAGAGTTGCTTGCGGTAGTGTTTGCTCTAGACAAGTTCCGGTCTTACCTAGTGGGGTCACAGATCACTATTTTCACTGACCATGCTGCCCTAAAATATTTGATGACCAAGCCGGATGCCAAGGCTAGATTGATTAGGTGGATTCTTTTGCTGCAAGAATTCCACCTCATTATTAAGGATAAGAAGGGGGTCGAGAATGTAGTGGCTGACCATTTGTCCCGTCTTGAATTGGATGACCCAATTGCGGATCTTCCCATTCGAGACTCTTTTCCTGATGAGCAGTTGTTTGCTGCTAATGAGTGCCCGTGGTTTGCTGACATTGCAAATTACTTAGTTACTGGGCAAATTCCTCCCAGTTGGTCTACCCAGGAGAAGCAGAGATTTTTGAGGAGTGTCCGCCAGTATATTTTTGATGACCCGTACTTGTTTAAGTACTGTACAGACCAAATTGTGCGTAGATGTGTCCCCGAGTCTGATCAAAAGGGGATTATAGAGTTTTGTCACGGAGAGGCGTGCGGTGGTCATTTCTCTGCAAAGAAGACCACCGCCAAGATTTTGCAGTGTGGGTACTGGTGGCCCGATATGTTTAAGTTTGTTCATACTTTCTGCCGGTCATGTGACCGTTGCCAAAGGCTTGGCAAATTGTCTTCACGTCAAGAGATGCCCCTTCAGTCCATTCTGGTGCTTGAAGTGTTCGATTGTTGGGGCATCGATTTTATGGGTCCGTTTCCTATGTCCCACGGCTATGAGTACATTCTGTTAGCCGTTGATTACGTGTCGAAGTGGGTGGAAGCCATTCCCACGAAGTCTATGGAGTCCAAAGTTGTGCTAGAATTTCTAAGGAGCAACATATTGTCGAGATTTGGCGTGCCACGCGCCATTATCTCTGACCAAGGCACACAGTTCACGGGTCGGGCGTTTGAAAAGCTTATGGGGGAGTATAGAGTCACTCACAAGGTGTCAACCTCTTATCACCCCCAAACCAATGGGCAGGCCGAGTTGGCAAATAGGGAGATTAAGCGCATTTTGGAGAAGACTGTGGGAGTCACTAGGAAGGATTGGGCAACTAGGTTAACCAATGCTTTATGGGCCTACCGTACCGCATACAAGACCGTTTTGGGTGCTTCACCCTACTGGTTAGTCTATGGTAAGGCCTGTCATTTGCCAATAGAGTTAGAGAAGAAGGCCTATTGGGCCATTCAGAAAGTGAACTTGAATTTGAGTAAGGCCGGTGAGAATAGGAAGCTCCAATTGTGCGAGCTTGAGGAGCTTAGAAATGACGCGTATGAGAATGCTAGAATCTATAAGGCTAAGGTTAAGGCATATCATGATGAGAACATTCAGCGCAAAACCTTTTCTGTGGGTCAAAAAAGTCTTACTTTATAATTCGCGTCTGCATTTGTTTCCTGGGAAGTTGAGGTCGCGCTGGGATGGCCCCTATGTTGTGGTGAATGTATATCCGAATGGTTCTGTTGATATCCGGGGAATTACTGATGAAACTATTTTTAAAGTCAATGGACAAAGACTGAAACCTTATTTGGAATTTTTAGAAGTTGGAGAAGCCGATGAGGAGTTGATTGATCCCGTGTATCGGGACGAGTCTGGAAAGTAGGCTTTCTTGAGCCATGTGTTCGCGGGTAGCTCACGCGTACTATGACCTTCACTGGTTGTGGACCCGGCCCCTTATTTCATGTAGAGGGGTACCCATCATTGACTTGGGTCGCTGCTAGCTTCGCACGCCGCTATTACAATAAGGTTCGTGTGCCCAGCTCCGGTTAGTAAGGACAAAAATTTGTTTTTCTTTATCTTCTTTAGTTGTATCGCAAATCCAAAAGAACAACATTATAAAATGCTAAAAAGGATTGAGAGCATTGTTTTTAACTTTTCTAACTATCTTTATGGTGTTTTTGTTTCTTAGGTTCATAAACCAAAACAAAACGAAAAAATATTGACAGTCATTATGCCAACAATATTTGCTACCCGAAGACAGCTTTTACCACTACTAATGTCTTGTCTCCAAGAGACACCTCCGGCCTTTTTCGCAGATAATGGGAATTATCATGGGCGCATGTATTACGCCACTCTGTGGGCTTATGACATTGTAGAAATACCGGATTGGGATTTTTCAACCATTGACCATGCTTTTCTACTTTATGTTTATCATTTTAAACGATCCCATTCCACCTCCACCATGTTGTCGCTCTCGTGATTTAATTTCAATATGTCATGTGGCCTACCATTTTTATTGGGATAATCCATACTCCTTCCGCCTCATGCTTTATGACGATGTGGGAAGCATCATTATCACTTGAGTTTCAGAAAAGAAAAAAAAAACAAATCCAGATTGGGGTAATGAAGTCACAAGTTGAACATACCCAACGGGAGGCACAAAGGGAGCAGCGGTCATGGTGGTTGGCTGCTACCACAGGTTCATTCTTTCCCTGCCTGTTATTCTCTTTTCATTATCTATATGCTCTGAGGACAGAGCTTATTTCACGTTGGGGGAGGGAATGTACTTTGTACAAGCACTTGAGCGTTGCGTTGTTAGTAGCATAGCATAGGCGAGTATGCTAGATTTTTCTTTTATCTGCTGACCTGTTTAACTTATTCACATGCATATATTTAGCATATTTTATGAGCAATTCGCATGATAAACAATTGTGAGTTTTGGTTTCCACTCAAGTCCACAGTGTACCGTTAGAATAGTCCCATGATTCTTGACTATCAATTCTGCATTTGCACAAAATAGTAGGCGTTTGTACCGCTTATCAAAGTTGAATATTTTGCATGCATGTTGAGAGAATAGGTGACGTGCTTAGGGAATGAGAAAAGGCTATCTTGCGTGATTAAACCAATTTAAAAGAGTCCCATTGATCCCAATTGTAAACCGTTGTGTCAATCCTGTGTCAAACCTAGGAAACCGGTGTTTGGGTGGAGTTTCAGTCAGTGGGAGTTGAACTATTACTAAAAAGATCCGGAGCGTACAAAAAAAAAAAAAATGCCCAGAAGGTTTAGGAGCGCTACATCCGTTTACCTGTAGCGCTACACTTGCAGAAGGGTCAAAGGGTCAAAGGTTCAAAGGTTCTAAGGTTTGAAAAAGGGGTTCAAAGGGATCACCGAAAAGGAAGCGGGAGCGCTACCCCATTTCATAGGTAGCGCTACCGAGGCTCTTAACCCAACAGACGCGACTTTCCCTCTCCCTCTCTTCGTAAAACCTTTCTTCTTCTTCCTTTCTTCAACCTTTCTCCTTCCAATTTCCATACCACCATAACCACCATACTTCCAAACCCAAAAACCACTCAAACCTTCACCATTTTCCACCAAACTTCATAAAAACCTCCCATTTACTCTCCTCTTTCATAATATCCAAACCAAATCCGTTCCAACCTTCTCAAATTCCCAGATCAGAAAACCCAAAAACCCAAATTTTCAAACTCAAATTTACTAAGATTATGGCATCAAAAAGGCAAAATACGGGAAAGGGGATTGCCATAGCCGGATCTTCTAGCCCTCCGGCCGAGGAGGGTCATCAAGGTCGGGCCCGACGTAGGAGCCGGGAAGAGATTGAAAGGGACAATCAGAGAAAATGGGAAGCATCTATTAAGGGGAGAGGAGTGAAAAACGAGCGGCACATCATTGATGATAATTTATGGCCGACCCAGTTTCACCCATTTGATGCAATTCGCAGACAAGGTATGAACTTTTGGTTTCACCCCAACCCGGGCTACAATACTGCATTAGTTGAGGAGTTTTATAAAAATATGGTTGTACCGGAGCCGGGTACCTTCTTGGCTCCGGATGCTCGTATCAATTCGACAATTGGTCGTACTCCTGTTTTTATCACTGTGGATGAAATAGCCCGTGCATGGGATTATGTGAGGCCTACGGGACCCACAACTTTCCCTTTGTCGGAGGATGAGGAATTTGATGAACAAAGGGTGGCGGAATATTTATACGCGGATCGTAGGCATGCACGGATACCCCATTGGCCCGGCCGTTTCACTTTGTCCAACCGATTTATGAATCAAGTTATCTGTTACAACGTGTATCCCCGGGGCAAGGAGGGTGAACCCCAAAGGACGGTTGGGGAACTTATCTATCTTTTTACGAGGGAGGATACTGTTTGTGATTGGGCCCTTTATGTTTTTGGGCAAATGTGTGACTTTCGGGATGCACCTGCTACATTGAGAATGCCATTCCCGTGCTTGATTTCTAAGATTTTGAGGGAAAAAGGTGTGCCGGGAAGACAGTATTACTCCAATGATCCCCTAAACCCTAAGGACATGAGTTCTTCCATTCTCACACGCAGTAGGGCACAGACTAGGGAAGCCGAGACATCACTGCTTACTCCTCCGCCGCCAAGTGCTAGCACCAAGACTTGGCTGGAAAAGATTTTCGGATGTCTTACTGGGATTGCAAGGAGCCAACGAAAACTCAAGAGAGAGCAAAGGCAGTTGGCTAGGAATCAGACAGACTTACTTGCCAGGCAGCGCCATTTGGAGGCGCAAATTTCGGGGCAGAATCCGGGGCCGTATCAGCCAAGGCAATGGGGAGAGTTGGAAGTGAGTGATGACTTTGGAGATGTGCCAGATGAGCAGGCCGAGCAGTCAGACGACGGCGATTGAGCGCAAAGTAGTTGCTATGGGAGTGTCTATTTTATGTGGTGGTGTCGGTCGTGTCTTTTTTTCTTTTTTTTTTCTTTTTACGACTTTTTGTGTCAGTTTAGTCTAGGTGGCGGCCAGTCAGGGTAGATTAACCATGCGCTAGTATAGGCCGCCATCGTTTGTTTTTCCTCCTTTCTTTTTGTAACCAAGGTCATTATAAGCCAATGAAGTCCTTATTCGACCCATAGCACATTATTAATTCTCTGACATGCATGATTAATGTTTGACTCTGAATATGTGGTTTCTTAACTTGTATTTAAGCTTTCTTTGAAATGATCGCGTACACTTGATTGGCACGTGGTGAACTTTTGTTTCGCCCCACGGTTCTTCGCCAAGCGCCTCTCATGGGATGTTGAGTGATCTGGTGAGTGAGTGACGCTGTGATTTGTGGGAGCCAGTTAATTCATGTAATTGTTTTAATGCAAAATTAACTCAAAAATTTTAGTTAGAGCATGCATGTGTGGAAGTTTAGCACGAAGCAGTGAAATAAAAAATCAATATTCACTTGATTTTTTTTACAGGTTGCATAACTCTTGTATCCCCTGTTTGAATGTTTTGTTTTTATTTCGTTCGTTACTAGGGACTAGCAACGCTCAAGTTGGGGGATGTGATAGGCGCGTGAAATACATATATTTTAGCGCCTAAGTAGGGGTTTTAGCGCATTAGATGAGCGGTTTAATTCTTATTTTCCTGTTAATGCATGCACGTGGTTGGTGTTGGTGTTTATGGTAATTTTGCAGGAAAAATGGGATAATTTTGGCGCTATTTGATGATTGTGTGGACCCGTAAAGGAGAGGAGCAGTGGAAGAGAAGCGTGGAGGCCAAGTTACACGAAGAAAAGACGTGAAAGCATCGGGAGCGCTACCCATAAAGTTCTGGAGCGCTCCAAAACTGTTACAAAAGGGCCAGAATGTTGAGGAGCGATACCCATAAACAAAGGTAGCGCTCGGAATTGGTTACAAATTTTCCAGAATGCCCAGGAGCGCTACCCCAGTTCCGTTGTAGCGCTACCGGTCCAAGAATGGAAACGCTGCCGTTCCAATGGTCAAAGGGGTCAAAAGGTTCATCCAAAGGGCTTCGGTAGCGCTACCCCAATTCCTCTGTAGCGCTACCGAGAGGGTTATAAGCAAAACGTTGCCGTTTTCAAGCATTTTCCGCGGATTCTTATTATCTTTAATTAGTTTTATTAAAGTTAAATAGGTTTTAGTATAAATAGACGTAATTAGGTGTATTAGGGTGGATGTTTTCATAATTAGGTTAACTTTTCTTAAGCAGCAGCAGCCATTTGAGATTTTAGGTTTTCAGATTCAAGTTCAAGTTCTTCTCGGTGGTTCAAGCATCGATTCAAGTTTCAATTGCACTTCTCGTGTTAATTCCGTTTGCGAAACTATTGCACTTCACATTCAAGTTCTGCAGATTACATTCAAGAACTTCAATTTTCGTACTCCGTTTCAGGTTTTGCCCTTAATTAAAGTTGTTTATTTTTTTTTATTATTGTTCCTCGTGGATCTTATTTTTATTTTATGTTTTCCTTGCAATAGAGAACATGGTTCAACCTAGGGTTTTATTTTCTGTTCTTTCCAGCATGCGTGAGTAGTTTTATAGAGGGCGGTCGCGGAACGAAGGCGTTCCGTGACTGGTTTAATTGATCTCGTGCCTCGGTTTCGAATCTTCTATGTTTTCCAGCAATTTTGGGACTCCTAATTAAAATGAAAACCTTTTAATAAACAAAACCCATCGGGTGGGCTTTTATTAGAAAAACCTCTTTTTCTTATTCCAAAGTCAGTGAAACGGATTATTGTGGGCCGAGCAGAAATTAATTAAATTAGTTGCGGACGTTGGGTTTCCTCGACTGTACTCGTTTTTAGTCCATTAGTATTCGATTAAATTGTTAAGTTGTTAGTTAACCAGAAATCAATCAATCATCCAAACAAGGGGTTGCTACCTAAGAGCTATTTAAATTAGAATTCACGGTTTTGAGTCAGCACACAATAGTCCGTCCTTGTGGATTTCGATCCTGGTACTTCCAGGTATTGTGCTACATCGATCGAGAGTCCTACGCTTGGGACGCGTCTTTTAGTGTTATTTTTTTTAGTCACTCGGTCGATCAAGCAAGGAGCCCAATGCCCTTGATGGAAAAGCCCTAGAGAAATAAAACACTAAATTGTAGTTACTAGAATTGGCCGATTCAACCAACCCAATAGCGGTTTGAATGATTCACCACTAGCTTACTCTAGTTTTTACAAAATAGAATGTTATTTTAATGGGAATGGGTTTTGAAGGGTTGACCGGATCGAAACATGGACTAGCCAATAGTTCACGAGTTGAATAGCTAGTTTGGTCCAGTGTGCAAGGCATCCCCCTTGGATATCCCAATTTAGCATCAACTATTGAATGTATAAAGCATAGGGTAAATTAAATCAGGATCCTATTTACCTTTACAGTGTAGTGTTTCATCCTATACACTTTTTTAACTTATGTTTTCATTCCTATTTTATATGGTTTAACAAGTTTGTCCTTATTTTCGAGTGTTAGATTACCCTCTTATCCTTTTTTAATTCAAAACCTATATTCTAATTTGGTATGTTTACAATCACAAGAATAAATATGGCTAAAATTATTGGATTAAATAAGGTAAAAAAGCTTAACTGATTATTGAATCAATTCGCTAGATTTTTTCATGGATATGTGACAGAATATGGTAAATTCGTGACGGAATTACCCGGATTTTATTATGAAATCATAATCGAAAATCATGCAAGGAAGCAGTGTAACGCATTTTTTTTATGTGGGTATATTTAACTCCAAAATCATATGTCTAATTGATGATTTTTTTTTTCGATATTTAGATTATACTATGGCTCTTTACAATGATTGGATGTGTAACGTGTTTCGCAGATTTAATTTGGTTTTGGATTTATTTTTTTACGACAAGTATGTTGGGTAGTTAGTTGGAATGATGATTGTTAGCAGTTTGGAGATGGATTATGCTCGTTATGGTAAAATTTTCAATATACAATGGTAAATTTGTTATAAACATGGTAAGTTTGACGGCGGTTGTATAGTAATTCGATGAGAGATGGATCATGCTTATTATGGTAAATTTTCAATGCACAGTGGTTTTGTTATGAACATGGTAAATTTGACGACGGTTGAATGGTAAGCTCGTGGTATTGAAATTTACCATCAATATCATGTAATAAAAATTACCATCAATGGCACTACATTTACGACCCCTTCTACGAAATTTACCACCACACATAATGAAGTATATCACCTGTATGGTTATTAAATTTACTATTAGAACTAATTATACATGTCAGTATAATTACATCAAATTTACTGTCACTAGTAAATTTACCATCGTAATCAAATATACCATAACTATCAAATTTACCATCTAAGAACCAAATTCACCATCATATTAAATTGAGCATAATGGAGGAACAAAATAACAATTGTACCATCAAATTTTTCAGTTGGATCAAAGTTAACCATCAGAAAAAAATTAACAATATAGTCAACACCGTGTCAGGATGACCAAGTGTAACATCAAAATATAGTTTTTAGACCATTTTATGTAACTCAGTACATAAGGAGAATACAAACATATTAAGGATGTATTAAATCGTTACTCAGATACCAACATCCTCAATCGCAAATCAAAAATCGATTACACCTTTAGGGATACCAACATATTACAATCCAACGAGACAATGTGGGACGATGATCGATCAGAAGACGAGATACTCTTCCGTAGGATCGAAATACAACCCAGCCTCGTGAATACGCACTTAGATTGTCGTTCTTCACCATGATAGTCGGACGTTGATGGCCTTCGGAACCCTAGATTGGCGTTCTTCACCACGATGGTCCGATTTTGAAATCCTAGGATGGAAAATGAAAACCCAGAACCATAAACAAAAACTGTTAAATGAGGTGTTTTGATAAATAAGGTATTGTGTTAAATAAGTCCCTTTTTTTAGGAACAAAATGCTGATTTTGTGCTAAATGTATTTTAAGGGCAATCTGGGTATTTTTTAAAAAATATGATGTAAAAATAACTTTGAAAATTGTATAGGATGAAACACTAGTTTTCTCTTACAGATAGGACTGAACAATAAGTACCCCTTAAAAGCATAAAGTATTAATAATGTACCTGTTTGGACCTGGAAGCTTTTGCGAGCAGCATAAAGTCCCCATAGGAATAAGATGTTTTCATGACATTAAGAGCAGTAGCAATAGCATCGCTAGTCTGCACATTTCCATCAAATGAAGTGATAACTTTTAGTACATTAATCTAGAAAAACAACTAAACGAGCATGGTATATATCCAAGGCAGCTCATCAGGTAAATGAAGACACAATCCCACATGAAGTGCATCAGCCAGACGATCAACACAATAACAACCTAGAAATCCTCCATATATAGCCCCATTACAAAGAAAACATTTCAAAAAGCAAGACAATGAACCAACTGCGCGCCACTAAAACCATGGGAAACTAGAAATAGTGTAAAGGCTTACTAGAGCCTAAATTGACAATGGCATTGTCAAATTTGTTGGCACATGGTCACTATGGAACATGCATGTTCGCTGCCTAATCTACCACTTTCAAATAGCGCTTTAAAGTCTCAACACATGATTGCTCTCGAAAATGCACGTTGACTGCCCAAGTCTGCCTTTTCTAATAGATTCCAAGTTCTAAGACTTATATCTAGTGTTCTTGCCAATATTGCACACCTAGCACGGAAAGCAACTCCTAGCATCCAATCATTAGTAGAATAAGCATTCACGAATCTCCCAGCCACAATCTGCAAAACAGCATGGGTAACTGCTAATTACAAAAGAGTGTCGAGATTGTTAGCAAGAAAAACAGCTAGAAAGATGCTTCAAACAAAGAAGAAAAAGAAAGAAAGTCAAACAGAACTCCAATTGCCTTTCTATCTATTTCCTAGTTCTCAACTTTAATTGCAATTGGTGCCCCAAGAAGAACAACACTTTCCACAAGTTCACTGCCAAAATCAGCCAAGTACATGAGAATTATTCAAGCAAGCCAAACAAATGCTACACAAATAATGATTAGCGACAAGTATCATTTACCACTATTTTCAGTTTTAGCCAAAAACTAGAGACACTTACAAAATAACTCATGCTTCCAGTGAAAAACCTACAAGTGTCACAGGCCTAAAAATGTTGTGAGCAGACAATAATAGAATTCGGTATACTGCAAAACTCCCACATTTCTAAGACAATGGAGTAAATTTTGAAAATGCTTGTCTACCTTTGCCTTTGCAATCTTTTAGTAACACTTCAGCAAGCAGCTTTTCAACCCTATCAGATCTAGGGGAAAAATCAAAAAACTTAACAAGGGATAACAAGAGTACAAAACTAATCAAGAAACTTATCTGACCAAAATGGCTTCTAATGCTCCACCAAAACCTTAAAACTGACTGCCAAATGCTAACAGTAAATGCATTAACCTCTTTTATCCCCATTTGATTCATATGCTCACTTTTCCTAAATCAAGAGCAAGACCCATATTCTAGATGTTAACCAATCACTGCCTAGCAACCAGGGTTTCTAATACAATCCAATACCTTGCTTATAGAGGCACCAAAATATCTCAAACACTCCAGAAATCACAAAGATACCTATAAATTCTACGTGTAACGTATATATGTAGATTAAATATTCGTATGTATAAACTACCCTATACAAATAAATAAGAACCGTATAGCATAGATCCATATATATATAATAACTATTTGTATACATACTAGAACTCAACTGTAAATACTATACATATTCGTATGTACAGAATAAATAAACGGAAGTATATACGGCTAAATATGAAGAAATAAGATTCGTATTATACATATTCGTACCTAATACGTGTACAGAAAGAGATGAGAGAACACTGGAGATGGATGGTCACAGCCAGAGACGGATCGCCGCTTTAATCGACAAATTCGCTGGAGTTTTTGCTTGAGAGAGAAGAGAGACGCACAGATTTGTTCTCGCGCGCTCTCTCTCCGACTCCTCTTCTCTTTTGGTTTTTTCTCTTGTTTTTCCCTTTTTGCCCAAACGTGACTTTTTGCTGCAAAAAGGTTAATTTCATACTAGTTTAAATTCCTATTTTGTAAAAATTTATAATCTATTTTTTCATACTAGTTCAATTTCCTATTTTGTTTCTTAATTTTTGACTTACAAAGTAATCACAGAAATAAATTAGTATCTCTGGACATATATATACTGCACCAACAAGGATTGAGTATGAAATTGTGATTGTTAAGACTTTAGAGAAATATAGCAGTGGGAAAAAATTAACTAAGCTAATATGTATACTCAATATAAAATGACAAAAAAATATAAAAAAACATTACTTGACATTCAAATTTGAAGAGAGACTATAGAAATGTATTTCAAATAGTGAAAAACAAAACCAGAAAAATTAAAAAACAACAAACAGGTAAATTGATGGCTAATTATCTGTATAATACTTTTCTTTTCTTTTTTTCTTTCTGTACAGAATGTGAAGAATTTTTTTACTTTTCAATGTGATGGTGACTTCAACATATGGATGAAAAATTTCAAATTTTTTTCGTCAGGCACTTATTGATTTCAAATAAATTTGGTGACGAAATAAGTTTCCTCATGGATTAAATTTCCTTTTGATAAAATGGGTGACGAAGTAAGTTTTCTCGCGTAAAAACTTTTCTTCTCTAAGGAATTTTTTCGTCACCTATTTGTTTCAAATAAATTTGATGACGAAATAAATTTTCTCGCGGAAGAATTTTCATTTTGATAAATTTGGTGACATATCAAGTTTTCTCAAGCAAAAACTTTCTTTTCATGAGGAAATATTTTTGTCGCCTATTTGTTTCAAATAAATTGGGAGACGAAACAAGTTTCCTCACGTGAAACCCCTTCGTTTTTGGCGAAATTGAGAAATCACTACAAAAAATCTTAGATTTAGCAGTAGTCTAAACCATCACAAAAATCCTAAAAAGCGCCGCTATAGACACAAGAATGCTATACCAACAATTGGAAAAACGCTTGCTCAAGCGTCGCGAGATGTCCGTCGCTATAGAGTTAAGTGACGCTTTTTGTAAATGCTGGTACAAATCTTCTTTTACTAACTGTATTTTTAGCGATGCTTACAACCGTTGGTATAGATAATTTCCGCCGCTTATTAAGCTTTGGAAACATTTAAATAACCGTAGCAATAGTCCATGTTCTAGGGACACTTGAACTGCTGTTAAAGGTAAAAAAAAAAAACAAACATTTCTAGGGACGCTTGTGAAAGCATCGCTATAGTCTAAATTAGTCCAATTCCTCCCAACAATTTGAAAATATTAAGCCTGTTCTTATTAAAAGGAACAATCAATGTATTCATAATTTAAGCCTATTTCATAAACTTATATTTTTATTAAAATAAATAAAACTTACATATCGGAATCCAAATTATATTACATAAACTTACCACAATTGAAGAGTCTACCAAAACTCTCGTCATACGTAACATAGCATCAAATCAATCCAAACTGGTCTAGAACAACAAAAAAAACATAAAAATATCATAAGTTGCTATATTTTATAAAATCCGCATCAAAATAAATATTCACCAATAGATATATACTTCTATATTGTCTTATTACCTGCAACCAAAAAAACCACGGTTACCATAAATACACAAATTATGCCAAAGATGTAATGTTGTCGGGTACCGTTATGTCAATGACATATTGCTACCATCATGGGTCTGCTAAAAAGGGTTGCAACTTGTTAAAATAGTCATCGCTACCTGCAGATGTACATAAACAGAAAAAAGGGTATCTTAAATGAAGAGTGGTCTGTGGTTAGACAATAGACATTATGAAAAGAATAAACACGTCTTAGAATCGGACACAAAGTGCATAAGTAATTAGACCATATTGCATATGCCTTTCCTAATGTGCATGCAAAATTTTAATATTTCCTTTCCTTTCTGTTCTAAACTTCATTTAGACACACCTACCAAGTTCCCATGTTAAGCTGGCCATTCGTAATTGGAATCCTGCAAAAAGTTAGAAAGAAACATAAATACCATTTTCTAAGGAAACCTCAATACACGAGCATACCCAACAACGATTATAAAATATCCGCACGTGAGTGTGCAGCCAAACATTGATGATTTGATGTGTGCCAGCATATTATCTGGACATGTAGAAGAAAAGAAAAAAAAAGGAAAAAAAATATGATTCAGCACATGCTTGGGCAACGTTTAAAGAGACTCAAAGATATGATTGTTAGGGCATACCTAGTCAAAATTATCATGCACTGCAAAATGATCAACAAAGTATGAGTTCAATTAAAGAAATTACTAAGCAAAACAGTTAATAAAGAAGGAATAACCTGGCAAAAGAAGAAGGAATAACCTAGCATATTGGAGTGCCCAGTAGAAGTACTGGCAAATCTTCTCGAGAATGATGATGATGCTTATCTCCAGGGACGTCACTTCTCGATGCTGCGTTTTGGCAAAACTCTCAATAACAGATCAAACCCAACACGTGATAGCATAGTAAGTACAAAAAATTTCCTGTCTTCTGCCGAAATTTTTGAAGAGAACAAAATAGAACTTGAAACTACATTCGCCTAGAGGAAAATAAGTGGAGAGATAAACCTGGAGAAGTAAGCATGTTTCTGATTGAAATTTCACCACCATACTAAAAGTAAATGGATCTTAAAAGTTGATCCAGGTATATCTTCTCCCATACATGAGTAAGTCATGCATTTTCATAAGGCTAATAAATTCTCAAAAGTCCAACATCCCTCTTGAATTGTTTTGGCATCCAGTCCTCTCAAATGCACCCTTGATTTCATTTAGATCACCCCCTATGCACCATGATACTCGGTGGATTTTTTTTTAGAACCCCTAACTCCTACAGTTCTCTACGTTCAAAAGAGCCATCATGAGCAATTTATCGTTGCTTTTCTTGTCTACGGAATCCCACAATTCCAATAGAGTATCAAAGTTCAAAAAGCAATCACGGCTAAGCAAATCTTGACAATGAGTTGTTCATAGTAGGCAAGTTAGGTGTTCACGTTTTTCCAACAAAGCTATAAATAGAGTGCCGAATTTCAATTTATTTTTTTTACTTGCCTGTGTCACTGACACTCTTGCCACCCTTGTTCATAGTAGGCATGAAAGAAGGTTATTTATCTGGTCCCGTACATACAAAATATGTAGTACGGACACCCGACACATGAATTCTTAAAATTGGGAGCACAAATAAGGCGGAGGACATGGCAAAAACATATTATTTCCTTTACTTGCAGTGTAAACCAAAGTAATTAATCATGTAACGTATCATCCGGTACCGAGCGGTACCTCCCATACCGGACCAAAACCGGTACCGTCAGACGTCTGTACCGTTCCGGCTAGAATACCAACGTTTCCGGCCAATACCGACGGTACCGGCCAAATACCTGATCTCGGCCTGTACCGTTTGTTTTTTAAATTTTTTTATTTTTAATGTATTTTTTAATTACATTTACATACCTTTGTTTTTTTTCTCATTTTCCTCATAAATACTCCTAACTAAGATATGAAAATTTATAATGCAAAACAAAAGAGTTTAACATTATTTTTTATGAAAATTAAAAGGAAAAATTAGCATTTATTTAATTTGAAGTTAACATTCCTTTTTATGAATGTTAACATTCTTTTTTTTAAACTTAACATTGCTTTTTAATTTAAAATAAAAAATAAATATTAACCTTTATTGATAATTTCATACATAAATGAAACTAAATTATTTCTTTTCCACTTTCGATACTTGATGAATGTTAATTTTTCTTTTGAATTTCTCCAGACAAGAAAATGAATGTTAATTTTTCTTTTTCCAGTTTTCATACCATAATCTTAAAATGAATATTAATTTTTCTTTCTAATCAAGTGTACGCTCACTAATTTAATAAATTTTGTGAATTAAATAATATTGAAATATCATAGGTTTATTATTGTCCTTTGAAAATATTATATTTTGGGAGTTATTTTTAAATTGCGGGGTTTACTTTATATGTCAAATGTAATTTTTTGGAAAGAATATTAGTTAAAAAAATTATAATAGTTTTTAGCGATAAATCCGAAACAGTACCCCAGTACCTATCGATATCGGTACGTACCGTACCAGTAACAAAATCGGCACCCTTGCCGGTACGAGATTGCTAACTTTGGTGTACACACTAAACACTAACCATAAATAACCAAAAGTTCAAAATTTGAATAAACAAATGTATAGAAATATTTCATTCCATGCGGCTACACATACATATGGATATGCATGTATGGACATGTACACGTACATATCTACGTATGTATATGAATATATACATGTATCAAACTATGTGTAGACATATATATGCAGATATGTGTACACATATATAAATACATGTACTTATATATATGTACAATATGTATGTGTATATAGATATCTATCTATCCGTTCTCTATTTATCCCTCTCTATGTATATATATATACACATAGATATATAAACATATAAGGCCAAAAAACCAATTTCTTCGGTTTTCTCGAAACCAACAAGTGGACATGAAATGGTGGCTTCAATCAGTGTATAACCCGTGCCTACGGCACTCGCAATAACATTTGATAATAAGTCACTGACACGTTGCGTTAAAGCCTGGTATTAGTTACAAATAATATCAACTTTGCAAAGACGGTCTATCTGTATGCGACCGGTTAAATCATAATTTCGAAAAACATAACCAAGTACTTTCCTCACAACAAAACTAACATTAAGGTTAAAAACAACTATAACAACTTGGAAAAACAAAACCAAGTACTTTGCAAGGATGATAATGTTTTATGTTTTAAACAACTTTAACAAAATGAATAGAAAAAATGAATGAAGAAAAATGAATTTGTTTAGAGAAACGACATTAGAAATAAATGACTAAACACATTTACCAAAATTTTAGTTTGCCCTAGCATGACCAAAATACCTATGCGTATAGTGCCAACGAATAACCAGATATTATGCTACAACATACTAACGTCAACCGCTTAAACAATAAACAAATGCTAGTGGTGCCAATGAATAACCACGAACCAAAATATTGGTTGCCTAAATTGCATAGCCAAGTACGGGATTTAACCAGAATTCTTAGTTAGACATAACATAAAAAATTTGATAGCATTCTTAAACAACTTATAGAATTGATAACCTTACAGTAGTGCATCATTACTAAATAACAACAAAAAACCAAGAAAGTAATGTCCCTAAATCCTCTCCTTAGTGTTTCTTTTGACTCTAAATGCCATGAAGATTTATGTTTTTTGATCCCGTCACAAGCAAGATTCAATTAAACACAAAAGAGATAGTAGGAAATGGCTGTGATATGATGAAAAAAATGCAGTTCAAAAAGGATTCAAAATTTTAAAATAGTAATTAGATGAAAAAACAAACAAACCCAAAACATAAAAATTCATTATTCAAAATTTATTTTGTCTGTTTAGTACTTTCGTTGGTAGTGCCCACACCATAGAAACCAAACAGGACATGAGAGCAAGAAAATAGGCTACTGATCCATATTCCAGGCTACGCCACTAGTCACAACTCTAGTTCATTGTCACATTTGCATGAAAAAAACCCAAAGCAAAATAAAGGGGAAAAAAGGGAAAGAAGAAAGAGGTAAAGGCCAAGAAGAAGCCCACTTATAGAGCATATGTAAGACTAACAAGAAGCTGAAAATCTAACACAATGAATTAAGTTAAATAAGTGGATCTCAAGCGATGGGCTCGAGAATCGAGATAAGTGATTTAATTGATTATTCTTTGTTGCCATTGCTCGGTGAATGAAGCCAATTCAGTGAGGTACTTTGCTCTAATAGTGATGACATGTTAAATAAAAATATATATCTATATACAATTTTCAATAAAAAATAATGTAAAATACTCATAAAATATAGAGAAAAACCCACTAAAGCAGACAAACAAAAAAGTGTGCTTATTGGAGTGAAGAAGAAGGAATAACATGGTAGAAGAAGAAGGAATAACAAGAATATTGGAGTGACCAGTAGAAGTACTGGCAGACCTTCTCGATAATGATGGTGATGGTTATCTCTAGGGACGTCACTTCTCCATGCTGCGTTTTGGCGAAACTCCCAATAACAGATCAAACCTTACACGTGATCACATACTCAGTACAAGAAATTCCTGTCTTCTCCTGAAATTTTTAAAGAGAACAAAATAGAACTTGAAACCAAATTCGCCGATAGAGAAATAGGTGGAGAGATATACCTGGAGAAGTAAGCATGTTTCTGATAGAAATTGGTCCAGCCTACTAAAAGTAACTGGATCTTAAAAATTGATGTGAAATAGGTGGAGGGATAAACCTGGAGAGCTAAGCATGTTTCTTATGGAGATTGGTCCAGCATATTAAAAGTAACTAGATCTTAAAACACTACAACAAATTGGAAAAACAGCGACTAAAATAGCGACAGACCAAAAAATGCATCGCCATTGAGTATGTATTGGCGACACACTTTGACAAAGTCATCGGCGATGAGAAATGTTGTCCAAATAGACTGGTAGGACAATTTTTGGCGACTAAGTTTGCTATACTTTCGGCGATGAGAAATGTTGTCACCGAAAAATATTCACATTTAGCGACATGAGTTGCATCGCCAAAAGGTATTTTATTTTGGCGACAATACTTTTGGCGATGAGAAATCTTGTCGCCGAAAAGTCTTAACATTTGGCGACGCGATTAGCATCGCCGAAAAATAATATATTTTGGTGACAATAATTTCAGCGATGAAAAATGATGTCGCTAAAAAGTCTTCACATTAGGCGATGCGATTTCCATTGCCCAAAAATCTACTTATAGCAATGAGAAATGTTGTCGCTGAAAAACATACTTTTAGTGATGAGAAATATTATCGCTGAAAAAATTTCACATTTTGCAATGCGATTTGCATTGCCGAAAGATGATTTGTTTTGGTGTAATTTTGTAGCGCCGAATTGTTTTTTAATGCCCAATTAGTATCAGCTACTCAATCTCAGCTATTTTTTAACTGCCAATTATTTGGTACTCATTTCACAGTCTTTCTCCCTCTCCCCCCACTGTATGCATGGTCACTACAAAAAAAATGCCCAATTAGGAAACAAAAATGCTACAAACACAATTTTTGCACATTCATTTTCAGTTAAGGAATTAAAAAACAGTTCCACCCGCAAACCCCCCAAAAAAGGAGAAATGTGATGCAGTCACTCCTCCCAAACCATTAACCCTAAAATTCTACACACTAAATTCTAGACCCTAAACTCTATACCTTATACTACAAACCCGAAATCTTATTTTTTATATCCTAAAACCCGAAACCCTAAATCCTATACCTAAACCTGATACTCGTATTAAACTCGAAATCCTATGCCCTATATCCTATACTATAATTCTCTCTCTTAGTTTTTCAAAACTATCCTTAACACTTCAGCTTATTTTTATGAACCAGCTTTTATAAATATGTATTGAGACATCTTTACACTTGTTGGGACATAGACGTCCTTCCTCCCTCTACATGGTCATACTAGTCTCAAACCCTCGTATTTAATTTTTTGTTAAATCAGGCAAAAGCTTAGAAAAAAAAATCCCCAAACTGACTTCTCAAAACCTAAATCATCTTCTTCCTCCGACTACTGAATTCGCGTGGTTACTAGGAGAGATGCCCATCTCCAATTCGCGTGGTTCCTGGATATGGAGTTTTGATTCAAACACTACCCTAAGGTATTCTCTCAATCTATATTTATACATAGATATACACACACGTACATATATCTAGTTGATCCGAACCTTCTTTCTATCCTGAATCGGTTGCTTTGTCGTGTTCCCATTCTAGTTTTTTTTAATTTCTATCGATTGACTGGAGTGTTTATAAATTTCGCTTAGTAATAATTTTTGGTGACTTTGATTGGGAAAATTCTAGATCTGTTGCTGGGTATCAACTCCAATTGTTTTTTTAGAGTTCTGACTGAATTGTTTTTGTAGATTCTTGGAGAAGATTGCCTACGAAGTGTTCAACAAATTGTATGTCTACAAATTTTAACATAATAATAGTGTTCATGTACATCTAGACTTTTGGTTGCCTATAAAGAATTCTTGGAGAAGATTGCCTATGAAGAATCCTTTCAATTTTTTGTATATTTGGCCTTTTGGTTGCCTATGACAATAATAGTGTTCACGTCCTGGACATTCAATCTGCTACAATAAAACAAGAAATGGATTTGGTATTGAAAAAATTCATTTCTCTCTTTGCTCATTGTCATGTTTTTTTGAAATCAATGCTTCTACAACTTCATGAATGAAAAATTAGTGTTTGTTGGGCCTTTAATTGTAAAGAATTCATTGCTAGGATTTGTTTATAGGTTTTAAGGTGTGCAAAGAATCATACATAATAGTAGTTGGGTTTTTAACTAAAGACTGACCTACTCTTTAGTAGTCAATTCATCGCTGGCTAATCAGGCCATCCTACGAACTCAAAATAATTACTAGAACATGGACTTATGAAAGTTAATTTGAGGTTTGCTCTAGTGGAAAGGCATGTTTGTTTGAATGGTGCTGAGACAGAGATGTAACTATCAGATTGGAGCAACCTGCTGAGACAAAATCACATGAAAAAACTCTTGTAAGTATGTCTTCTAACTTTCTGTTGTACATGGAATTTGCTCAGATTCTTTGGAACATTGATGGGGATGAACTACGTAATCTGGAAGCCATGTTTGATGCTTCATTCTAATTGAAATTGGATCTGGGATATGATTTCCTAATTTTTTTAAGCAGTTGCTATGTCGTAGGTGGTGAAACCTTTGAAAATGCTCAGTTATAAGAGCTTCTCACTGCAAAGGTGAAACAGGTCATTTTTTGTTCCCCAATGTTAAATGAAGTTCTATATTTCATATTTAATATGTTTGTTGTCAAGGAAATTGTTTTTGGTAACTAATTACAGCAAGAAAAGGAATGAAGTTCTATATTTCATATTCCACATGCATTTTATTTAGTTGTTATAAATTGGTTCACTATTGTGGGTTTTCAATGGTGATATATGCTCATACATATGCGTTGCATTGTGCTCATATGCTGATGTATTAGTTCCAATGTAACAGCTTGGATTTGGAAGCAAAGACTCCATTGCTACCTGAATATGACAAGAGTTTTACAAGGAAGGCTCGACAGGATCTCGGCAACAGAGTCATCATTGTCTGATATGGCTCAATTGCATAAGCAACTCACTGGAGAATTTCCCATTAGCCATGGATGTAGCTTTACTCAAACTATAATTAATGGTAAGGTCATTAGAATTTATGTCAGTAGTATTTGGCATCTCTTGAGATATCATGTTGCTTGACAATGAAGGGAATTGAAATCTACAACAAAACTCTAAAAGAAGCTTAAACTTGTATACATCTCAAAGCTTTGACGGCCATGAAAATTTGATTTTTGTTCATCAGTTTTTCATTTTGACTTTCGGATGTCTCATTGTTTGATCTTTTGGGAAAAGAAAGTAGAGATTACATTTCTCATGAATCCCTGTTGTTAGAGAATTGCAAAAATGAGATATTTGGTGTCTTTTGTGAGATCATGAATCCCTATTGTTAGGGAGTTAAAAGTGAGGCATTTAGTAATGAAGGGACTGGATATACAGAGGCATCTTAAGATATTTAAAGTGGCATCGTATTAACTTTCATCCACATGAAAGCATTTGATTTTTTGTTTTGTTTTGCTCATCAGTTTTTTTCACTATTTGTAGGACATCTTATTCCTTGATTTTTGGGAAAATCAAATAATGATTAAAGTGCTTTTAAAGGCCAATTGTCACAACATTTCAAAAAGCGAGATATATACAATTATTGCATTGTTGTGGCTAGTCAAATTATTTGTCTTTACAAATCTGTTCAAAGTCAATTTCTTTACCATCACAGAATTGTTGGGGATGATCCTACGAGTTGTTCTTGTCATCAAACAGGGGTAAATTTATTGGCTGGAGTTGGACTTTAATTTGTCTACAACTTACGGAGTGAAAGAAGCCGGCTGGGCAAGCTTGGCAGTGCTTGTTCTTTTTGGAGTGGTTTGTTGCTATACAACTTCTCTTATGAGACACTACTTTGGTTGGGGATTACTTTTCAGAAAATTTGAATGTATTGGACATCAAGATTAGTTTTTGGATACATTGTTGATGGTGTAAGTTTTTTATTATATTTTGAATGTTGGACAAGTTGGGGATACTTTATATTTGAATTGTGATATATATTAATGAACGTATCTTTTGGTTTTGATGATATTTCAAATGAGTTTGGATAGAATAAAATGTATTTCCATGTTGATGATAGTTATAAATGGATAAATGAAAGTTATCAAGAAAAAAATAGAATATTTAATAAAAGAATATATTTTGTTTAAATTCTTTTGTCGACGCACCAAAATAATCGTCAAAAGTTAGAGAGCTCATGTCATTAAAACTACCATCTTTTGCCGATGAAGGGAATTGCATTGGAAAATGCCATTAGTGGCATGCATTTGGAGACACGGTGCCGACGCAAAGTCTTTCATCGGCAAAATTATTGTCTTTTGCCGACGAAAAGAGTTGCATTGACAAATCACATTAGCGACATGCCTATGGCGACAACGTGCCGACACAAAATTTTTCGTCGGTAAAACTACTATCTTTTGCCGACGAAAGGAGTTTGCATTGGCAAATCTCTTTAGCGGCATATATCTGGCGACAAGGTGCCGACGCAAGGTCTTCCATCGGCAAAATCTTTTGCCAACGTAAATATACATTTGCCGATATACTACATTCCGTTGGCATAGCATGATTTTGTTGAAGTGAAAGTTGGTCCAGGTATATCTTCTCCCATACGTGGGTAAGTCATGCATTTTCATAAGGTTAATAAATTCTCAAAAGTCCAGCATAGCTCTTTAAGTGTTTTGGCATCAAGTCCTCTCACATACAGCCTTGATTTCATTTACACCACACCCTATGCGCCACGGCACTTGTCAGATCTCTTTTAGAGCCGCTAACTCCAACAGTTCTCTTTAGTGTCAAATTTCAATTTTTTTTTTTACTTGCCTGTGTCACTGACACTATATCCATCCTTGTCTTTGCTAAAAAGTATACAATTGAATAGAACCTTAGTAGACACACATGTACATGTATGTGTCTCTCTTAACATTTTATCAAACATGCGGAATACAATCTGAAAATGGAGAGCACATAAACAACATGTGCAGGGTTGTTTGCTGCTGCTCAGAGTTTGCAGTAAATGAAATGTAACCCTTACACATATAATGTAGGGCACAAAAGATATCACACTTACTGGGTCATCTTTGGCTTGAACCCTATGAGAGAAATTGGTGAAAAAAAAATTATTTGGGTCATTTTAAGAGTAACCCCGTGAGAGGAATATCTAGCAAGCGCCACTATTACCCATTTTGCAAAAGCCACTTGCTATGTTTCGCCCATTTAAAAAAAATGACAGAGATGTAAAAAAGAGAAACTCCTTTTAATGTTGATTAGCGGCACTACTATAGTGAAAGCAGAACACCGTGATAAATCTATTCCCAAAATGGATCCAAATAAAAAATGCCCAGAAAAAAAAAAGACGCGTATCATACCTCTTTGCTGCACAAAAACAGGCAAGATAGCTCCTCGAGTGAAGAGAGAGAGAGAGAGAAGGAGTGTGTGATGAACTGACTTGTATCGGTTGAAAATCATTGCGCTAAACTTGAACCGACCCACTGAAAATCAAAACACACAACGAGATTATGATACAACTAAAAATGGATGAAAACATACAACTTTGGTCATCGAACCATACAGAGAGACCTTGAGACTCCAAATCTTCAAATCGGAGAGAAAGACCGCGTGGCCCTTTAGTTTCATCGTCGTTGGCGCGCACAAACCCTGGCAATGACCACATCTCCGCAAAGTCGTTGAAGAGGGCTGTGGCAAACAGAGAAAAACAAAGAAGGAGAAGAGGTCTCCAGGAGATTGGGAAAGTAAGAGAGAGAGGGGGGGTTGATTCAAATTTTGAAAATAAGAAAGTAAGAATGGTCCTTTGCACAATAATCCTTATATGGGGTCCATACCGTTGTGAAATGTAGTACCAAACGAGATTCACCGACCAGTACACCGACCGGTATACTGACCAGTACAAAACGAGATTCACAACATTGGTGCCCTTTAGTGCTGAGCCTTCCTAATAGAAGAAAAAATTAAGCAGCCAGCGTAAAGGCTATTTACTTACGCCGAAAATATTAGCAGCCTAGTACTGAGTATAATCTGTAAAATTTCCAACCAGTGACTAAAGCAAATATCCAACAATGGTCTGTGCTACATGCATTGTTTAGTATTCCAAAAACTTTAATACCTCTATAAATTTGTCCCTAGCCCAAGCATTATGTTCTCATCCCTTATGGCGTGTTTGTTAGTGCTCAAAGAAGGGTTCATTGCTTATCACCCCGGATATGGCTATTAAGGTTGTCATATCCAGGGTTTGCGGATATCATATCCAGGATACTATTTCATCTGCCTCAAGGGGATAAAATTATCACACCCCTTCCTTTATCCATATCATATCCCCTTCTACAGCCCCCTTCTATTTACACAAATATCATGTTAATTACGAATAAACCATCCACCTACTCGTATCTGTCATATTCTCATCCCTCAGACAATACTCAAACAAATGTTTCATAACCGTTCACCCTTCTATAATAAATTTCTCCTTCTACTATATATCCGCTCTTGCTATATCCACCATATCTCTTCCAAAATTTTGACAGCTAAAAAACGGGTCGTTAATATACTGGCTTAATAAGATGCATGACTAAATCAACAAGTACCCGAACAATCAACAGCTGAAGTACTAACGTGTAAGAAGACTGGACGCTAATTACCAAACCATAGGGGAAAACTCCCGAAACAACAGATAACTAACTGAAAACCTTCATTCAATAATCATGGATATTGTACGTACAAAAGTGAAGAATTGACAAACCTTCCGTCACTTTTTCCCAGCGGTTAATCATATTGGACACCAATCCAGAAACCAAGTCCAAGATTTTCTGTTTTGCCAACGAACTTGACAACACCTATCTTCGCTCCTGGTTCTACTTAACATCTATCTCCAATCTTAACAGCCAAAAAAACAGAGTAAAAACATAATAACGATCGCTATAACTGGTGTGCATAACTCTTTCTGAAGAGATTATACAGACAAGATAAAAAAAAGTAAACCAAAACACTTCCTTTGAAAACAAAGAAAAATAGATCATCAGGCAACTAGATAATAACAAAATAATGACAAGTTTTACCTCCTTTATATGTTCAAACATGTAAAGGGCATGAAAGAAAGTTATTTCTCTGGTTCCAAACATACAAACTGTTTAGCACGGACACCCAACACATGAATTCTTAAAATTGGGAGCACAAATAAGGCGGAGGATATGGCAAAAACATATTATTTCCTTTACTTGCAGTGTAAACACTAAACACTAACCATATACAACCAAAAGTCCAAAATTTGAATATACACATGTATGTAAATATATCATTCCCTGTGGCTACACATACATATGGACATGTATGTATGGACATGTACACGTACATATCTATGTATGTATATGAATATATACATGTATCAAACTATGTGTATACACTAGCGTATTACCCGTGCCTACGGCACTCCCAATGAAATTGAATCCAACGAAACAAATTGTCGCAAAAGAAACGGCAATACAACAAAATTAATCGGAGCTCTCAATACATATTATCAAATTTTGATTATTATATATGAACCGATGCAACGACAATAAATTTTTGTACTAATTCAATATAGAAGAACGCACTAATTTTTACCTTGAGTCATTTAAGCTATTAATTTTTTCCTAAAAGAAATAAATTCAACACCAACGAAGCCAACATAAACCGAAAATACCAAAAAAATAATAATTTCAAGTTATCCAACCAACATAAGTATTACTATTATTCTGTTCAAACAATCAGGAAGAGACAAAAAATCACAAATGCACTTTTTTTTTCATGTGTTAAAAAATTAGGAGCCCCTATACATTTCAGATCGTTCTAATACATTGGAAATCAATAGCCTGATTCCCACAACAACATGCTCACGGAAAAGGAGATACATATCCATCTCAGCACATATATACGATAGAAGTACAATATAAATGTCATAATAAATACAATGTCATTCATGCTTAAATAAATAAATATTGTTATCTACCTGTACTGAAACAACTGCAGAAAAAACCTTGCGAAGAAGTAGAGGAGCTCTCAACAAATGGGAAAAGCCACTTCTAGCATCCAATTCAGCTATACTCCACTCCAAAATGGAAAATGAAGCATTGATCTTACTCAAAAACTTACATGACAAAGAAGAATCCATATTATTTAGAGAAATCCTCCTTTTCTTGCTCAAGTCTCTTGTCAACTGGACAAAACAAAAAATCTATGTTCATTGAGAAAGCAAAGAATAGAATTCTCTACCAAAATTTCACAAACATGATTAAATAAACCCCTGGCCACCGAAAAAAGGTAACAATAAATTAAGGAGGGGGAAGAAAAGAGAGACAAAAAAGGGTTACTTGTTGCATAAAAAGGCTTGGAACTGGATAATCATCTTCTCCTCATCCCTCTTGATCAGGGCCTAAGGTATTTAGTCCTTATAAGTCTGCAACTCTTACTGCATCTATGCCTCCCTGAATCAATTAAAAAAAATCCACAAAAGTAGGAACATCAACTCTTTTTACATGTGTCTTCAATTTACGGAAATCAAGCATCTTTTTTCGTCATAGAATGCTTCAATTGCAAGCTCTGATATGAAATTTGACTCTTTCTACATGTGTCTTCAATGTTTCATTTCACTGCCTATGTATACGCTAAAGGTGAAAGTACCGTAAAGGAAGAACGTCATCGAATTGTGTAACTTTAACTAATCAACTTATGTAGCACAGGGCACAAAAGCAAACAGAACAAATGAAGAACACATTAAAAGAAAGTCATCATATTTGTTAGTTTTACAGTTCGTAATTGCCAATCACCTTGAAAGTAAAAACAAACAACTCTTAGTTAGAAAGAAAGAGCAAAAAATACAGGGTCAAAGAGGAGTTACCTTGAGAGTGATCCAAAAAAAGCACTTCAAATGTCAAGCCCCGTGGTGGGAGATATGGACAGAGTTGCTTATGTCGCCATCTTGTTTCAAACAGGTTGTATCTGTTAATGAATATGTAGGATTTAGAAGAAATCAGTAACTAAAGAAACAAAATTGTACCTCAAACTTCTGATAAATCTAGAATCAAATATCACAGAGCTGGTACGAAGCCTAGAGAGAGGAGGAATGATGCTTCGTTTATCATGGGCAAAAGAAGTTCCACTTATGCAACCAGCCTTACCAACACAGGAAGCCTCAACACAGAGTCAAAGATTATGGATTGGACTTATTCGGTCAATTATTTTACTATTTCTGCCGTGACAACCTGCAAGTTGGCAAAAGACTCAATATAATTACAGCATGTTAAGCTTGACAAAAAATGAAAAGAATGAAACATGATATTTATACCACGAAATGTTTTTGAGTTAACCTAAGATCGAAAAATGAAAGAAGAAAAAATTAACCAACTCCAAATTAACACCTTTCCAAATCTAACACCCAAAATTAATACCCAAATTAACAAATATTCCTTCCCAACTTAAATTTCTTTCCTAAGCCTATTCTCAAATGTTCCAGGCAAACCATCACACCAATACCAATTGAAATTTTCCCCGAACTGCAGCAAATTAGGAGAAATCTATCATACCTGTGTCGGTGCATTTCTTTTATGCATTTTCTAACAAATCATTTGGCTTCTCTTGCTCCAAGATGTAGTTTCCTTCAAGCGCTAGAAACCATTTTATATATAGCCTTAGCCTTTTAATGTAGTCCAGCATATGGGTGGACCCCTAAAAAAATATCAAACATTTGCTTGACTAACCACAAAAAGACAATCCCTTCATGATTTTTGTCACTGAAATTAGCTTGAAGCATAAAACCCTATAGCACATAACAAATTTTTGTCAAAGCAATCAGTCACCAATCCATAGCTTGACCATCACCCCAATCAGTCGCGAATGGGTTCGCCCTAAAAGGAGGGTTTTGAGGGTTTAAAGTGCATAGTTAGGTGAAAATGGGTAACTGACTTTGAGGGTTTCGTTTCCAATTTGATTTTGGTGGGTTGACACGTTAAAATGCAAAAGCACTAAAGATGATTTATGAACTAAAGACGATTGATAAAGGAAGCAATATAAATTGAGAGATCCAATGACAATTAAATTCAACGTACGTCTTTAATTGAAGCTGCTCTTCCTCAGTTGTCAGAAACAACAAAGAACAAAATCATAAAAATGTCAAATATATTCAACCGCGCACACATCCATAGGCATATGTACTGAGATAGAGAGAGGAATGGAAGGACCTTTTCACCGAGGCCATCAGGTCCAATATCCGGAAGCAACAACGAATTAATGTTGGTGTTGCTACCCATTTTCTGGATTGAACAGAGATGACTCCTTCCCCATCATCCGAAACCACTCTCTTTTTCTCTCCCTCTCACCTCCTGATGACTTTGCCAAAACAACCGCCTGCTCGACTAACAAGAACACACAAAACACCTAGGCAAGCCTGTTTCAGTAAGTAAATTCATAAACTAGATAAATGCTCATAGTATTTACCTTTTCTTCTCGTCTCCTGAGCCTAGCATGTAACTTCACTCTCCAGTCCAGTTGAGCAAGCCAGTAAAAAATACAAATGGGTCCAAAGACTCCAAATTAAAAAATGCCCAGAAAAAAAAAACGTGTATGTACCCCTTTGATGTTCTTTTCTAAGACCTTACCGAGTAGAGAGAGAGAGAGAGAGAAGCGAAGGGTGTGTCATGAACTGATTGACCTAAACTTGAACCAACCCGCCTTATGTATGTTTGCTCAACTTGTTGCAGTACCAGTGGCCATATGTATGTTTGTTGGTAACGGGCCATATGTATGTTTGTCCCTAAATATAATATGTTTTTTATGCCATTTATTTATTTGTTTGTTTATTATTATCTAACCATAAATATGTTTTGTTGCTTCGTATATGCTGAATTTTGTTTGAGGACAGGTTAAGTTTCTACACCTTCGAATGGCAGCTAAAAAATCCTATTACGTTGTGTACGTGGGACGTACTCCAGGAATTTACGACTCTTGGGTAGCTTGTAGCCAACAAGTTTTCGGATATCCGCGTGCAATATTCAAGAAATTTGGTACGTTGAAGGAGGCGAACACTGCATTTCTTTCCGACTACACTTCCACAAGGCCTATTGGAAGGCCTGATGCCGCGATTGACACTCAAGTCCCGTTATTATCAACGGTTGAACAAAGTGCCACAAACACCGACCTTGCTACGCACGAATATGTGATGGGACGGTCACGATGTGGCCATAACCTTGTTTGGTTCACTCTCGGTGTCGCTATGTCACTCTTAGTCCAATGTATTGTATGATACTTTTTCTTCTAGTGATAGTAAAATTGGAACGATCTCTTTTGGTTTGTTAAAACTCAGGAATTAATCTTGTGTAATTTGCATAAGCAAAAATGTTGTCTTTTGAATGTGCTTATGTATATTTTCGAATTGTTACTGTCAATTCCAAATTTCTTTTATCAAATTTTCCTTGTCAATGCAAACAAATACCGATCTTTCATAGCTTGAAATTTTCTTTGCTAATGCCAATCTGGAATTGCTCGGTTATGACAAATGTTAAATTTTTCTATACAAATAATTATTTGTAAAACATTTTATGGTTATATAAATTTAAATTAGCTAAATATAAATTAAAAAATATTGCTCAATTTATATTTTGTTAGCCGTACACTTGATTTTCTATTTCTTTTCAAATGACAAGGCAAAGGCAAAGTAGGAAACCATGTATTTTAATCCCATCCCCCCATTTGCAAACAAACACCAACTCAGCACTATTAATCCTATCCCAAGTAAAAACAAACATACAACACTGGTTTTAATAATCCCTTGGTATTACGAATCATATCCTAATCCCATCACCTTACGAATCCCAACCTACGAAGAAATTTATCAAACGAGGCCTTAATCCAAAGATAATTAATCGATATATACATTTAATATTGTTGACTTTGATTCATAATATTAAGTGTATGATAACTATTAATTATTCATGGAATCCACGCCCCTTTATAGGGATTGATGATATCCCGTTGAGAAAATTTATAAGTTTCGATTATGTCAAACCCTGCAGATAGATATTAGTATCCGACATAAGGAATAAGTTAAGTAAAAGGTCTCAAGCAATTTTATAAATGTTGATTAAATAAATTGTTAGTAATTTATTTTAATCAACGGATATCTGTCATCTTAACGTGGGGAGATAAATAACCATTTAATAACATGAAACTCGATAATTTTGAGATATGGGAGGAGAATATAATTATAATTCTATAGTGGTATAAATTATATTTTATATAATTCAAAATTAATATGGGCTGGTATGAACCCTATTTTATATAATTCGATTAGGATTAAACTGTAAAGATAGCCGAGATTAAACCAGACAAATCTCGAAGGTATGAACCCTAGTTCCGCCTAGTAGAATTTCATAATTTTTTTCGTTGTATAAACTGTACTTTTTATCACTGGGTCTCGAAAATTGGTCTCTAGCAGTGATAGCCCATAAACACTACATGGGAGTCTTTGTGATTCCTCCGTTGAAAGATTGCAAAACAACCGGATAAAGAGGTGGCTCGACAATTGAAACAACCCGTGAACTCTATGATATGGGTCCCCGCCGTGGGCACTGGGCAGCCTGCGGTGCAAAACCGTCGAAATTCTGCATTAGTCGCATGATAGCATGATAGTATCATGGTTGTTAGTTGGTGATTCATGTTATCATTGTGCACATTATATTGCTTAATATGGACATGCATTATTAACGTATATCAACGTTGTCAATATGATTTCCTACTGGAGTTCCGCCTTATATTTTTCTGTAAACTAACAAGTTACAGGTGTTGATATGGAACCAAGGACATAAACTTTATTTTTTAAGATGGTTCAGCATGATAGAAAGGATTTTTATTGTTGGCAATACTTATGTTTGGATATTAAGTTGAAAGTTTTGAAACTTTATTTGTTTATTTGTTTAGCCATTGTAGGCCTGTTTCTAATTTGTTTATGTTCAGATTAGTTCGATGGACTAATTGTTATATGTCGGATGATTGTCAATGGTTGAGATTCATTTATATTTTATTGGAATTAAGATTGCCTTAAATTCTAGTTGCATTGTTTTATTTGCTTATTTTACCCCTAGAAGTTTGGGGTGTGACAAAGTAGATGTATAAAAACATGAAGAATGTATTGTAAATATGATGAATTGTTAGTCGAACTAATGAAGCGCCGATCGAATGCAATCATTAAAAAACCCATGAACAAACAATAAATTGAATGAGTACTTTGATATCGATCGGCGCTTCATTGCTTATCGTAAAAGTTCAATTTTCTTATATTACGGTCAAGGATTTGTTAACCAATTGTCTTCATCAAGAGAAATTCAATTTTCTTCTAATCTCTTAATATTTTGTATCAAGTTTTCAGCAAGGCAGTAAAGCTCAACCTTCACTTTCTTGCCGGGGAGGGGGGATTGTCTCAGCCAAGATAGAAAAGAATGAGGCGATTGTAGGGACCCGAAAAATTTTGAATTTTTAAAATATTTATTTAAAAATTTATTTGGGGAATAATTATTTGATTTATTATTATATGTTTCGAATTTTAGTTATAAGACCCGAACTCAAGGTCTTTTGTTTTATTTCGCGTGCGTCTCTTTACGTGGTGTTTTACATGAAAGCCCTTGGGGGCCTTAAAAATTAAATTTTTGGCTTAGGGGGATGAAAGCTCATCTCATTTCCCCAAATAAATTTCAGATTTTTTTTTTCACCAAACTACATTTCAGATTTTTTTTTTTCCAAAAATCGTTTCATAAACACTCAACCAAACACAGTAAACTTATCAATATCGTAGATATGAGTTATTGATTTTGAGGACTTGATTGTTCGTTTGTTGTTATGTACTCATTGAGCATGACGTATGCATGAGTCGCATTGATATTTTCGATTGATTTTATTTGAATACGATGACTTGATTGTTGGACATCCGTTGAGATTTGTGGAAGCACTGAATATTTTATATTAAGGATTGAGACAATTACGGTGTGTCTATGTCTTGATAGTTGGTAATATAAAAAGTATCGGTGTCCAATACTATTGCTTGAATTTTTGGTGGAGTATCCGTATCTTACTTGTTGATTGTGTATAGAGGTGTGTGTGTCGACACGTTTGTTCAATTTCGAGTACGAAATTTCTTTTAAGGAGGGGAGGATATAAGGACCCGAAAAATTTTGAGTTTTTAAAATATTTATTTAAAAATTTATTTGTGGGATAATTATTTGATTTATTATTATGTGTTTCGAATTTTATTTATAAGACCCGAGCCCAGGGTCTTTTGTTTTATTTCGCATGCCTCTTTATGTGTTGTTTCACATGGAAGCCCTTGGGGGCATTAAAAATCAGATTTTTGACTTCTGGGGATGAAAGCTCACCTCATTTCCCTTATCTCACTCTCTTTTTAACATAGCTCTACCTTCTATTTACCACCACTACAAATTCATTCCACCATTTTCAAATTCCTTTGAGATATAAAAAGCTTGGATCGTGCTTAACGTGGAATCAAAGACAGATCGTGATTTGGTGCTCAAATTCAAGCTTGGAGGTTCACCAGAGCTAGGGTTTTCACCCATTCATCAAATCCATCCTTTTAAAGTTTGAGGTAGCGATTTCTACCTTGTATTATGTATATATGATATATTTTAGGTCATATTTCGTGTATATATTGAGGTTTTGGTGTGAGTTGGAGTGTTGAAGAAATTTAAGATCGCGCATAAATTCTACAAATCGCATAGTGGCGGCTGGACGAGAGACCTAGGCATCCGAGTGACTGCCCCAGGAATTTTGGCAAAGAGGTTGTAAACGGAGCGTCCAGACGGGACTGCCTAGCGGGTCCCGTCCGGGAATGTCAAACTCTCTTATGCCTTGAATCATCCTTTATTTAGTAATTTGACATGATCACAAGTTATCAATACGTTTGTTTTGATTGAATGAAACATAGTTAATATTATTTGAACGTGGTATAGATATGCATAACATATGTACATGTTGATATTGATTAATACAAGTATAATGCTAGTAGTGAAATATGGTTGTAACACTTGTATTGGTAAACTAAGGATTTTGTGAGTAATTTCTCTCACATGGGTTCCCTTATTCATATTATAATGCTTGCCACATGAAAGTTTTGTATTGTCATACAACGTTCATAGTGTATACCATTTTATCTCATATGCATATAGCCTTGACATAGATTTTCCTACTGGGCTTGTAACTCAATAGATTTTCCTACTGGGCTTGTAACTCAACCCTTCCATCTTTCAGGTACCGCACCGATGAATAGCATGGAGTGTGTGATGTGCATGGCCTAACATCTTTCAGGAAGCAAATCGAAGGAGTTACTTAATATCCTTATGAACTTATTTTTGGAAGATGTATTGTAACTTCTACTTGTATTTTTGGTTGAAGATAAATGGGGTCTTCTACCCATTTCGAGGTCATGGGTAATGTATTTGGGCCGATAGTGTCCTTTTCTTTTGAAAACTATTGGATACTTACCTTTTTTCGGTACCGCATCTGTAAATATTTTGGAACATTAAACAGTGCTCAGTGAGATTTGTGGAAGATACATTGTGGTTTATTGTATTGAAAAATCAGAGCATGACAGCGATGATTCTGGGCTAAGGTCCGAAATAAAAGACGCTGCTCCCACAGTCAAGATAAAAGAGACTAGAGTCTTTTGGCCCAGATAGACATGGAGAATTATACATTTCCCATCCAAGCTCTATAAGTGTTGGTCTTGGCCAGACACTGGGGCAATGTCCCGGACTAATGTCCAAAATCACTCTCAATGACTCAGTTGTTCGAGCAAAAGGCCTAATATTTCGGCTATATGCTCTAGAAAAAGACTTAACAGGAAAACTTGGAGAAAAGTCCTACAGGTGTGAAAAGCCTGAGAAATGTTTTTGGAGAAAAGAAATCATTGACACTACCACGAGTTTCCTAGTATAGGTAATCAAGCTAAAAGCAAAATTCTCTCTACAATACATGGAATAAAGATGAAAGTGCTTAAGCAACATTAACTGATGTAATAAGTACCTGGGCTACCTAAAAACCGTGCTTCAAAGTTTTCAATCTCATATAAAAGATTGTACCATTTTATTTTACGGTTTCAATACATACATGTACTAGTGTGTACCAGTGTACCATCTAGGATTTAGGGAAAACTTCATTTGGGTAGCTATTTATGATAGGTGTACATACAAAGACACAAATAATAAGTGATTGACCGTATATTAACATTTTGACACCTATTTTTACTTGTTGCTATCATACAAATAACCTAGTTCTGTTTCTGTTTTCACTAAAAGCTACAAGTACAGCTACATGGGTTTAAACCAAACCCTCACCCAAACAACGTGTACAGCGCATCCTTCATCCCCCATATCATTTTCCTCCTCAGTCACAGACTACCCACACTATACTTAAAGGCATACATTCTCACGCACATATGTATATACAATAAATGGGCATATGTAAGACTGTAAGAGTAATCTAATCTCCAACAGATTTCATGAAGTTCTGTGAGAGAAGTAGAGATCTATACATGGCAAAGAATGAGTTCCACATAAGAGTTCGCAGGTCTGCCGCAGCAGAAAATCTCCAATTCCCAAAGCGATTTGCATCGCACGGGAAGACGGGAAAAAGACGAAGCACCCAAAAAATTTGAGAAACAACTGAAAAAGCACGAGTTTTCCAAGAACGGTATCACTTGCATGTTGTCCCATTTTTCCTTTGGTACGGTATATCTACCAGTACAAAATGAGATTCACAACATTGAAACGCTTTAGTACAGCTTGCTGACCCTTCCTGATACTAGAAAAAAAAAAGTAGCCAACATAAAGGCTATTCACTTATGCTGAAAATACTATTGACCTTATACTGAGTATAAGTTGTAAAATTTTCAACCAGTGACTAAAGCAAATATCCAACAATGGTTTGTGCTACAGGTACTGTTTAATATTTCAAAAACTTTAGATACCTCTGTAAATTTGTCCCGCACCCAATCATTATGTTCTCATCCATTAGGGCATGTTTGTTAGTGCTCAAAGAAGAGTTCATTGCTTATCACCCCGGATATGGCTATTCAGGTTGTCATACCCGGGGTTTGTTTAGCTCGTTTCCCCCGAATATCAAGTCCGGGATACTATTTTGTCTGCTTGAAGGGGATAAAATTATCTCAACCCTTCTCTTATCCATATCATATCCCCATCTACAGCCCCTTCTATTTACACAAATATCATCTTAATTACGCATAAACCATCCACCTACTCATATCTATCATATCCTGATTCCTCAAACAATACTTAAACAAATCTTTCGTAACTATTCACCCCTCCATAATAAATCTCTATTTTCTACTATATATTCGCTCTTAATATATCCAACATATCCCTCCCAAAATTTTGATCTCTAAAAAATCAGTCGCTAATATAATGGCTTAACAAGATGCATAACTAAATGAACTAGTACCCAAACAATCAAGAACTGAAGTACTAACGTGTAAGAAGACTAGATGCTAATTACCAAACCATAGGGGGAAAACACCCGAAACAACAGATGAGTAACTGAAAACCTTCATTTAATAATCATAGATATTCCACGTACAAAAGTGAAAAGTTGACAAACCTTCCGTCGTTTTTTCCCAGCGGTTCATCATATTGGATGGCATAAACTAGGCCCAAGATTTTCCGTTTTGCCAACGAACCTGACAACATCCCTCTTCGCTCCTCATTCAACTTGACATCTATCTCCAACCTTAACAACCAAAAAAATAGAGTAAAAACACAATAACGATCACCATAATTGGAGTGCATAACTCTTTCGGAAGAGATTACACAGACATGATAAAGGAAGTAATAAGAAAAACAGATCATCAAGCAACTGGCTAATAACAAAATAATGACAAGTTTTACCTCCTTTATAGGTTCAGACATGTAAAGGGCATGAAAGAAGGTTATTTCTCTAGTTCCATACATCCAAACTCTGTAGCACAGACACCCGACATATGAATTCTTTAAATTGAGAGCACAAATAAGGCAGAGGGCATGGCAAAAACATATTATTTTCTTTACTTCCAGTGTGAACACTAAACACTAACCATAAATAACCCAAAGCCCAAAATTTAAATATACGCATGTACGAAAATATATTATTCCCCGTGGCTACACATACATAAGGATATGTATGTATGGACATGTACACGTACATATCTACATATGTATATGAATATATACATGTATCAAACTATGTGTATACATATATATGTAGATATGTCTACACGTATATAAGTACATGTATTTATATATATGTACAATATGTATGTGTATATAGATATCTATCTATCTATTTATCCCTCCCTATGTATATATATGTACATATACATGTAAATAAACAGATTAGCGCTAAAAGTGAATTTATTCAGTTTTCGCGAAATCAACAAGTGGACATGAAATGGTGGCTTTAATCTATGTATAACCCATACCTACGACACTAGCAATAAAATTTGATAATAATTCACAGACATGTTGCGTTAAAGCCTGGTATTAGTTACAAACAATATCCACTTTGCAAAGATGGTCTATCTCTATGCAACCTGCTAAATCATAGCTTTGAAAAACATAACCAAGTACTTTCCTCACAGTAAAATTAACATTAAGGTTAAAAACCACTATCATAACTTGGGAAAACAGAACCAAGTACTTTGCAAGGATGATAATATTTTATGTTTTATATAACGTTAGTGAAATGAATAGCAAAAATGAACGAAGAAAACTAAATTTTTTTTTGAGAAAAGGCATTAGAAATAAATGAACAAACACATTTACCAAAATTTTATTTGCTCTAGCAAGACCAAATACCTGTGCGTACGTACTGCCAATGAATATCTAGAAATTATGCTACAACATACTAACGTCAACCGGTTAAACAGTAAACAAATGCTAGTAATGCCAATGAATAACCATTAACCAAAATATTGGCAGCCCCAATTGCATAGCCAAGTAAGGGATTTAACCAGAATTCTTAGTTAGACATAGCATAAAAAATTTGACAGCATTCTTAAACAATTTAAAGAATTGACAACCTTAGAAGAGTGCATAACTACTAAATAATAACAAAAAACCAATAGAGTAATGTTCCTAAATCATCTCCTAAGTGTTTCTTTTGACTTCCAATGCCATGAAGATTTATGTTTCTTGCTCCCATTGCAAGCAAGATTCAATTAAACACAAAACAGGTAGTAGGAGATGGCTGTCATATGACGAGAAAACTGCGGTTCAAAAGGCATTCAAAATTTTAAAACAGTAATTAGATGAAAAAACAAACAAACAAACCAGGGTGTGCTATTATTGAGTGTTTTGTACTTTTGTTGGTAGTGCCCATACCATAGAAACCAAACAGGACATAAGACCAAGAAAACAGGCTACGAATACATTTTCTAGGCTACGCCAATGATCACAACTCTAATTCATTGTCAGATTTGCACTAGAAAAATCCAAAACAAGGGCAAAAAAGAAAAAACAGAAAGAGAAAAAGGCCAAGAAGGAGCCCACTTACAGAGGATATGTAAGACTAACAACAGGCCTGAAAATCAAACACAATGAATCAAGTTAAATAAGGGGATCTCAAGGGATGGGCTCAAGAATCGAGATAAGTGATTTAATTGGTTATTCTTTGTTGCCATTGCTCAGTGAATGAAGCCAATTCAGTGCAGTGCTTGGCTCTAATAGTGATGACATGCTGAGTAAAAATATATATCTCTATGCAATTTTCAATAAAAAAATAATGAAAAATACTCACAAAATACAGAGAAAAATCTACTAAAACAAACAAACAAAGAAGTGTGCTTATTGGAGTGAAGAAGAAGGAATAACCTGGCAAAAGAAGAAGGAATAACCTGGCATATTGGAGTGCCCAGTAGAAGTACTGGCAGATCTTCTCGAGAATGATGATGATGCTTATCTCCAGGGACGTCACTTCTCCATGCTGCGTTTTGGCAAAACTCTCAATAATAGATCAAACCCTACACGTGATCGCATAGTAAGCACAAAAAATTCCTGTCTTCTGCCGAAATTTTTGAAGAAAACAAAATAGAACTTGAAACTACATTCGCCTATAGGAAAATAGGTGGAGAGATAAACCTGGAGAGGTAAGCATGTTTCTGATGGAAATTCGACCACCATACTAAAAGTAAATGGATCTTAAAAGTTGATCCAGGTATATCTTCTCCCATACATGGGTAAGTCATGCATTTTCATAAGGCTAATAAATTCTCAAAAGTCCAACACCCCTCTTGAATTGTTTTGGCATCCAGTCCTCTCACATGCCCCCTTGATTTCATTTAGATCACCCCCTATGCACCATGATACTCGGTGGATTTTTTTTAGAGCCTCTAACTCGTACAGTTCTCTACGTTCAAAAGAGCCATTATGAGCAATTTGTCGTTGCTTTTCTTATCTACGCAATGCCACAATACAAATAGAGTATCAAAGTTCAAAAAGCAATCACGGCTAAGCAAATCTTGACAATGAGTTTTTCATAGTAGGCAAGTCAAGTGTTCGCGTTTTTCCAACAAAGCTATAAATAGAGTGCCGAATTTCAATTTATTTTTTTTACTTGCCTGTGTCACTGACACTATTGCCATCCTTGTTTTTGCAAAAATGTACACTTGAATAGAACCTTAGTAGACACACATGTACATGTATGTGTCTCTCCTTAACATTTCATCAAACATGTGTAATGCAATCTGAAAATGGAGAGCACATAAACAAAATGTGCAGGGCTGTTTGCTGCTGCTCAGAGTTTGCAGTAAATAAAATGTAACCCTTACACATATCATGTATGGCACAAAAGACATCATACTTACTGGGTCATCTTTGGCTTGAACCCTATGAGAGAAATTGGTGAAATAAAAATTATCTGGGTCATTTTAAGAGGAACCCCATGAGAAGAATACCTAGCAAGCACCACTATTACCCATTTTGCAAAAGCCACATGCCATGTTTCGCCCATTTAAGAAAAATGACAGAGATGTAAAAAAGAGAAACTCATTTTAATGTTGATTAGCGGCACTACTATATTGAAGGGAGAACACTGTGATAAATCGAATCCCAAAATGGATCCAAATAAAAAATGCGCAGAAGAAAGAACGCGTATCATACCTCATCGCTGCACGAAAACAGGAAAGATACCTCCTCGAGTAAAGAGAGAGAGAGAGAGAGAGAGAGAGAGAGAGAGAGAGAGGAGGGGTGTGTGATGAACTGACTTGTAACTGTTGAAAATCACTGCGCTAAACTTGAACCGACCCACTTCAATCACTGAAAATCAAAACACACAGTGAGATTATGATACAACTAAAAAAGGATGAAAACAAACAACTTTGGTCATCAAACCATAGAGAGAAACCTTGAGACTCCAAGTCTTCAAATTGGAGACAGAGACCTCGTCGCCCTTTAGTTCCATCGTCATTGCCGCATACAAAGTCTAGCAAAGGCCACACCTCTACAAAGTCGTTGAAGAGGGCTGTGGCAAACGGAGAAAAAGAGAGAGGGAGGTAAGGTCTCTAGGAGATTGGGAAAGTAAGATAGAGAGGGGGGTTGATTCAAATTTTGAAAATGAGAAAGTAAGAGAGGTCCTTTGCACAATAATAGAGAAACACCCATAACTTCTTTGGATAAATCTCATCTATTGGTCTGACCATTGTTGGGAGCACAAATAAGGCAGAGGACATGGCAAAAACATATTATTTCCTTTACTTGCAGTGTAAACCAAAGTAATTAATCCTGTACCGTACTGTCTGGTACCTTGCGGTACCTCCCATACCGGACCAAAACCGGTACCGTCCGACGTCCGTACTGTTCCGGCGAGAATACCAGCGGTTCCGGCCGGTTCCGGCCAATACCAACGGTACTGGCCAAATACCTGATCTCGGCCGGTACCGTTTGTTTTTTAAATTTTTTTATTTTTAATGTATTTTTTAATTACATTTACATACCTTTGTTTTTTTCTCATTTTCCTCATAAATATTCCTAAGGTATGAAAATTTCTAACGCAAAACAAAAAAAGTTCAACACTATTTTTTATGAAAATTAAAAGAAAAAATTAGCATTTTTTAATTTGAAGTTAACATTCCTTTTTATGAATGTTAACATTCTTTTTTTTAAACTTAACATTGCTTTTTAATTTAAAATAAAAAATAAATGTTAACCTTTATTGATAATTTCATACATAAATGAAACTAAATCATTTCTTTTCCACTTTCGATACTTTACGAATGTTAATTTTTCTTTTGAATTTCTCTAGACAAGAAAATGAATGTTAATTTTTCTTTTTTCACTTTTCATACCTTAATGCTAAAATGAATATTAATTTTTCTTTCTAATCAAGCGTACGCTAACTAATTTTATAAATTTTGTGAATTAAATAATATTGAAATATCATAGGTTTATTATTGTCCTTTGAAAATATTATATTTTGGGAGTTATTTTTAAGTTGAGAAGTTTATATGTCAAATGTAATTTTTGTAAAGAATATTAGTTTAAAAAAATTATATTATTGTTTAGCGATAAATCTGAAACGGTACCCCAGTACCTATAGGTACCGGTACGTACCGTACGAGTAACAAAATCGGTACCCTTACCGATACGAGATTGCTAACTTTGGTGTACACACTAAACACTAACCATAAACAACCAAAAGTTCAAAATTTGAATATACACGTATAGAAATATTTCATTCCCTGCGACTACACATACATATGGATATGCATGTATGGACATGTACACGTACATATCTACATATGTATATGAATATATACATGTATTAAATTATGTGTAGACATATATATGCAGATATGTGTAAATACATGTACTTATATATATGTACAATATGTATGTGTAAATAGATATCTATCTATCCGTTGTCTATTTATCCCTCTCTATGTATATATATATACATAGATATATAAACATATAAGGGCAAAAAGCCAATTTCTTCGGTTTTCTCGAAATCAACGAGTGGACATGAAATGGTGTCTTCAATCAATGTATAACCCGTGCCTACAGCACTCGCAATAAAATTTGATAATAAGTCACTAACACGTTGAGCTAAAGCCTGGTATTAGTTACAAATAATATCAACTTTGCCAAGATGGTCTATCTGTATGCGACCGGTTAAATCATAATTTCGAAAAACATAACCAAGTACTTTCCTCACAACAAAATTAACATTAAGGTTAAAAACAACTATAACAACTCGGAAAAACAAAACCAAGTACTTTGCAAGGATGATAATGTTTTATGTTTTAAACAACTTTAACAAAATGAATAGAAAAAATGAATGAAGAAAAATGAATTTGTTTAGAGAAACGGCATTAGAAATAAATGACGAAACACATTTACCAAAATTTTAGTTTGCCCTAGCATGACCAAAATACCTATGCGTACATAGTGCCAACGAATAACCAGATATTATGCTACAACATACTAACGTCAACCGCTTAAACAATAAACAAATGCTAGTGGTGCCAATGAATAACCACGAACCAAAATATTGGTTGCCTAAATTGCATAGCCAAGTAAGGGATTTAACCAGAATTCTTGGTTAGACATAACATAAAAAATTTGACAGCATTCTTAAACAACTTATAGAATTGATAACCTTACAATAGTGCATCATTACTAAATAACAACAAAAAACCAAGAAAGTAATGTCCCTAAATCCTCTCCTTAATGTTTATATTGACTTCTAATGCCATGAAGATTTATGTTTTTTGATCCCGTCACAAGCAAGATTCAATTAAACACAAAAGAGATAGTAGGAGATGGCTGTGATATGATGAAAAAAATGCAGTTCAAAAAGGATTCAAAATTTTAAAATAGTAATTAGATCAAAAAACAAACAAACCCAAAACATAAAAATTCAAAATTCCAAATTTATTTTGTCTGTTTAGTACTTTTGTTGGTAGTGCCCACAACATAGAAACCAAACAGGACATAAGAGCAAGAAAATAGGCTACTGATCCATATTCCAGGCTACGCCACTAGTCACAACACTAGTTCATTGTCAAATTTGCACCAGAAAAACCTAAAGCAAAATAAAGGGGAAAAAAGAGAAAGAAGAAAGAGGTAAAGGCCAAGAAGAAGCCCACTTATAGAGGATGTGTAAGACTAACAAGAAGCTGAAAATCTAACACAATGAATTAAGTTAAATAAGTGGATCTCAAGCGATGGGCTCGAGAATCGAGATAAGTGATCTAATTGATTATTCTTTGTTGCCATTGCTCGGTGAATGAAGCCAATTCAATGAGGTGCTTCGCTCTAATAGTGATGACATGTTAAATAAAAATATATATCTATATACAATTTTCAATAAAAAATAATGAAAAATACTCATAAAATATAGAGAAAAACCCACTAACACAGACAAACAAAGAAGTGTGCTTATTGGAGTGAAGAAGAAAGAATAACCTGGTAGAAGAAAAAGGAATAACATAGCATATTGGAGTGACCAGTAGAAGTACTGTCAGACCTTCTCGAGAATGATGGTGATGCTTATCTCCAGGGACATCACTTCTCTATGCTGCATTTTGGCGAAACTCCCAATAACAGATCAAACCTTACACGTGATCGCATACTAAGTACAAAAAATTCCTCTCTTCTCCCGAAATTTTTGAAGAGAACAAAATAGAACTGGAAACTAAATTCGCCGATAGAGAAATAGATGGAGAGATAAACTTGGAGAAGTAAGCATTTTTCTGATGGAAATTGGTCCAGCCTACTAAAAGTAACTGGATCTTAAAAATTGATGCGAAATAGGTGGAGGGATAAACCTGGAGAGCTAAGCATGTTTCTTATGGAGATTGGTCCAGCGTATTAAAAGTAACTGGATCTTAAAAGTTGGTCCAGGTATATCTTCTCCCATACATGGGTAAGTCATGCATTTTCATAAGGTTAATAAATTCTCAAAAGTCCAACATACCTCTTGAAGTGTTTTGGCATCAAGTCCTTTCACATATAGCCTTGATTTCATTTAGATCACCCCCTATGCGCCATGGTATTTGTTGGATTTCTTTTAGAGCCGCTAACTCCTACCGTTCTCTACGTTTAGAAGAGTGTCATTATGAGCTTTCCATGCCTCAGAGAAAAAGTATGTAGAAAATAATTTGTCGTTGCTTTGCTTTTCTATGTAATCCCACAATACAAATAGAGTGTCAAGTTCAGAAAGCATTCACGGCTACACAAATCTAGACAATGAGTTGTTCATAGTAGGTAAGTCAAGTGTTCTCATTTCCCAACAGAGCTTTAAATAGAGTGTCGAATTTCAATTTTTTTTTTTTACTTGCCTGTGTCACTGACAATATATCCATCTTTGTCTTTGCTAAAAAGTACACGCTTGAATAGAACCTTAGTAGACACACATGTACATATATGTGTCTCTCTTAACATTTAATCAAACATACAGAATACAATCTGAAAATGGACAGCACATAAACAACATGCGCAAGGTTGTTTGCTGCTGCTCAGAGTTTGCAGTAAATGAAATGTAACCCTTACACATATAATGTAGGGCACAAAAGATATCACACTTACTAGGTCATCTTTGGCTCGAACCTTATGAGAGGAATATCTAGCAAGCGCCACTATTATTTGGGTCATTTTAAGAGTAACCCCCTGAGAGAAATATCTAGCAAGCGCCACTATTACCCATTTTGCAAAAGCCACTTGCTATGTTTCGCCCATTTAGGAAAAATGACAGAAATTTAAAAAAGAGAAACTCCTTTTAATGTTGATTAGCGGCACTACTATAGTGAAGGAAGAACACTGTGATAAATCTATTCCCAAAATGGATCTGAATAAAAAATGCCCAGAAAAAAAAAGACGCGTATCATACCTCTTCGCTGCACAAAAACAGGCAAGATAGCCCCTCAAGTGAAGAGAGAGAAAGAGAAGGAGTGTGTGATGAACTGACTTCTATCGGTTGAAAATCACTGCGCTGAACTTGAACCGACCCACTGAAAATCACTGAAAAACAAAACACACAACGAGATTATGATACAACTAAAAGTGGATGAAAACATACAACTTTGGTCATCAAACCATAGAGAGAGACCTTGAGACTCCAAATCTTCAAATCGGAAAGAAAGACCGCGTGGCCCTTTAGTTTCATCATCGTTGACGCATACAAAGCCTGGCAATGACCACACCTCCACAAAGTCGTTGAAGAGGGCTGTGGCAAACAGAGAAAAACAAAGAGGGAGGAGAGGTCTCTAGGAGATTGGAAAGTAAGAGAGAGAGAGAGGGGGTTGATTCAAATTTTGAAAATAAGAAAGTAAGAATGGTCCTTTGCACAATAATCCAGAAACACGCGTAACTTCTTTGGATAAATCTCATCCATTAGACTGACCATTGTTGTGAAAATGTATTGTGACTTCAGCCGTTAGATCAAATCATTTATGACCCTTGGATTAAAAATATATGGGGTCCATACCATTGTGAAATATAGTACCAAACAAGATTCACCGACCAGTATACCGACGGGTATACCGACCAGTACAAAACGAGATTCACAACATTGGTGCGCTTTAGTACAGCTTGCTGAGCCTTCCTGATACAAGAAAAAATTAAGCAGCCAACGTAAAGGCTATTTACTTACGCTGGCCTAGTACTGAGTATAATCTGTAAAATTTCCAACCAATGACTAAAGCAAATATCCAACAATGGTTTGTGCTACATGTATTGTTTAGTATTCCAAAAACTTTAGATACCTCCATAAATTTGTCCCGCACCCAAGCATTATGTTCTCATCCCTTATGGCGTGTTTGTTAGTGCTCAAAGAAGCGTTCATTGCTCATCACCCCGGATATGGCTATTGAGGTTGTCATATCTAGGGTTTGTTTAGCTCATCGGACCCCGGATATCATATCCAGGATACTATTTTATTTGCCTCAAGGGGATAAAATTATCACACCCCTTCCCTTATCCATATCATATCCCCTTCTACAGCCCCCTTCTATTTACACAAATATCATGTTAATTACGAATAAACCATCCACCTACTCATATCTACTATATCCTCATCCCTCAGACAATACTCAAATAAATCTTTCATAATTATTCACCCTTCTATAATAAATCTCTCCTTCTACTATATATCCGCTCTTGCTATATCCACCATATCCTTTCCAAAAATTTTGACAGCTAAAAAACGGGTCGTTAATATAATAGCTTAATAAGATGCCTGACTAAATCAACAAGCACCCGAACAATCAACAACTGAAGTATTAACGTGTAAGAAGACTGGACGCCAATTACCAAACCATAGGGGAAAACTCCCGAAACAACAGATAAGTAACTGAAAACATTCATTCAATAATCATAGATATTCTACGTACAAAAGTGAAGAGTTGACAAACCTTCTGTCACTTTTTCCCAGCGGTTAATCATATTGGACATCGATCCAGAAACCAGGTCCAAGATTTTCTGTTTTCCAACAAACTTGACAACACCTATCTTCGCTCCAGGTTCTACTTGACATCTATCTCCAACCTTAACAGTCAAAAAAACAGAGTAAAAACATAATAACGATCACTATAACTGGTGTGCATAACTCTTTCGGAAGAGATTATACAGACAGGATAAAGGAAGTAAACTAAAACACTTCCTTTCAAAACAAAGAAAAATAAATCATCAGGCAACTAAATAATAACAAAATAATGACAAGTTTTACCTCCTTTACAGGTTCAGACATGTAAAGGGCATGAAAGAAAGTTATTTGTCTGGTTCCATACATACAAACTGCGTAGCACGGACACCCAACACATGAATTCTTAAAATTGGGAGCACAAATAAGGCGGAGGATATGGCAAAAACATATTATTTCCTTTACTTGCAGTGTAAACACTAAACACTAACCATAAACAACCAAAAGTCCAAAATTTGAATATACACATGTATGTAAATATATCATTCCCTGTGGCAACACATACATATGGCTATGTATGTATGGACATGTACACGTACATATCTATGTATATATATGAATATATACATGTATCAAACTATGTGTATACACTAGCGTATTACCCGTGCCTACGGTACTCCCAATGAAATTGAATCCAACGAAACAAATTGTCGCAAAAGAAACGGCAATACAACAAAATTAATCGGAGCTCTCAGTACATATTATCAAATTTTGATTATTATATATGAACCGATGCAACGACGATAAATTTTTGTACTAATTCAATATAGAAGAACGCACTAATTTTTACCTTGAGTCATTTAAGCTATTAATTTTTTCCTAAAAGAAATAAAGTCAACACCAACGAAGCCAACATAAACCAAAAATACAAAAAAATAATAATAATAATTTCAAGTTATCCAACCAACATAAGTATTACTATTACTCAGTTCAAACAATCAGTAAGAGACAAAAAATTACAAATGCACTTTTTTTTTCATGTGATTAAAAAATTAGGAGCCCATATACATTTCAGATCGTTCTAATACATTGGAAATCAATAGCCTGATTCGCACAACAACATGCTCACGGAAAAGGAGATATATATCCATCTCAGCACGTATATACGATAGAAGTACAATATAAATGTCATAATAAATACAATGTCATTCATGCTTAAATAAATAAATTATGTTATCTACCTGTACTGAAACAACTGCAGAAAAAACCTTGCGAAGAAGTAGAGGAGCTCTCAACAAATGGGCAAAGCCACTTCTAGCATCCAATTCCGCTATACCCCCACTCCAAAATGGACAATGAAGCATTGATCTTACTCAAAAACTTACATGACAAAGAAGAATCCATATTATTTAGAGAAATCCTCCTTTTCTTGCTCAACTGGACAAAACAAAAAATCTATGTTCATTGAGAAAGCAAAGAATAGAATTCTCGTACCAAAATTTCACAAACATGATTAAATTAAACCCCTGGCCACCCAAAAAAGGAAACAATAAATTAAGGAGGGGGAAGAAAAGAGAGAAAAAAAAGGGTTACTTGTTGCATAAAAGGGCTTGGAACTAGATAATCATCTTCTCCTCATCCCTCTTGATCAGGGCCTAAGGTATTTAGTCCTTATAAGTCTGCAACTCTTACTGCATCTATGCCTCCCTGAATCAATTAAAAAAAACCCACAAAAGTAGGAACATCAACTCTTTTTACATCTGTATTCAATTTACGGAAATCGAGCATCTTTTTTCCGTCATAGAATGCTTCAATTGCAAGCTCTGATATGAAATTTCTCTTTCTACATGTGTCTTCAATGTTTCATTTCACTGCCTATGTATACGCTAAAGGTGAAAGTACCGTAAAGGAAGAACGTCATCGAATTGTGTAACTTTAACTAATCAACTTATGTAGCACAGGGCACAAAAGCAAACAGAACAAATGAAGAACACATTAAAAGAAAGTCATCATATTTGTTAGTTTTACAGTTCGTAATGGCCAATCACCTTGAAAGTAAAAACAAACAACTCTTAGTTAGAAAGAAAGAGCAAAAAATACAGGGTCAAAGAGGAGTTACCTTGAGAGTGATCCAAAAAAAGCACTTCAAATGTCAGGCCCCGCGGTGGGAGATATGGACAGAGTTGCTTATGTCGCCATCTTGTTTCAAACAGGTTGTATCTGTTAATGAATATGTAGGATTTAGAAGAAATCAATAACTAAAGAAACAAAATTGTACCTCAAACTTCTGATAAATCCAGAATCAAATATCACAGAGCTGGTACGAAGCCTAGAGAGAGGAGGAATGATGCTTCGTTTATCATGGGCAAAAGAAGTTCCACTTATGCAACCAGCCTTACCAACACAGGAAGCCTCAACACAGAGTTAAAGATTATGGATTGGACTTATTCGGTCAATTATTTTACTATTTCTGCCGTGACAACCTGCAAGCTGGCAAAAGACTCAATGTAATTACAGCATGTTAAGCTTGACAAAAAATGAAAAGAATGAAACATGATATTTATACCACGAAATGTTTTTGAGTTAACCTAAGATCGAAAAATGAAAGAAGAAAAAATTAACCAACTCCAAATTAACACCTTTCCAAATCTAACACCCAAAATTAATACCCAAATTAACCAATATTCCTTCCCAACTTAAATTTCTTTCCTAAGCCTATTCTCAAATGTTCCGGGCAAACCATCACACCAATACCAATTGAAATTTTCCCCGAACTGCAGCAACTTAGGAGAAATCTATCATACCCGTGTCCGTGCATTTATTTTATGCATTTTCTAACAAATCATTTGGCTTCTCTTGCTCCAAGATGTAGTTTCCTTCAAGCGCTAGAAACCATTTTATATATAGCCTTAGCCTTTTAATGTAGTCCAGCATATGGGTGGACCCCTAAAAAAATATCAAACATTTGCTTGACTAACCACAAAAAGACAATCCCTTCATGATTTTTGTCACTGAAATTAGCTCGAAGCATAAAACCCTATAGCACATAACAAATTTTTGTCAAAGCAATCAGTCACCAATCCATAGCTTGACCATCACCCCAATCAGTCGCGAATGGGTTCGCCCTAAAAGGAGGGTTTTGAGGGTTTAAAGTGCATAGTTAGGTGAAAATGGGTAACTGACTTTGAGGGTTTCGTTTCCAATTTGATTTTGGTGGGTTGACACGTTAAAATGCAAAAGCACTAAAGATGATTTATGAACTAAAGACGATTGATAAAGGAAGCAATATAAATTGAGAGATCCAATGACAATTAAATTCAACGTACGTCTTTAATTGAAGCTGCTCTTCCTCAGTTGTCAGAAACAACAAAGAACAAAATCATAAAAATGTCAAATATATTCAACCGCGCACACATCCATAGGCATATGTACTGAGATAGAGAGAGGAATGGAAGGACCTTTTCACCGAGGCCATCAGGTCCAATATCCGGAAGCAACAACGAATTAATGTTGGTGTTGCTACCCATTTTCTGGATTGAACAGAGATGACTCCTTCCCCATCATCCGAAACCACTCTCTTTTTCTCTCCCTCTCACCTCCTGATGACTTTGCCAAAACAACCGCCTGCTCGACTAACAAGAACACACAAAACACCTAGGCAAGCCTGTTTCAGTAAGTAAATTCATAAACTAGATAAATGCTCATAGTATTTACCTTTTCTTCTCGTCTCCTGAGCCTAGCATGTAACTTCACTCTCCAGTCCAGTTGAGCAAGCCAGTAAAAAATACAAATGGGTCCAAAGACTCCAAATTAAAAAATGCCCAGAAAAAAAAAACGTGTATGTACCCCTTTGATGTTCTTTTCTAAGACCTTACCGAGTAGAGAGAGAGAGAGAGAGAAGCGAAGGGTGTGTCATGAACTGATTGACCTAAACTTGAACCAACCCGCCTTAAATCCGGATCAAAAGAGAGAGACTCCAGATATTCAACTATAGCCATCAAATCAGAGAGAGAGAGACCGCCTAGCAATGCGCACCACGGCACCAACGGCCCTCTACGAAGTCATTGAAGTTATTATTCCCCAAAGTCGTGGTCCAGCCCCAAAGGCACTGGACGACATTGGGATCTGAGAACGCTGTGGCAAACGGAGAGAAAGAGAGAGGAAGGAGAAGTCTAGTTTGAGAATGGCAAAGCAAAAGAGAAGTGGGTTGATTACAAATTTCAAATTTGTCTTCTGAGTCGTTCTGACCCTTTTTCTTTGGAAACTAACAGGAGGCGAGTATTTTTTTTGGGTAAATCTTGTCCATTGGATGAAAACGATCCTGCCCATTGTTGTAAAAATATATTTTCATCTCAACCGGATTAAAAGTGTGTAGGGTCCACACCGTTGTGAAATGTATTATAGATATATATGTAGATATGTGTACACATATATAAATACATGTATTTATATATATGTACAATATGTATGTGTACATAGATATCTATCTATCCGCTGTCTATTTATCCATCTCTATGCATATATATGTATATATACATGTATATAAACAGATTAGGGCACAAAGCCAATTTCTTCGGTTTTCTCCAAATCAACAAGTGGACATGAAATGGTGGCTTCAATCTTTGTATAACCCGTGCCTACGGCACTCGCAACAAAATTTGATAATAATTCACAGACATTTTGCGTTAAAACCTGGTATTAGTTACAAACAATATCATCATTGGAAAGATGTATGCGACCAGTTAAATCATAACTTTGAAAAACATAACCAAGCACTTTCCTCACAACAAAATTAACATTAAGGTTAAAAACCACTATCATAACTTGGGAAAACATAACCAAGTACTTTGCAAGGATGATAATGTTTTATGTTTTATACAACTTTAATCAAATGAATAGCAAAAATGAATGAAGAAAACTAAATTTTTTTAGAGAAAAGGCATTTGAAATGAATGAAGAAACACATTTACCAAAATTTTAATTTGCTCTAGCATGACCAAAATACCTATGCGTACGTAGTGCCAATGAATAACCAGATATTATGCTACAACTTACTAACGTCAACCGTTTAAACAGTAAACAAATGCTAGTAGTGCCAATGAATAACCATGAACCAAAATATCAGTTGCCTAAATTGCATAGCCAAGTAAGGGATTTAACCAGAATTCTTAGTTAGACACAACATAAAAAAATTAAATTTGACAGCATTCTTAAACAACTTATAGAATTGACAGCCTTAGAAAAGTGCATCATTACAAAATAACAACAAAAAACCAAGAGAGTAATGTTCCTAAATTCTCTCCTTGGTGTTTCTTCTGACTTCCAATGCCATGAAAATTTATGTTTGTTGCTCCCGTTGCAAGCAAGATTCAATTAAACACAAAAGTGGTAGTAGGAGATGGCTGTGATATGATGGAAAAAATGCGGTTCAAAAAAGATTCAAAATTTTAAAATAACAACTACATGAAAAAACAAACAAACAAACCACAGGGTGTGCCCACATTGTGTGTTTTGTACTTCTGTTCGTAGTGCCCATACCATAGAAACCAAACAGAACATAAGAGCAAGAAAACAGGCTACTGATCCATATTCTAGGCTACGCCACTAATCACAACTCTACTTCATTGTCAAATTTGCACCAGAAAAACCCAAAGCTAAATAAGGGGGAAAAAAGGGAAAGAAGAAAAAGGAAAAGACCAAGAAGGTGCCCACTTACAGAGGATATGTAAGACTAACAACCGGCCTGAAAATCAAACACAATGAATCAAGTAAATAAGAGGATCTCAAGGGACGGGCTCGACAATCGAGATAAGTGATTTAATTGGTTATTTTTTGTAGCCATTGCTCGGTGAATGAAGCCAATTTAGTGGGGTGCTTGGCTCTAATAGTGATGACATGTTAAGCAAAAATATATATCTATATACAATTTTCAATAAAAAATAGTAAAAAATACCAAAAAATGTACAGAAAACCCCACTAAAACGGACAAACAAAGAAGTGTTCTTATTGTAGTGAAAAAGAAGGAATAATCTGGTCGAAAAAGAAGGAATAACCTAGCATATTGGAGTGACCAATAGAAGTACTGGCAGATCTTCTTGAGAATAATGGTGATGCTTATCTCTAGGGACGTCACTTCTCCACACTCCGTTTTGGCGCAACTCCCAATAACATGGAAGCTAAATTCGCTGATAAGGAAATAGGTGGAGAGATAAACCTGGAGAGATAAGCATGTTTCTGATGGAAATTGGCTCAGCCTACTAAAAGTAACTGGATCTTCAAAATTGGTGCGAAATAGGTGGAGAGATAAATTGGGAGAGCTAAGCATGTTTCTAATGGAAATTCGTCCACCACACTAAAAGTAACTGGATCTTAAAAGTTGGTCCAGGTATATCTTCTCCCATACAAGGGTAACTCATGCATTTTCATAAAGGTTAATAAATTATCAAAAGTCCAACATACCTCTTGAAGTGCTTTGGCATCCAGTCCTCTCACAAGCAGCCTTGATTTCCTTTAGATCACCCCCTATGCACCATGGTACTCGGTGGATTTCTTTTAGAGCCGCTAACTCCTACAGTTCTCGGCGTTTAGAAGAGTCATTATGAGCTTTCCACGCATCAGAGCAAAAGTATGTAAAAAACAATTTGTTGTTGCATTGGATTTCTATGTAATCCCACAAAACATAGTGTGTCAAATTTAAAAAGCATTCACGGCTATGCAAATCTTGACAGCGGGTTGTTCATAGTAGGTAAGTCAGGTGTTCGAATTTTTCCAACAGAGCTTTAAAAAGAGTGTCGAATTTCAATTTTTTTTTACCAGCCTATGTCACTAACACTATAGCCATCCTTATTTTTGCTAAAAAGTACACACTTGAATAGAACCGTAGTAGTCACACATGTACAAGTATGTGTCTCTCTCTAACATTTTATCAAACATGTGGAATGCAATTTAAAAATGGAGAGCACATAAACAAAAAGTGCAGGGTTGTTAGCAGCCGCTCAGAGTTTGCAATAAACGAAATGTAACCCTTACACATATCATGTAGGGCACAAAAGATATCACACTTACTGGGTCATCTTTTGGCTCGAACCCTATGAGACAAATTGGTGAAAAAAAAATTATCTGGGTCATTTTCAGAGGGACCCCATGAGAGGAATACCTACCAAGCACCACTATTACCCATTTTGCAAAAGCCACTTGCTATGTTTCGCCCATTTAAGAAAAATGACAGAGATATAAAAAAGAGAAACTCCTTTTAATGTTGATTAGCGGCACTACTATAGTGAAGGGAGAACACAGTGATAAATTAATTCTCAAAATGGATCCAAAAAAAAAATGCGCAGAAAAAAAAATGCGCATCATACCTCTTCACTGCACAAAAACAGGCAAGATAACTCCTCGAGTAAAGAGAGAGAGAGAGAGAGGAGGGGTGTGTGATGAACTGACTTGTAGCGGTTGAAAATCACTGCCCCAAATTTGAACCGACCCACTTCAATCACTGAAAATCAAAACACACGGCGAGATTATGATACAACTAAAAATGGATGAAAACATACAACTTTGGTCATCAAACTATAGAGAGAGACCTTGAGACTCCAGATCTTCAAATCAGAGAGAGAGAGAGACCACGTCGCCTTCTCGTTTCATCATCGTTGCCGCATACTAAGCCTGGCAATGTCCACACCACCGCAAAGTCGTTGAAGAAGATTGTGGCAAATTCAGAAAAAGAAAGGGGGGGGGGGGGGGAGAAGTAAGAGAGGTCCTTTGCACAATAATCTAGAAACACGCATAACTTCTTGGGGTAAATCTCATCCATTGGACTGACCATTGTTGTGAAAATGTATTGTAACTTCAGCTGTTGGATCAACACAAGTATGACCCTAGGATTAAAAATGTATGGGGTTCCATACCATTGTGAAATGTTGTATAAAACGAGATTCACCAACCAGTACAACGACCGGTATACCGACCAGTACAAAACGAGATTCACATTATTGGTGCGCTTTAGTACAGCTTGTTGAGCCTTCCTGATACAAGAAAAAAATAAGCAGCCAAAATAAAGTCTATTCACTTTTGCTGAAAATGAATCAATTCAATCAATTGACGAATGTCTACTTCATGTGCCACATCACTACTCTAACACTGGTGATAACAAATCAAGTAAAGAAAACTGTCAGTCCTAATAGCATGGATCCAAGTCGATAACATGCAATCAACACCTATAGCATGAGAGACATAAACCAGTTACACCGAAGAAACCATGGACCTATATCGCATAAGATTGCCACAAGTATACTTCTAGAACAAAAGCAAAAAGAGAAAGAAGAAAATAATGCAACACAAAGATATGAAGTCTATAGGCTAATAAAGGAACATAATTCAATGCAGCAACCTCATATTCCATGGCAATTCCCATTATGCAAGGATAGTCAACAAGGAAGGGACACATAAATGAAAAGAAAGCTGTTTCACCCATGTATTGGGTATCTCAAACCATCAGCTTTGAGAAATTAAACCAAGTAGCATACACACAACTCGACATGAAGAGGAAAGATTGGGAAAACAGCTTTTAAAGGAACCAGGGAAAATAACATCTGTGCAACCGTATCTAAACATGTGTTCTAAAATAGACTTTTATTTTCATCTGTATTTAAATACACAAGGCAGCATGCATATGTACAAACACATATACATATATATCAATATGCAGTTGTCAATGCTAAATTTTTTAGGATCAATTGCATGACGAGGAGATGAAACAAGACACCTTTTGTAACAAATATAGTTAAGCCTCTGATTCCATTTTGGGCAATTTCTGAACATTAACTAATTGGTTTTAAGCCCACATCGGATCTCAAATCGAAGATCCTAGAGCCCTTGAAATTGTAAAAATTTATTCATTAACCTATCCTGCAAAGAAAAATCCCTATATCATGAATTACTTGGTCAAATAATACTTGTGTAGATTCAGAGTTCTGCTCTAAACTTTAAACCAAAATGTGAATGAAAAGAAGCACTTTATATGATCAAGTGCTTGATGAAAAATAATACTTGTTCATAGTTTGGGTCTAGAATTTAAACTAAAAATTGAATGAAATTAAGAAATCATCAATTTGAAATAGGCAATCTTTAAAAGTTATTTTTACCTACTGAAAGGCGTTAAATCACCGGGCAGACTGCACTCAATGTGGGTTACATTCACCTACTTTTTAAGTGCGTGGATGAAATAGCATTGTACCTTGGGAGGGAGTGAAGATCAAATTCACTATAATTACCTTGGCAGAAAGGAGTAAAATTTTCAAATTGTTTAAAACTTTTGAATGGGATTCAGACTTCAGTAGTAGATAAATCGGACTTAGATTCCTACAAAACAACTCCTAACATAGAGTAAACATTTAGTTAGAACTAAGCCTTAACTTCAAAATTCCAACAAGAAATAAAAGATTAACCTTTCTTATATAAGAACAGTAATATTCCAAAAAATTTCATCAAGGAATAAATTAAGCAAAAAACAACTAATCCAAAACTACCCCTTAGCTCAAAGAGTGAAAAAAATTAGACATTACTCATCCAATATGGAAAAAACTGACTAACCTTTCCTTAATAGAAGTATAGGCTTATGTACCATTTCAACTCTTTTATGAAAGCAAACGAGCCAATGAGATTTACACCTGAAAAAACAGCCAATGAGAAGGAGAGAGGTACTGAAAGATATAAAAATTCACTTAGCCAAGTAGACCAAAATTATGCATGACATATTTTGAGCCTTCCAATCAGAAACACATGACCAAAAAAGAAGTGAAAACAAAATGTGGGGGAGAGAGTGAAAGAGAGCATCAACGTGGAACCTAATTAACTCGATGACATTGTATATAACTAATAACAAATGTTTAGGATATATATTTAGGGGTTAAACACATCAAACTCCAATTTTAAGATACATGGGGAGTAAGGGAACAGGAAAAAGTAAATTTGTATAAATGCAAGTCAAATTCATTCGTGACATATCTTATTCTATACAACAGAAACAGCATAATTTTGATATATAAGCAATGCAAAATTTAAATATACTAAGCATCCATATCTGGTACACATACCGCTGTCTTGTCATTGTCATGTCACACCAATATGGGTACTTCAACAAAAATGACGTGACTGCGTAACAAAGCCCAACATCCTTTCATGATCTACCTAAAATCCTCTCTACCAAGTTATTGCCTATGCCAGATACTAAAAATATAACTTTTGAGGAATTTAAAACTGAAAAATCCGGCTATGAATGACCAAGATCTTGATTCACAAAAAATCCTTACCTTTATTTTTTATGACGTACCCTCCCAACTAAAATCTAATATCAAAAGTTAAAACTGGAACAAAAATTAGACTTCCAAAATCCAATACCTAACCCAGCAACCTCCACAAAAGATCCTATATGACTCGAGCAAAATCTGTATTACAGGACTCAACTATAAGTATCAGGTGTGGATGTGCGTCCAAGTGCCAGACCTTTCTAAAATCTAGTCCTAAGACATTGGGATATGTGTCCAAAAGTTATGTATGGGAAAGGACACATCCTGTGCATTATAAACTGTACATTTTGAGGTATTATCAGATAGCATATAGTAAAATATTTAAAAAATAACTCAAAATCAAACGGATTAAGAAAGAATATAAAATTTCTATTCCTCAACTATGTGAAAGGTTAGAAATGTTTCCTTTTTATCTGATGAGCTTTTTTGCCTCCAAATATCTCAACAAAATGGGGATCCAAATCTAAATGGGCATGTTTGTCACACATGTACCCCACACAGTTATATGATCCAAGCATTGAGTGTCCAACAGGGTACTTACATTCAGAACAATCCAAGTTACATACGTCCAAATAAATGGCATGCTGGTATTGTGGGAAAAGTTTCATGGACGGTTTTGCATGAAATAGCATTGGCAACCCAATCCAGCTCCAGGATTTCATATTCCGTCAAATATTTTTCATTTGGATTTGTTTGACAATACACTGAAATTTTACATAAATTTCTCCTTAACTCAACACACAAAAACAGGACTAATGAAGATCGCTAAGAAGGAAATGTATTTTCTTTTTAATAACAGTCACCAAGAAAGAAGTGTAGTATGAATGAAATTAAGGAAGGCTAAAGTATTAACGCACGGTACTATCAGAAAGATGGTCTGTCAGGTACTGTGATATGGCAAAGCAACAAATAATACATAAATAACTACATGTTTATGCTTGAATTATCCAAATAAAATGTTTTACTATAACCATACAAGATTTATGCTAACTTTCTCATTAACGCAATGCAAAGAGAAAATTGCAGCATCCCCAGAATAGATTTAATAGTTTAACTAAACTTCCATCCTAAAAGGCTTGCCTTGTGAATCCTTGTATTCGTCTTCGGAACAACAGCACTCCCATGCAATGTGCGTAGCTGACAACTACCTGGTGCCCTTGACAAGAAACTCAGAAGTCAATAATAATTTAGACATCTACAATTCCTTAATCAAAATAGAAACTGCTTTCCTCGAAGCAAAACAGTCGGTTGCAGTAACCACAAACATGCACACGCCCTACAGTCCCAATAGACTAAGTCATGTAATCAGACTTCGGTTAGGCTCAACTCAATCAAATTTAACATCGATAGAAGCAAAGTACCTTGAGAGTCCTTGCAGAACCTATTTTCTATAATCTATTCCCCTTAGCAGGACAATTACTACACAAATGCAAATGAGATTGAACGTTAACTCTGTAAACAACATAGTGAAACTAGTCAACTTCTTAATTCCAACAACTAAGAACACAATAATCAAGCTTTCAATACGAATAAGCGGCACAAGACAAGAAAGGCAAAGAACACGTACCCACGAGAATTGGGCACCCCGGACCTTATTGTTCACCCCAGCCATGTGCGATTAAGCTTCAACAATCTAGGAGCTGAGACTCTATTTCCCATACGACCAAAGAAACCAGTTTTCGTCCTTCCATCCTTGTCAGTAAACAGAGGGCAGATAAGGATCAGATACGTATCAGTTGTGCCCAATATCCACTTCCCATCAAAGGTAACATCCACATGAATGATAGGCGAACCAAGGCCATTTCAACTGCCTCATAGAAATGCTCGAATACAACCGAATCTTCCCATCAATGGACCCCACAACAATCGAGCCTTCACCAGTTGTGGCAAAGCACTGGAAATTTGTTCCTCTAGAAAACTGATGCCCCTGTGTCCAGTTCAATACAGGGGCACTAGCAGTAGCAAGATCTTGAACAATCCCATTCCTACCCCTCATGTCCCACCTACAAAGCCTGTTATCATCCAAGCCCAGAAACCTTGATCCAGATGGATCCATTTGAGCTCCCTTATTGTCATTTGTAATATCCCTCATTGTAATATCAGTTCCATCTTTCCCAAACTTCCATTGTCACAACCTTACCTGTTTCAATGTCAAGCTGATGTAGCCCAGTCGCATGTGGCTTCCCATCAGTCACAGGGCTCATCAGCAGCATATTAGTCCCAGCCCTCATCAAAAGAGCCATTTTGGGAGTTGAATGCACCGTACTTGATTGGCCTCCGAAATTAACATAAACCCCTTTCCCATGAATCCCATGACTGAAATTCCTAACGACCTGAATACCTGAATCACTCACCAAGAAGCTGATGTCCAGTGCTCCCAATGCCAATCTCTGTATTTTCCCACCACTCTCTGCGGCCTCTTCGAATTCCTCCCTTAAATCCTGACTGGCTCTCGCCAGAGGGGTTTTCAGTAAACTATCCTCCGCATCTTCCCACAGTGAATGTCCGCAGCTTCTGGCTTAGCCCACCCAATAAAATATTTTCCGTAAACTTTAACGTTGTTCCCATCCGTAGGTTCGTAGGTTCATATCCGTACGTGTTCTCAAACAAACAATCTTGAAATTTGTTTAGCAACTCCTTGTAATCTTCCTCAGTGAAGAACTCCATCGCCCAAACACCTTTAGACACAAAATTAACCTGTTTTTGTTCTCCGAAACTCTTCAAGCTTGAACCCTAGCCCCAACGTCTAAAACCCACGTTGATTCTCCATCTTCCTCCCCATCAGAGGCGTCGATTTGGGACGTTTTGATGAAGTAGGAGGTGAGTTTGTCTGCAACGACCCATTTTGAATTTGCGGTGTTGCCAACAACGTGATTGTAGAGTTTCACGGCGCTTTTTAGATTAGGGTTAGTGGAAGGGTATTTCAGCTTGACAGCCTTGAGCTTGGCTTCGACCTCGTCAAGAGACGACGGCATTTTGGGCCTTCTGCGCCCAAAAGATCTCTGTTACAGAAGAGTGGGGTCGATAGTTACAGAAATTGAATGGAAATGCGATAGAAAAATGGGGTTTCTTCTTCGGAATCTGAGATTTCCAGATCTTCGCGACTATGAGAAGCACCCATTTGACGTTGCTGATTTTAGGATCGATAGATACAGAGATTGAATGGAAATGCGAGAGAAAATGGGGTTTCTGGTGAGTGTAAAACCCTAGACAAATAGGGTTTCTGGTGAGTGTAAATGCAAGAAAAAAGGCTCTAGTCGAGAGAAAATGGTTCTAGTGTATAGAGAGCTAAATGATGGAACAAATCAGAAGAAAATATTCACAAGGGTCTTACCATTAGCATCCTCCATGATAAAACTCAGGAAAAGAAAAAAATGAAATCTGTCGGGATGGCTATTCAAGAAATGGTTTGATCGGTTTCTCTCGAACGCTTGGTTTTAATTTGGATGGAAGGGGGAGAGAGAGAGAAGCCGTGGAAGGAAACGAGAAATAATTGGTCCGCGAGTTATAGAGAGAAGGGGAAATCCCGATTTCGAATCAGAAATTCGTACCTTTTTGTCTTTGATTCGAAAATGCAGTAACCAAAAAAAGTCATTCGGCCTGATTTTTTTAAATTATTTTTATTTAAAACGTTTTGTGTCATTTGTTTCCTACCAAATAAATGTATATAGAAAAGCACTTATCATGCTAATGTCGTCTTGGTTGTTGACCTAACACCTACGCCTTATTTGATTTTCAAATTGGGCATGTGAATTGGACTGTTCGTGCCTAACCTCGCGCAAATCCGTATTTGGTTCTCAAAAACTGAAGCAGGAAAATAATTTCTAATTATTATAATACATATATGTGTGATATTATTTTATCCTAGGAGGGAGAGTCAGAATCATTTAATCCTATCTGTACCAATCATTGCTCCACCGCATTTGACCACCACCACCACTATGTTGTCGCTGTCGTCACCTCCCACCACCACCAACACCGCACCGCCGCCGCCGCCACGACGCTGTCACCACATACATATATTCACACAACTCCAGTAAAATATCTATGTTCAAAACCTTAGATATCCAAGTGGGACATTCTAAAAATAATACAGTCAAAGTCAAACGTGGGATTAGGCTTTACTGTATTAAAACTGTACTAGAACAAATAGTCTCAGGACTATTAATTTCGCCAATTTTAACACGCGAATCAAACGAGCTCCCAGTGTGTTAGCTTTCGTAATCAAATGACTTCTCTCTAATTGTGCACATTTATTTCTAGCAATAAATTTCTCTCTTTTTTACTTGCATAGACTGCCAAGTGGATACTATAAATTTAATATAGATTATATTACAGGCAAGTAGATATTCAAAAATATGAAGAATGTATTGTTGTAGATATAATAAATTGTTAGTTGAATTGATGAAGCGCCGATCAAATCAAAGTACTCATTGATCAATTTACTATTTGTTCATGTGTTTTTTAATTATCGCATTTGATCGGCGCTTCATCGGTTATCATGAAACTTCAATTTTCTTATATTACGGTCAAGGATTTGTTAACCATATAAGGCTTTGAGGCAAAATAAATACACATCTAAGGCAATAGATAGCCTCAAAACAAAAACACATCTAAGGCAATGGATAAGCGCTACCAACAAATTCATGGAAAGCATCCAGCCCAAAGTAAAAAAAAAATACACATGAACGAAAGGCAAGATCTCCAAATCATATAAAGAACAAGATAAGAGGCCTAGTTGGCCGACATAAAGAATTAGATCATAAATAGATTTAAGCCTCAATGGCCACCATTCATAAGCATACAGTCAAGACAAAGTATCGTTTATGAAAAGGAATGAAATAAAGCATGGTGTCAACGACAAATTAGAAATGTATCAGAAGTGGTTCAGAGAAGAGTCTTTGGGCATCTGATTCTTCATGAAATCATCAGTGAATGCATTAATGCTTTCTTGACGAGCATTCTTGCAGTCTTCCATAAGTTTGTTGATTTGAGTCTTAGATAGACTTTTTCCCAAGCAATCTTCTTCATCTCTTTGGTGAACTTTTTTCCCTCTTCGACTTGTTATGACTCGAAGTCATTTGCCCTTGTTGCGGCATCCATAGCTTTCTTTAGATTGGCTTAGGCCTCATCTTTAGAGTTGACTGCTTTTTTTCTCCATTCCTTAGCATTTTCCTCGTTGGTTTTGAAGCGTGGTTCCCGAGTAGCATGGCGATTCAAGCACATCATAGCCTTTTGGATGGTCAGGGGTCAAAATAAGATAAAAAGTTACGCAACTATAAAAAGCAAAGACAAGAATAAGAAGTTACGGAGACAGAAATGTTACTCACGTGAGGTTGTGCGCGATCATCGACTGCACAGAGTGTGGTCATCAACTTTCCTTGAGGGGCTCTACTTCTTTTGGCTACATAGTAGCTTCACCAACGACCCGAGCAATACTCAGGATTTTCAGGGTGTTAGTGGTTGTGAGGGGAGCTCTCCATCTATCAGCATTTTTGGACAGCAAAACTCAACCTTCTTGGGCGACCTCGGCTTGGAAGAGATAAAGTCGTACTTCTTCTTCAAATATTTCTTTTTTTGAGGTGGGGGTGGATCCTTCTCGACATTAATAGGAAGGAAAGACGTTGGCAGAGGGGATGGTGACGCAGTTTTTGGTATCAGGATGCGGTAGGTTTTTCTCTTCGATGGGATGGTCTTTTCGCTAAGATTGATGAGGTTTTTAGCAAAGGAAAACCTTAGTTCTGGTAAATTTATTTGTCAATTTCATCTTCATCCACTGAGTTCCAAACTTGGTGAGGGAGGGGTCTAGTGATAGAGCTCGAAGTGGATGGGCTGGATACAGGGCTGGAACCATGTGGGGGCCACCCCCCCCCCCCCCCCCCCAACAAAAAAAAAAAGAAATTTGGTCCCCCCAAAATTCACAATCCTGCTTCCGCCCCTGGTTGGATATGTTCTCGTGTTTAGGTTCAACAACGGTTATCTTGTGTGGTTCTTTTTGGAACGAGAGAGGAATGGCCGCAGTTGTGTCACCTTTGGCTTCGATGGCGATAGCAATAGCTTGGGGAGCACATTAGTCCTTGATATATTCTCGGTAAGTCAGTGTGTACCTCAAAAGCACCTGATGTGATCGGGCAAGTATTTTGTCCCAGAAGGCCTTTGTATTTCAGAACCTTCTTCAAGTTGTTGGGTTTGGTAACGGCAAGAACTAGGCCTTTGTTGCAATTGACAGTTGCAAAGACAGAGAAAACATGATTAACATGTGTTCGGTAGACAGCTCAGAAGGAAAAAATGATTAAATAAAGAAAGCAATGGAAAAAGAATTGACGAGCTTTCCTGAATCTCCTCGGGATCCTTATTCTGTCATTCTCAGGCTCCCAAGGTCCAAATTTCCAATTGCTTGTGACAATTAAGAAGTTGTCATCGTTGCGTTGGTTGAAGTCCATGAGGTGGGTTATGATTCTTTCTCGGCCTGAGCAGTTTTTGAGGTAATAAAGGTCGGTGTGGAACTTGACTATATTGTAGTTGTATTGAATGTCTCATAATCCTAGGTTAGTGCCTAAAATTCTGTTTAGTTCAACAATGGACATTACAATGTGGTATTTATTGATGAATACTAGTATTCCACACTCTATGAGGCCTGTGATTCATGATTCAGGGAATAAGATTAACTCCGAGAGATAGGTGAGAGTTTTGTTACCCGAAGTCGAGATGACAATCCGAAAAGAAAAAGGGAAAGCCAAAGCTAAATCCAAAACCAAACCAAAGTCTAAACCTTTTGAACCAACCAAACCGACCCGAGCCAATCAAAAACGAAAACAACCCTTTGAACCGTTTAAAACCAAGAAACCCTGAGCTAAGAAGCAAAAGAAACAAAGGATTGAGGATAGTGAAGTAGGGGAAGAAGAAGAGGGAGGTGGATTGAGAGTTTTGTGCTTGATATATAAGCGTTGGGTAGTACAAAAATTTCAGTTGTAGATTAGAAATCATGAGTCACCAAGATACGGGTTGAATAAAATTGGAAGGATATGAGCCATGTGCTCAACCTTGCATAACGTCGATCTATAGCTAAAATATACATTTTTTAAATTAAGTAGTTGTTTTATTGCGTCGTAATATTTTGGTCAGTGGCTGGGGAGGAGCCCAATGCCCTTGATGGAAAAGCCCTAGAGAAATAAAACACTAAATTGTAGTTACTAGAATCGGCCGATTCAACCAACCCAATAGCGGTTTGAATGATTCACCACTAGGTTACTCTAGTTTTTACAAAATAGAATGTTATTTTAATGGGAATGGGTTTTGAAGGGTTGACCGGATCGAAACATGGACTAGCCAATAGTTTACGAGTTGAATAGGCTAGTTTGGTCCAATGTGCAAGGCATCCGCCTTGGATATCCCAATTTAGCATCAACTATTGAATGTATAAAGCATAGGGTAAATTAAATCAGGATCCTATTTACCTTTACAGTGTAGTGTTTCATTCTATACACTTTTTTAACTTATGTTTTCATCCCTATTTTATATGGTTTGACAAGTTTGTCCTTATTTTCGAGTGTTAGATTACCGTCTTATCCTTTTTTAATTCAAAACCTATATTCTAATTTGGTATGTTTACAATCACAAGAATAAATATGGCTAAAATTATGGGATTAAATAAGGTAAAAAGTTTAACTGATTATTGAATCAATTCGCTATATTTTTTCATGGATATATGACAGAATATGGTAAATTCGTGACAGAATTACCCGGATTTTATTATGAAATCATAATCGAAAATCATGCAAGGAAACAGTGTAAGGCATTTTTTTTATGTGGGTATATTTAACTCCAAAATCATATGTCTAATTGATGATTTTTTTTTTCGATATTTAGATTATACTAGGGCTCTTTACAATGATTGGATGTGTAACGTGTTTCGCGGATTTAATTTGGTTTTGGATTTATTTTTTTACGACAAGTATGTTGTGTAGTTGGTTTGAATGATGATTGTGAGCAATTTGGAGATGGATTATGCTCGTTATGGTAAAATTTTCAATGCACAGTGGTAAATTTGTTATAAACATGGTAAGTTTGACGGCAGTTGTATGGTAATTCGATGGGAGATGGATCATGCTCATTATGGTAAATTTTCAATGTACAGTGGTAAATTTGTTATGAACATGGTAAATTTGACGGCAGTTGAATGGTAAGCTCGTGGTAATTGAAATTTACCATCAATATCATGTAATAAAAATTACCATCAATGGCACTACATTTACGACCCCTTCTACGAAATTTACCACCACACATAATGAAGTCTATCACCTGTATGGTTATTAAATTTACTATCAGAACTAATTATACATGTCAGTATAATTACATCAAATTTACTGTCACTGCTAAATTTACCATCGTAATCAAATTTACCATAACTATCAAATTTACCATCTAAGAACCAAATTCACCATCATATTAAATTGAGCATAATGGAGGAACAAAATAACAATTGTACCATCAAATTTTTCAGTTGGATCAAAGTTAACCATCAAAAAAATTAACAATATAGTCAACACCGTGTCAGGATGACCAAGTGTAACATCAAAATATAGTTTTTAGACCATTTTATGTAACTCAGTACATAAGGAGAATACAAACATATTGAGGATGTATTAAATTATTACTCAGATACCAACATCCCCAATCGCAAATCAAAAATCGATTACACCTTTAGGGATACCAACATATTACAATCCAACGAGACAATGTGGGACGATAATCGATCAGAAGACGAGATACTCTTTCGTAGAATCGAAATACAACCCAGCCCCGTGAATACGCACTTAGATTGGCGTTCTTCACCACGATAGTCGGACGTTGATGGCCTTCGGAACCCTAGATTGGCGTTCTTCACCACGATGGTCCGATTTTGAAATCCTAGGATGGAAAATGAAAACCCAGAACCATAAACAAAAACTGTTAAAGGAGGTGTTTTGATAAATAAGGTATTGTGTTAAATAAGTCCATTTTTTGAGGAACAAAATGCTGATTTTGTGCTAAATGTATTTTAAGGGCAATCTGGATATTTTTTAAAAAATAGGATGTAAAAATAATTTTGAAAAGTGTATAGGATGAAACACTAGTTTTCTCTTACAGATAGGACTGAACAATAAGTACCCCTTAAAAGCATAAAGTATTAATAATAAAGTAGGTTTGATAACGATATTTCACATACATCTTAAAATATAGGTTAAAAAGGTGTAACACTTAAGTAACTTGTTACTTAATTCGGACTAAATTATCAGTACTTGTATACAACTATCTTCCTCCACTATAGCCACTACCATCACCACTACTCTTCTATCGCCGCCACCGTTACTCCAGCACCACATTATTCCTAGATCTACCATGATTAGTGCCACTTCTTACACCATAAACGCTCTATTGGCACTGTTGTCACCATTAAGATCACTATTCTATCATCGCCATTGGTACCATGACTGTCAAGTCAAGACCGGCCCAATAGGACAATCCACAAGGCCATCGCCTGGGCCCCCCCACAAATGGTTCAAAATTAGAGCCCCTTATTATTTTTGCTTCTTTAAAAAAAAGACCCAAAATTTTTAGCCGAACTATTTTACTGACTAGGACCCTAATAAAAAATGACCTAATTGATTAGTTTTTACCCCAATTGTGATTTTGAGAAACTTTCAAAAAGAAAGAAAAATAAAGATTCCACAGTGATTTTATTCTATTTTATCTTTTTTGAAGGCTAATTTTAGGTCTCATTTGGTTTGCTTCACATTGTTTGTTTGTTTAGTATTTAATATTTATAAATAAGCAATAAGTGAATCAACGAACTAAAAAAATCGTTCGGCTCCCAATTACTTTTTACCTTTTTCTTATTTGAGAATAATAAGCAAATACGTAACATAAAAAAATTGAATCATCTAAATATAATAAAGAACTTTGTTAATAATATTATTATATAAATGTTACATATCACTAAAATATACAAAAAAAATGTATAAAAACTTGACTTTTAATTTGAATCAGCTAAATGTAAAGTAAGTTCTTATTGATAATATTATTTTGAAGATAATTTTGTTGTTAATTTAAAAAATAAATAAATATGCAAAATCCAATTTTATAATTTTACCTAGGATTCCCCTACGTTAGGCTCACCACTTTAACACTGTCATCTCCCTTCCCCATCACCAAACTTCATTTACCTCTTCATCACTATCACCACGGCTCAAATCACAACCGGCGCTCCATCTCTCTAACTCCTTCCATAGCTGTCATCACACCATCTCTTTATCACCACAATTACACCATCACACGCCATCTGAACCTCAACCACAGTTAGTTATTAATTTTTTATCAAATAATTTCAACTCGAAATATTAAGCATCTATTTTTTGATATTTACTTTTTGGCTTTTAGTTTTATCGACTAGTGCAGCCAAGAAACGTTAGACTCTCACTTCTGGGTGGGAAAAGGAAAAGGAAAAGGAAAAGGACAATGTGTATTTCGAACACGTGTTTAGCAGACACGCTTAGGTCTTTTCTTTCTCTCTCCTCGCTCCACAAATGGAAGCCGACGGTGAGGCAGTCGCCCCCACCACTACCACCTCCGCCGTCGATATCTTCGTACCGTCGTCTCCGCAGAACAATCCTGACTTATCACCCGTCGGTTCGACTGGGATCACTGACCCTCACTTGGAAGAAGTAGAGGAAGAGGAAGAAGAAGCCGCCCATCCCTCCGGTGATAACCGGCGTCCTCAGGTCGCCTCTGCTCTCACTGATGATCTTCGTGACAAGATCATTAAGCAGGTAACTACTCGCTCTTCTCTCTCTCTATACATCTATGTGTGTGTGTGTGTGTCCCACCGGTTTTTGAAAACCAACAAACCTAAAAGAGTACGCCATTATGGTTTAGTTTCTCCAGATTGACAGATTGATCTGAAATAAAAATGAACTTTTTGTTGTTGTGTTATGGTTGATAACATAATACCCACTTAGTCGATGGGTGGGAACATTGGGCCACCAATTTTGTTTCTCTTATTCTTCTTTGGTCTGTATAAACATAAACTTGTGGAATTAATGTCGATATGTAAAGAGTAAGAAGGAGAAGTGTGAGAATCAGAGAGAAAGAAGAATAAGACGTTATAGAAACATTGAATAAAATCTAATAAGTCCAGAAGATCTATGTATTTGTATTCGGTATTTATTGTATTTGTTTTATAATGCGTCATCAGCACAGAATTTGCAATTAAGTTATAGAAATGTTACTAATGCATCTTTCTAGGTCACTATTTAGTATTTGTGCAGAGAAATTAGGTTCCAGTTTCGAAAACAGCCGTACATATTGAAAACAATAACCGATTAGTAGATAATTAAGCTAGTTTGGTGTACTGACAATTCAATTTCCAAGCCTTTCATAATTTCAATATAGTATTTCATCTACCATCTTTGGGTAAATTTTATAGTTTAATTTAAATGCTTATCTAACAAATTTATTTGTGTATCGACAATGTCAAATAGGCCGAAATTGAATTTCGCAGCACTTGATATGTCAAAACAGAATTAATTAGCATGGATCCTCGATGTAAAAATCTATCTTGATGCTATGGAAATTGGAAATACAATCACAGATGGTAATGATGCATCCTTGAAGGATTGTGCAAAGGCCATGATATCCATCTATTATCACCCCGCGAGGATTAAAATTTGAATATCTAACAGGTTTAGAATCTTGCAACCTGAGATGTCGTCAATGATAGTGAGCTTTCGGAAGTATTATGGTCTTTTGGTTTTTCTTTAATATTATTCCACAGGGCACAGAGTTAATGGGTCACTGTAAGATATTTGAATTTTAAATCCCTTTTCGGGGTGATGTGGATGAAGATCATGGTCTTTGCGTGCATCATTACCAGTGATTATTGTATTTCCAATTTCCACGGCATCAAGATGGAATGTCAAGTGGGTTATAGATACAATCCAGGAAGGATACGAGACGCACTTACTACACAAACACATTACTACAACTTTAAACTTTAGTACACGGTAATTAAAGCATACTCCTAGCAACATGAATTGTAAAGGTGCCACAAACGGAGCAAAAATAGTGTACCTGTTTGGACCTGGAAGCTTTTGCGAGCAGCATAAAGTCCCCATAGGAATAAGATGTTTTCATGACATTAAGAGCAGTAGCCATAGCATCGCTAGTCTGCACATCTCCATCAAATGAAGTGATAACTTTTAGTACATTAATCTAGAAAAACAACTAAACGAGCACGGTATATATCCAAGGCAGCTCATCAGGTAAATGAAGACACAATCCCACATGAAGTGCATCAGCCAGACGATCAACACAAAAACAACCTAGAAATCCTCCATATATAGCCCATTACAAAGAAAACATTTCAAAAAGCAAGACAATGAACCAACTGCCACTAAAACCATGGGAAACTAGAAATATTGTAAAGGCTTACTAGAGCCTAAATTGACAATGGCATTGTCAAATTTGTTGGCACATGGTCACTATGGAACATGCATGTTCGTTGCCTAATCTACCACTTTCAAATAGCGCTTTAAAGTCTCAACACATGATTGCTGTCGAAAATGCACGTTGACTGCCCAAGTCTGCCTTTTCTAATAGATTCCAAGTTCTAAGATTTATATCTAGTGTTCTTGACAATATTGCACACCTAGCACGGAAAGCAACTCCTAGCATCCAATCATTACTAGAATAAGCATTCACGAATCTCCCAGCCACAATCTGCAAAACAGCATGGGTAACTGCTAATTACAAAAGAGTGTCGAGATTGTTAGCAAGAAAAACAGCTAGAAAGATGCTTCAAACAAAGAAGAAAAAGAAAGAAAGTCAAACAGAACTCCAATTGCCTTTCTATCTATTTCCTAGTTCTCAACTTTAATTCCAATTGGTGCCCCAAGAAGAACAACACTTTCCACAAGTTCACTGCCAAAATCAGCCAAGTACATGAGAATTATTCAAGCAAGCCAAACAAATGCTACACAAATAATGATTAGCGACAAGTATCATTTACCACTATTTTCAGTTTCAGCCAAAAACTAGAGACACTTACAAAATAACTCATGCTTCCAGTGAAAAACCTACAAGTGTCACAGGCCTAAAAATGTTGTGAGCAGACAATAATAGAATTCGGTATACTGCAAAACTCCCACATTTCTAAGACAATGGAGTAAATTTTGAAAAGGCTTGTCTACCTTTGCCTTTGCAATCTTTTTAGTAACACTTCAGCAAGCAGCTTTTCAACCCTATCAGATCTAGGGGAAAAAATCAAAAAACTTAACAAGGGATAACAAGAGTACAAAACTAATCAAGAAACTTATTTGACCAAAATGGCTTCTAATGCTCCACCAAAACCTTAAAACTGACTGCCAAATGCTAACAGTAAATGCATTAACCTCTGTTATCCCCATTTGATTCATATGCTCACTTTTCCTAAATCAAGAGCAAGACCCATATTCTAGATGTTAACCAATCACTGCCTAGCAACCAGGGTTTCTAATACAATCCAATACCTTGCTTATAGAGGCACCAAAATATCTCAAACACTCCAGAAATCACAAAGATACCTATAAATTCTACGTGTAACGTATATATGTAGATTAAATATTCGTATGTATAAACTACCCTATACAAATAAATAAGAACCGTATAGCGTAGATCCATATATATATAATAACTATTTGTATACATACTAGAACTCAACTGTAAATACTATACATATTCGTATGTACAGAATAAATAAATGGAAGTATATACGGCTAAATATGAAGAAATAAGATTCGTATTATACGTATTCGTACCTAATACGTGTACAGAAAGAGATGAGAGAACACTGGAGATGGATGGTCATAGCCAGAGACGGATCGCCGCTTTAATCGACAAATTCGTTGGAGTTTTTGCTTGAGAGAGGAGAGACGCACAGATTTGTTCTCGCGCGCTCTCTCTCCGACTCCTCTTCTCTTATGGTTTTTTCTCTTGTTTTTCCCTTTTTGCCCAAACATGACTTTTTGCTGCAAAAAGGTTAATTTCATACTAGTTTAAATTCCTATTTTGTAAAAATTTATAATCTGTTTTTTCATACTAGTTCAATTTCCTATTTTGTTTCTTAATTTTTGACTTACAAAGTAATCACAGAAATAAATTAGTATCTCTGGACATATATATACTGCACCAACAAGGATTGAGTACGAAATTGTGATTGTTAAGACTTTAGAGAAATATAGCAGTGGGAAAAAATTAACTAAGCTAATATGTATAGTCAATATAAAATGACAAAAAAATATAAAACAACATTACTTGACATTCAAATTTGAAGAGAGACTATAGAAACATTACTTGACATTCAAACATTACTTAATCTATAACTTTAGGTTCCACATGTAGATTGCAGGACTCTTCTTATGAAAATAACCTGGCAATACTATATAGAGAGTACAGATAGATCGGAAAGAAATAGAATGCAAAAAAAAAATTCCCTTTCAGAGTACAATAAAAGAGAAATGAAATTGCTTGATTATTCATTCTACTAGGTAGGTATTAAACAAAGAAAATGTTGGATCATTTTTTTGACCTCCTTTTTCCCTATATATGATGATTTTCCTAATCTAGCTCCCAAACTTTAAAAAAAAAAAAATCGCTTCTTCCACTCAATTTTCTCTCTCTACTCTTTCCCTACTGTTTTGTTTCCTATCTCAAATTTAGGACTGCAAACGAACCAAGCCGTTTGCAAGCTCGCTTCGGCTCGGTTCGTTTAGTTAACAAGCCGAGCTTGAGTCCCGAAAGCTTGGCTTGGCTCGTAAAATATCGGCTCGTTTAAAGAACCTCATCAAATTAATGAGCGTAATTCGGCTCAGTTCGTTTACAAACAAGCCGAGCTCAGGTTCGAACTTTAGGCTCGTTTAGATAACGAGCTAAGTTTGAGCACTTCAAAACTTGGCTCGGCTCGGCTCGACTAGACTCGACTCCTTTGCAGCCCTACTCAACCCAATACCCAAAAACACATAGTGTGGAGGATAACTGACAGAAGAAACAGATATTTATCATTTGGAGATACAAACAGATAAATCAACCTGAAAGATGCCAAGTAGTCCTAGAAAAAGGCAAATAGTGGAGCCAGAATGAAATTTGGTTTCGCAGTAAAAAAATAAAGAGAGAGAGAGCTCATGTTTCCATCTTTTTATGCAAAATGAAATAGGTTTTGCAATAATAAAACAAAGAGAGAGCTCGCGTTGTTTTCATCTTTTTATGCAGAAGTAATTTGGATAAAATTAATACATGGAAAATTTAGCTTTGAATTTCTCAAATACTTGCTCTGGGATAATGGCCCCATTACCGTCAGCTGAATGTGTCTCCCAACGGGCTGACAGTTGTTTTCTACATTATTGGTGTTGTTGGCAAGAAGAATATTAGGCTGTGCTTTATTGCTAATTTACTGAGATCAATTGCTAATCTCTTGGGATTGCCCAGCTGTATCTTTTATGTTTAATATAGGTCAAATGTGTAAATTAGGAAAGTTAGTTGTATGATTATTTCGTTTCCTTTTTAATGTTATGTACAACCTATAAGTAGTAAACTGTATTCTATCTTTCATATCAATGAAATACCATTTCACATAATCTATTTTTTCCTAATTCCTTGATTATTCAGATGGTATTAGAGCTAGAACTTTATTTCCGACTCTTGTCCACGTTTGAAGGATCTGGATCTTTTCAATGACTACAAATGGAAATCTACAAATGATTGCAAACACTACAAAAAGGCAGTGGAAAATGATCGCATCTTTAAATTTCTTGCTGGCTTACACGTCGAATTTGATGAGGTAAGGGGAAGGATCATTGGTCGTGGTCCACTTCCTTCACTCGGAGAGGTATTTGCTGAAGTCTGGAGGGAGGAAAGCCGTCACGGTGTTATGCTCGGAAAAAAGGGTTGGGGCATCAATAGAAAATTTTGCCATAATCGCTGCTGATGCAAATGCAAACAGGGCTTCCAAACATCAGCGTAGAACAAAGGACAAGCCTCGAATTTGGTGTGATTTCTATGACAAACCTCGCGATACACGTGAGACGTGCTGGAAGATCCACGGAAAACTTGCCAACTTGAAGAGCAGCAAGCCTAGAGACCGACCTATTCGTGCAAATGAGGCTGATACTAGTCCCTCCAACAAAGAGCTAATAGATCACCTTTTGAAACTGCTAAAATCCAATCTAGAGTATGGTATTCCTAGTGTTTCTGTGGCTCAAAGAGGTAGTAACCCTAGTGCTTTCACTTGCCATTTTAATCCTACACCTTGGATTATTGATTCAGGTGCTTCTTTTCACATAACAAATCTCTCTCATGTATTTCATTCTTATTCACCTTATTCTAGTAACAAAACGGTCAGAATTGCAGATGAAAAATTTTCATCTGTAGAAGGAAAAGGCTCTATTCAAATTTCTAAAAACATCACCTTAAAGCCTGTCCTTCATGTCCCTAAACTTGCATATAATCTCTCATCTGTAAGTCAACTCTCTAAAGATTCTAATCGTTGTATTACTTTCTTTGATTCCCACTATGTTTTCCAGGATCTGAGCACGGGGATTATGATTGGCAATGCTAGATTGGTGGACGGTCTATACTATTTTGAAGACAACTTCCTCAGTAATAAAAAAATTCAAGTTTTTAATACCAGTTCTCTCTCTGTCCATAAACAAATAATGACTTAGCATTTTAGACTAGGACATGCCAGTCTTGTATTTGAAGTATCTATTTCCTGTTCTATTTAAAAATGCGGATTGTTCATCTTTCCAATGTGAAAGTTGTCATTTATCAAAGAGTCATCACACCACTTACAATTCCAAGTCCTGTTGATCATCACACCACTTATAATTCCAAGTCCTATTGTGCCTCAAAACCTTTTTACTTGATTCATAGTGATGTTTGGGGACCTTCAAAGATTACCACATCATCTGGTAAAAAATAGTTTGTAACTGATGTGGTAAAAAATAGTTTGTAACTTTCATAGATGATCACACTCGGCTATGTTGGGTATACTTCATGAATGATAAATCTGAAGTTGCAAACTTGTTCAAAAAAATTTCCAAAATGGTTGAAAACCAATTTCAAACAAAAATACAAATATTGCATTCCGATAATGGAACTAATCTATTTGTCGTGATACTCCCCAACAAAATGGTATTGCAGAAAGAAAAAACAGACATTTACTTGAAGTTGCACGTACCATTACCTTTTCAATGAATGTTCTAAAATATCTATGGAGAGATGCGATTTTGACAGCATCCTATTTGATAAATAGAATGCCTACTCGCGTTCTAAAATATATTACACCCTTGGAAAGCTTCAAAATTTTCTTCCCTGAATGTCGTATTTTCTCTGACTTATCCTTGAAAATTTTTGGTTGCACAGTGTTTATTCACATACCTAGTAGGTTTCGAACCAAACTTGATCCTCAGGCTAAAAAATGTGTGTTCACCGGTTATGCTCCAAATCAAAGAGGGTACAAGTGTTATAATCCCAAAACAAAAAATATTTTTGTAAGTATGGACATCTCTTTTATAGAAAGCCAACCTTATTTTGGCTAATATTGCCTTTAGGGAGAGAGAGAAAATAGAGAAGCTCAGTTTTGGGAAACATCTGCTCCTCTACCTACCACCATTTTTCACATACCTATTCGTGATCTCCACAATTGGCACCTCTGGTAGTCAAGAAATGGATAGTCACAATAATGAAAAATTGGGAAATACTAGCCTATCATTGCCAAACATAGATGACTTACAAACAAGGGGGGAAATACTAAGATAGGATCATACTAATCCTATCTCAGAGCTTCGTATTTACACTCGAAGGGGTACTTATAAAAAAAATACAAACTTGCCTACAACTCTAGCACAAGATCAATCACTGTCTCCAAGCGATGATCCAGTTATTACTCCAGGTATCTCTAATCCTTCTTTGTCAAATTCCACTCCTACTGCTTCCGATTTAGACATACCTATAGCCCGTAGAAAGGGAATCCGAACATGTACAGAACATCCTGTTTCTAAATATGTGTCTTGCCATAAACTTTCTAAGTCGCATAAAGCCTTTACCTCAAAGATCTCCCACCTATTTGTTCTAAGAACCATTCAAGAAGCCTTAGATAATCTAGATTGGAAATTAGTAGTTTTGGAAGAGATGAATGCTCCAAAAAAGAATGGGACATGGGAATAAGTTAAGTTACCGAATGAAAAAAATAATAGGATGCAAATAGATGTTTACGGTTAAGTGTAGAGCTAATGGAAGTATAGAAAGATACAAGGCACATTTCGTGGCAAAAGGGTTTACACAGACACACAGTATTGATTGCCAGAAGACTATTGCCCCGGTCACAAAATTAATTCAATCCATGTATTACTCTCCTTAGCCATTAGTCTTGACTGGTCCTTACACCAAGTAGATGTAAAAAATGTATTCTTAAATAAAAATTTGGAAGAGAAGGTCTTTGTGAGCCTACCATCGAGGTTTGAAGAACATCTTGGTGAAGGAAAAGTGTGTAGACTAAAAAAATCCTCGTATAGCATCAAATAATCTCCTAGATCATAGTTTGAGCAATTTGGAAAAGCTGTAAAGGGCCATGGATATACACAAAGCCAAGCATATCACACTATGTTCTATACACACTTTGTAGAAGGGAAGATTGCTATTTTAATTGTTTATGTTGATGATATAATGGGTCTATTTGGACTGGGGTATTTATTCAAATTTTTTTCGTCCTTATTTGAAATTTTTTTTATAGTTTTTTGTTTTTCATCAACTTTTGTTGGTTTATTGGTTCATCTCGACAAGAGCTTTCAGAAAAGTTATCAATCATCGGTCACATTTGAAAAAAGTTCAGAAAAGACAAAAATAAATAAAAAAATAGAGTTTTTTTTTACTTATTCATCGTCTTTAGTGACCTTTTTTCAACTTTTAGACATAATTTTATACTCTTTAGATTCCGTTCATCAAGACGGACTAATAAACTACAAAACATTGAGATTTAAACAATACATGCAAAAAAAAATGAATAAAGACAAAATAAAAAATAAATAAAACCATAGGCCAAAGGGGGCCAATATTAACAGGTGATGATTATGATGAGCTCAAAAGACTCAAAAGTATTTTCTTGGAATGAAGTTTACCAGGTGTAAAAAGGATATCTTCGTGTCCCAACGAAAGTATGTGTTGGATCTTTTAGGAGAAATCGGTCTTCTCGGTTGCGAGGCAGTAGAAACACCAATAGAACCTAACTTGAAGCTCCAATTTGCTAAACCCAAAGATGTAAAGAATAGGGAACAATTTTAGAGACTGGTCGGTAGACTGATTTATTTATCACATACCCGCCCAGACATAGCTTTTGCAGTGAGCATGGTAAGCCAATTTATGCACTCACCGGGTCCAGAACACTTCAAGGCCGTGTACAGAATTCCAAGGTACTTAAAGGAATCGACGGGGAAGGACCTACTGTTTGGTAAGCATGGTCACTTACAAATTGAAGTATATACAGATGCAGACTGGGCTGGGAGTATAGCCGATAGAAGATCAACCTCCGGCTACTGTACCTTTGTTGGAGGAAACCTTGTTACTTGGCATAGTAAAAAACAAAATGTGGTAGCAAGAAGCAGTGCTGAATTAGAATTTAGATCAGTTGCGCATGGAATTTATGAGGTGTTGTGGATTAAGAGAATTTAGATGAACTAAAGATCCCAAGTCCCTCTTCGATAAAGGCATACTGTGATAACAAAGTAGCAATTGCACAAGCACATAATCTTGTCCTTCATGACAGGACCAAGCATGTAGAGGTAGACGAGCACTTCATCAAGGAGAAGATAGAGAACAAACAGATTTGTATGACCTATATATCTACTGATGAACAAATCGCAGATGTTCTCACAAAGGGACTACCCAAAAAATAATTTGAGAAATTTACGGACATGCTAGCTATAAAATATATCTTCAACCCAGCTTGAGGAGGAGTATTGGAAAGGAGAATATTAGGCTGTGATTTTTTGTTGATTTACTGAGATCAATTGCTGATCTCTAGGGAGTGCCTAACTGTATCTTTTATGTTTAATATAGGCCAAATGTGTAAATTAGGAAAGTTAGTTGTATGATTATTTGGTTTCCTTTTTAATGTTATGTACAGCCTATAAGTAGTAAACTATATTCTATCTTTCAAATCAATGAAATACCATTTCACATAATCTATTATTTCCTAATTTCTTGATTCTTTAGAGGTGTGTACTGATCAGAAATTTTAAACCATATAAATGTATAAACTTACCATGCTAATGTCGTTTTGGCTGTTGTAGACCTAACACCTAGCCTTGTTTGATTTGCGGATTAGGCGCACGAGATTGGACTATTCGTGCTTAATTCCGTGTAAATTCAAGAGAACCGAAGTTCGGCCTCTTGTTATTATTTTTATTACTAGAAAACCTGTGATTTTAAGTTTAATATTCGGATTGTGTTCTTATTTTAATAGTTTAGAATGCTGGGCCCCAATGCGGGATTGTTAGGAACTTAAGGGGGGTTAGAGTAATTAACCAAATATTAACTATATAAGGATTAAGAAACCCTAATTGAGAGTATTTAATAAAATACTAAGCTATTTTATTAAGAGATCTCTAACCCCTAAAAGCTTAAGGAGGTAGAACGGCTGCTTAAGCCAAGAATTCGTTAGAACGGGTGCTTAAGCCAAGAATTCGTGCGACGCGATCAACTAGAGAGTTGTTGAGGACATCGAAAGTTTCGCATAGATTCCGAGAACAGTCTTATACACGAAGTATTCGTGGACCTTTTGACTATTTTACCGTTTCTGCATTTTAATCATTTACAATAGGATTTCATTTTGATTTACACTGAAATATTGCATAAATTATGTTTACTTGGATGGTATTTATGTGAGTTTTGGAGCATGTTGAAGTTATGCATGTTCTGGATTGATTTCATACATATTTGGACAGTTTGGTTATAGAAACGAAGGCCAAAAGTGCGATCTGTCGACAGACCAAATTCTAGGAGGCTGCTTGAGCTCGGCAGTCAGTTTTGGACAGTAAATATATTTTGGCCGCATGAGCGAGCTCTTGGCCATTCGAACAGCTTACTAAAAAATAGAATCTGAATTTCAATTTTTATATAGTCAGCCTGTTTCTTATCTTTCAGTCCATATAAAGTTACTGTTTGAGTCTGATTTTGACTAGTAATGATACATATGAGCATGCATAGACATTGGACATCAGATAGGGGATGACCCGACGGTATATTTGTCAAGATTTTATACTAAAAGCAATGACTTTATGTAATAAATTAATATTTGTTTAAATTATTTAAACAATTATTATTTTTCTTGATGAGAATCTTTAAGCGCAAATATTTTCATTACATTTTATCATATTATGTAGGAGTGTCTCTTATTCCACATAATAGATAATATGGTGTGTAGAGTTTGGCTTACACACAGAGATTCAAATTATCGGTTCTTGTAATATATAAGTTTTAGGTTCACAATCTTAAATGGAATTGGACACACCACCAGTATAACTATAACACAGTGTTTCAGTAGATCTGTCTTAACTACGAAAAATGCTATAGTTTTAACTCACTATATTAGTATACTTTGTGTGTATTAGACATAACCAATTTGAAGTAATTGTATTTATACTGACAACATAATATAATTTACACGTCATGGTTATTATGTGTGGTTGTACTCTTAATCCAAAGATAATTAATCGATATATACATTTAATATTGTTGACTTTGATTCACAATATTAAGTGTATGACAACTATTAATTATTCATGGAATCCACATCCCTTTATAGGGATTGATAATATCCCGTTGAGAAAACTTATAAGTTTCGTTTATGTCAAACCCTGCAAATAGATATTAATATCCGATGTAACGAATAAGTTAAGTAATAGGTCTAAAGCAATTTTATAAATATTGATTAAATAAATTGTTAGTAATTTATTTTAATCAACGGATATCTATCATCTTAAAGTGCAGAGATAAATAACCATTTAATAACATGAAACTCGATAATTTTGAGATATAGGAGGGGAATACAATTATAATTCTATAACGGTATAAATTATATTTTATATAATTCAAAATTAATATGGGCTGGATTAACAAATCCAGCCCATACTTCTCTTAGGGGTCCCTATCGCTGTTTATATATACACCGCTATGCCTTTTAAGTCAGAATAACCTGAGACTCGAATTATTTAAAGAAATTATGTGAAGGCAAAGAGATCACGTTTTTGAGCTCACACTCGGTACGTGATCAAGGTGAAATAGGATTACGGTAAAAAATCTCAAGGTCAGCCGAGCAAGATCATTCCTGTCATGTTCAAAGTTCGATCAGGATTAAACTGTAAAGATAGCCGAAATTAAACCAGACAAATCTCGAAAATATGAACCCTAGTTCCGCCTAGTAGGATTTTATAATTTTTTTCGTTGTATAAACTGTACACTTTCATCACTAGGTCTTAAAAATTGGTCTCTAGCAGTGATGGCCCATAAACACTACATGAGACTCTTTGCGATTCCTCCGTTGAAAGACTGCAAAACAACCAGATAAAGAGGTGGCTCGACAATTGAAACGGCCCGTGACCTCTATAATATCGGTCCCCACTGTGGGCACTAGGTAGCCTGCGGTGCAAAACTGTCGAAATTCTGCATTAGTCGCATGATAGCATGATAGTATCATGGTTGTTAGTTGGTGATTTATGTTATCGTTGTGCACATTATATTGTTTAATATGGACATGCATTATTAATGTACATCGACGTTGTCAATATGATTTCCTACTGGAGTTTCGCCTTATATTTTTCTGTAAACTAACAAGTTACAGGTGTTGGTATGGAACCAAGGACATAAACTTTATTTTTTAAGATGGTTCAACATGATAGGCAGGATTTTCATTGTTGGCAATACTTATGTTTAGATATTAAGTTGAAAGTTTTGAAACTTTATTTGTTTATTTGTTTAGGCATTGTGGGCCTGTTTCTAATTTGTTTATGTTCAGATTAGTTCGATGGACTAATTGTTATATGTCGGATGATTGTTAATGGTTGGGATTCATTTCTATTTTATTGGAATTAAGTTTATGTTAAATTCTGGTTGCATTGTTTTATTTGCTTATTTCACCCCTAGAAGTTTGGGGTGTTACAAAGTAGATATATAAAAACATGAAGAATGTATTGTAAATATGATGAATTGTTAGTCAAACTAATGAAGCGCCGATCAAATGCAATCATTAAAAAACCCATGAACAAAAAATAAATTGAATGAGTACTTTGATATCGATCGGCGCTTCATTGCTTATCCTAAAAGTTCAATTTTCTTATATTACGATCAAGGATTTGTTAACCAATTGTCTTCATCAATAGAAATTCAATTTTCTTATAATCTCTTAATATTTTGTATCAAGTGTTCAGCAAGGCAGTAAAGCTCAACGTTCACTTTCTTGCCGGGGAGGGGGGACCATCTCAGCCAAGATAGAAAAGAATGAGGCAATTGTAGGGACCCAAAAAATTTTGAATTTTTAAAATATTTATTTAAAAATTTATTTGCGGAATAATTATTTGATTTATTATTATATATTTCGAATTTTAGTTATAAGACCCGAGCCCAAAGTCTTTTATTTTATTTCGCGTGCCTCTTTGTTTTACATGAGAGCCCTTGGGGGCCTTAAAAATTAAATTTTTGGCTTAGGGTAATGAAAGCTCATCTCATTTCCCTCATCTCATTCTCTCTACCATAGTTTTACCTTCTCTCTACCACTAACACCAATCCATTCAACCATTTTCAAATTCCTTTGAGATATAGGAAGCTTGGATCGTGCTTAACGTGGAATCGAAGACGGATCGTGATTTGGTACTCGGAAAGCTCGGATTCAATACTCGGGAAGCTCGGATTCAAGCTTGGAGGTTCACCAAAGTTAGAAATTTCACCCATTGATCAAATCCATCCTTCTGAAACTTGAGGTAGGAATTTCTACCTTGCATTATGTGTATATGATGTGTTTTGCGTCATATTTCGTGTATATATTGAGGTTTTAATATGAGTTAGAGTATTGGAGAAATTTGGGATCGTGCAGAAATTCTGCAGATCGCATAGTGGCATCCGGACGAGAGACCTGGGCATCCAGACGGCTGGCCCAGGAATTTTGGCAGAGAGGTTGTAAACGAGAAGTCCAAACGGGACTGCCTAGCATCCAGACGGGACTGGACGGGTCCGGATAGGAATGTCAAACTCCCTTTATTTGGTAATTTGACATGATCGCGGATTACTAGTACGTTTGTTTTGATTGAATGGAACATAATTGATATTATTTGAACGTGGTATAGATATGCATAACATATACACATGTTGATATTGATTAATACAAGTATACTACTAGCCTCCATCGGGAGTGGTGCAAGGAAAACTATGCATTTAGCTTCCTCCGAAAAATGTGCTAGGAAACGACATAAATTGGTTTGGCTAGCCTCCGTTTGGAGAAGTGCTAGGACACAAAATATGACTATCGATTGACACGTATTGGCGACTTGGCTGATCTCCGTGGGGAAAAGTGCTAGGACATAATCTATCTTGATTAACTTGATCATATAGTTGGCAGTGAGATGTGGTTGTAACACTTGTAATGTATTGTCGTCGGTAATTCCTCTTTCTTTTGGAAACTATTGGATACTTACCTTTTTCAATATCGCATCTGTGAACTATTTTGGATCAGTAAACAGTGTTTAGTGAGAATTGTGGAAGATACATTGTGGTTTATTGTATTGGGAAATCAGGGCTTGAAAACTTGGTATTAGAGCGTGAGATACAATACTTTGAGACCGTGGGGAGACTTAGAGTCTCATAGGTTAAAAACTTTGCATTTTTTAAAACCATGTGTGTGCATGTGTGCATGACATTCATATGCATGGTACTAACTGTTTCTTATGAGTAAAGACAGAATTGATAAATCGTGTTGGAAATTTGTATTAGGCATTGGCCTTGTATTTTGCTATTGTTCGATATTGCTAGTGCATTGCACTTTGCAAAGATATGTCTTCTAGATGTAGTGTTAGATTTGGCGGACCTCCAGGCCGAGGTCGCTACCGTGAGATACCGTTAGAGGATATTATGAGTCAGCAAAGAGGGGTTTCTCGTGCGGAGGAGGTGAACAAGGAAGTGGAACAGAACGTTGAACCGCCGGTTGTTCCTGGTGTGTTTCCGAGAGTTTGTGGCTGCGCTTACCGATGCCAATCTGTTGAACCCGGCCACAAGGGCCAGTGTTGGGAATCGAGCTATTGATGCCATAAGAGAGTTTCGTCATCTAAATCCACCACAATTCAGCGGGAAAGGTAGTGATTTTCTCACGGCCAATCATTGGCTTTCTAAAATACGTAAACTATTCAATGTTTTGAGGATAATAGAGGATGACCTGAGGATCAATATTGTGACATGTCAGTTGACGGGAGAGGCTAAAGAATGTGGGAGTCAATACTTGAGTCAAGGAAGGACACGCGAAGGGTTGCTAGGCAAGCAGCCAGGGTTGACGAATCGGATGTGGAGACGTTGACATGGGACAGACTTTGAGGTTCGCTTCAAGAACCAATATTTTTCGGAATCCTATCGTGAACAATTACGCGAGCAATTTTAGAGGTTGGAACAGGGAACTATGACCGTATCAGAATATGCTGCAAGGTTTCAAACATTATCCTATTGTGCACCGGAGCTCGTGGCTTCGGAAGATCGCAAGTGTTGGCGTTTCGAGAAGGGTCTTCACTCTTTAGTTAAGAGGCTCATGGTGAGCCAGCACAAGATGAGTTTTGCGGATATTATTGAATGTGCGATGAGTGTAGAGTTGCTCAAGAAGGTACAACGAGGTCCCAGAGTTTGAGAGCTGAGACAATCGAGTGTGGCGCCTAACTATTCTTCATCTTCAGGTAGTTCTGAGAGTCAAGGGCGCAAGCGCTAGAGAGAGCAATTTCAGTCTCAGAGGAGCCATTCCAATCTTAGGCTGCCAGTTTCGTCGGACTCGCGGAGCAATATTTTCAGGCCTCCGAGTATGCTTTCGATACAACCAACCAGGCCATATCCGTACTTAGTGCCCGGTACCTCCCAAGGTTTGCTACACGTATGGCAAAGAAGATCACGTTTCAAGAAATTGTCCACAAGGGGGAAGAATGCGAGTGAGGTTGGCTCGATACAGCAACTGAGCCAAGGACAAGGGCAGAGGCAACAATCTCATGGGGCTCCACAACGACGACAATAATTTCATTTTCACCAAGCCACTTGGGTTCAAGTTTCTCAATTCGAAAAAAGGGCTAGTTCTTCGGCGCCAGCAAATTTTGCTCGACGTGGATTCGGGTAAATGCAAGGACATCGTGTTCCCGCTAGAGCCTACAACATTACCTCTGCAGTGGCACCATCTACTTCTCAGAGTCCAAACACATCGGTTGTGAGGGGTACATTTCTCGTATTCAACTCTTTTGCAAGAGTTCTATTTGATTCTAGAGCATCGCATTCATTTATTGTTGCATCATTTGCTTGTGCTTTGGAGTTGAAAAATATTTTGTTAGACCCACCACTACAAGTTGAGACACCTATTGGAGGGAGCTCACTACTTGACTGCGTGTGTAGAAATTACGAGCTTGTTATACTTAACTGTCGTTTTACTTGTGATTTCATTGTCCCGAGCATGACCAGATTAAATGTTATCTTGGGTATGGACTGGTTGTCTATCCATCATGCTATGATTGATTGTTTCAAATGCCGGGTCCGTATTTGTTTACCTCATGATGGTTGTTTTAAGTTCTTTGGAGAATGTCGGGAACCCTCAGAGCCTTATCTTTATGAACCTAGCAAGAGAGATTCTATTTATGCGTTGTTGGCTAGCTTGACTCTTGATGAGAATGTGCATGCGCATGGTGAGTTACCGCTAGTGGTACGAGATTTTTCAGATGCGTTTTCAGATGAGTAACTCGGTTTACCTCCTGAGAGAGAGATTGAGTTTGCGATAGATTTGATCACGGATGTCGCACCGATTTCTATGCCTTCGTATTGTTTTGCATCGACCGAATTGAAGGAGTTGAAAGTCAAATTGCAGGAGTTGCAAGATTTAAATTTTATACGCCCAAGTACGTCACCATGGGGAGCTTTAACCTTATTTGCACAGAAAAAAGATAGGTCTTTAAGCTTATGTATCGATTATCGAAAGTTGAAAACCGTGTGACTGTGTAGAACAAGTATCCAATGTCGAGAATTGATAATTTGTTTGACCGACTCCGAGGAGCAAAGTATTTTTTGAAGATTGATTTGAAATCGGGGTACTGCCAACTGAGGGTTCGGAATGAGGACATCCCGAAGACCGCATTTCGTACATGCTATGGGCACTATGAATTTGTGGTTATGCCGTTTGGGTTGACCAATGCGCCTGCAATATTTATGGATCTTATTAATCGTATCTTTCGCGTATACCTCGATCAATTCGTGGTGGTGTTTGTTGATGATATTTTGATCTATTCCAGCACTGAGGAAGACCACCAATCGCACCTTGACATCGCTCTTGGGCTTTTGAGGGAGCATCGTCTTTATGGTAAGGTTAGCAAGTGTGAATTTTGATTTTTCAAAGTCAAGATTTTAGGGCATATTGTTTCGCAAGGTGGAGTATCTGTTTATCCGGGAAAAATAGAATTTGTTATGGATTGGCAGCGACCGAATAATGTTTTTGAGTTTGGCCGGATACTATCGACGTTTCGTGCTTGACTTCTCTCGTTTGGCTATGCTTATGACTCGATTGACTCGTAAGGGGACACGTTTTATTTGGGATGATGCTTGTGAGGCAACGTTTGAGGAGTTGAAACAGCGTCTGACTAGTGCACCAGTGTTGATTGTACCCGAGAGGTGAGTTAGTTACTCGGTGTACTGTGATGCATTGAAGGAGGGGCTTAGATGTGTCTTGATGCAAACAGGACGAGTTGTGGCCTACGGGTCAAGGCAATTGAAGATTTAATAACGGAATTATATGATTTAGAGTTTGTCGCAGTTGTGTTCGCACTGAAAATTTGGCGACATTACCACTATGGGGAGAAGTTCGAGGTGTTCTCTAATCACAAGAACTTGAAGTACTTATTATCTCAGAAGGAGTTCAATTTGAGACAACGCCATTGGATAAAGCACACTGAGGATTATGATTTTAAATTGCAGTATCATCAAGGGAATACGAATGTTGTAGCAGATGCTTTGAATAGAAAATCAATTCGATTGGCGAACTTAGCCATTCCTGAATGAAAAGTAGTGAATGAGTTGGGGAGTTATGCAACGCATTTCGAGGAAGCTAGTGATGGATCAACGTTATGAAATTTAACGATCCAATCTGCCTTATCCACCCGAGTAGTGGACGCTCAACAACACGAAGAAGAGACGAAGCAGTTGCGCCGAAATTTCTTAAGTGGCAATGCATGAGATGGGTTGATGATTTATGCAGATCAAAGTCTTCGCTTTCAAGGAAAGTTATTTGTACCCGTCGCTTGTCGAAAAGAGATTTTACAAGAGTTTCATCATTCTCCCTTAGCTGTTCATCCAGATTGAACGAAGATGTATCATAATTTACGTTGACAATTTTGGTAGTTCGTAATGAAGCGAGATGCAGTGAGTTTTGTATCGAGATGTTTGATATTTCAACAAGTGAAGGCCAAACACCAACAACCTGCGGGAGAGTTACAACCATTGCCAGTGGCGGAATGAAACTGGGAGAACGTGACGATAAACTTTGTTACGGATTTGCCGAGATCGCCAAAAGGGCATAATGTGATATGGATAATAGTGGACCGTTTGACGAAGACCGCTCACTTTTTACCAACTCAGGTTACCGATTCAGTGGAAAAGCTTAGTCGATTGTATATCCGTGAGATTATCTGATTGCATGGAATTTCAGTTTCTATTGTGTCTGACCGAGACCCGAGATTCACAACACGATTTTGGCAGAGTTTACAAGCAGCACTCGGCATGAACTTATTATTTAGTACTGTGTACCATCCACAGACTGATGGTCAATCCGAGCGTACGATTCAGATACGTAAGGATATGCTTCGAGCATGTGTCTTGGATTTTTTGGGTAGTTGGGAAGATCACTTGCCGCTTGTTGAGTTTGCGTATAACAACAGCTATCAATTGAGCATTGAGATGACATCGTTTGAAGCCTTGTATTGTAGATCGTGTAGATCGCCAGTACGTTAGACCGAATTGAGTGAGGCAACATTTGTCGAATTAGATTTGATTGGGGAGACTATCGAAAGCATGAGGTTAATTCGCAAGCAACTTTTGATAGCGCAAGGGAAGACTACCGAGTTAGTGAAGATGATTGCCAATAATTACTTACCGCTCAAAGTCAACAAAAAATCTATGCCGAGTGACGTCGTTGTCCGTTATCGTTCGAGGTGGGAGACCATGTGTTCTTGAAAGTATCGTCACAACGGGGCCTATCGCGTTTTGGACGGAAACGAAAGTTATCACCGAGATATATCGGACCGTTTTATATCATTGAGAGGATAGGAGAGGTTGCTTACCGTTTGGCCTTACAACCAAAGTTGTCGGGTGTGCATGACATATTTCATGTTTCGATATTGAGGAAGTACGAACCGGATCCTTCTCACATTTTGGAATGGTCCAAATTAGAGCTTGAGGCTGATGCGTCCTATGGAGAACAACCGATACGCATTTTAAATTCCCGAGAGAAAGTGTTGAGAGGTAAGATGATACCATTGGTTCGTGTAATATGGGGCAACCAAGGTAAGGAGGAACCGACTTGGGAAAGTGAGGACGAAATTCGAGAGAAATATCCGCATTTGTTTACTCCTTGATTTCTCTGTGTTTGTTACCGAATTGATGGTTTGGAGCGTGTTTGCCACCATGTCTACGTGCTTATTAAATGTTATTGAAGCATGAGCTATGTGTTTACTTATATTGGATTCTTGAACTCTTGGTTTATGAAACGTATTATACTTATCAATATCTTAGATGTGAGTTATTGATTTCGAGGACTTGATTGTTCGTTGGTTGTTTTGTACTCATTGAGCATAGCGTATGCATGAGTCGTATTGATGTTTTCGATTGATTTTATTTGAATGTCATGACTTGATTGTTGGACATCCGTTGAGATTTGTGGAAGCACTGATTATTTTATATTAAGGGTTGAGACAATTACGGTGATGTCTGTGTCTTGATAGTTGATATTATAAAACGTATCGGTGTCTAATACTATTGCTTGGAGTTTTGGTGGAGTATCCGTATCTTACTTGTTGAATGTGTATAGAGGTGTGTGTATCTACATGTTTGTTCAATTTCAAGTACGAAATTTCTTTTAAGGAGGGGAGGATGTAAGACCCGAAAATTTTTGAGCTTTTAAAATATTTATTTAAAAATTTATTTGCGGGATAATTATTTGATTTATTATTATGTGTTTTGAATTTTAGTTATAAGACCCGAGCCCAGGGTCTTTTATTTTATTTTGCACCCCTCTTTATGTGGTGTTTTACATGTGAGCCATTGGGGGGCATTAAAAATCAAATTTTTGGCTTAAGGGGATGAAAGCTCACCTCATTTCCCTCATCTCACTCTCTCTCTACCATACCTCTATCTTCTTTTCACCACCACTACCAATAAATTTCACTATTTTCAAATTCCTTTGAGATAAAAGAAGCTTGGATCATGCTTAACTTGGAGTCGAAGACGGGTCGTGATTTGGTGCTCGAATTCAAGCTTAGAGGTTCACCAAAGTTAGAGTTTTCACCCATTGATCAAATCCATCCTTTTGAAGTTTGAGGTAGCAATTTCTACCTTGTATTATGTATATATGATATGTTTTATGTCATATTTCGTGTATATATTGAGGTTTTGGTATCAGTTGGAGTGTTGGAGAAATTTAAGATCGCGCAGAAATTCTGCAAATCCAATAGTAGCGTTCGGACGGGAGACTTGAGCATTCGAACGACTGCTCCAGGAATTTTGGCAGAGAGGTTGTAAATGGGGCGTCCAGACGGGACTGCCTAGCGGGTCCCGTCCGGGAATGTCAAACTCTCTTTTGATTGTGTAGTTATCTCATATTATGCTTTGAATCATCTTTTATTTAGTAATTTAACATGATCACAGGTTACCAGTACGTTTATTTTGATTGAATGAAACATAGTTAATATTATTTGAACGTGGTATGGATATGCATAACATATGTACATGTTGATATTGATTAATACAAGTATAATGCTAGCTTCCATTGAGAGTGGTTCTAGGAAAACTATGGATCTAGCTTCCTCCGAAAAATGTGCTAGGAAACGACATGAATTATTTTGGTTAGCCTCCGTTGGGAGAAGTGCTAGTACACAAAATATGACTATTGATTGACACGTATTGACGACTTGGCTGGCCTCCGTGGGGAGAAGTGCTAGGACATAACCTATCTTGATATAACTTGATCATATTTGATTAGCACCTCTTTTGGGCGATGAGTTGGTAGTGAAATGTGGTTGTAACACTTGTATTGGTAAACTAAGGATTTTGTGAATAATTTCTCACATGGGTTCCCTTATTCATATTATAGTGCTTGCCACATGAAAGTTTTGTATTCTCATACAACGTTCATAATGCATACCATTTTATTTCATATGTACATAGCCTTCGCATAGATTTTTCTACTAGGTACCGCACCGATGAATAGCATGGAGTGTGTGAGGTGCATGACCTAACATCTTTTGGGAAGCAAATCTAAGGAGTTTACATAATATCTTTATGAACTTATTTTTGGAAGATATATTGTAACTTCTACTTATATTTTTTGTTGAAGATAAATAGGGCCTCCTACCCTTTTCGAGGTCGTGGGTAATGTATAAGGGCATGACAGCGATGATTCTGGGGTAAGGTCCGAAATCAAAGACGCTGCTCCCACAGTCAAGACAAAAGAGACTAGAGTCTCTTGGCCCAGATGGACATGGAGAATTATACATTTCCCATCCAAGCTCTATATGTGTTGGTCTTAGCAAGACATTGGGGCAATGCCCCGGACTAATGTCCAAAATCACTCTCAATGACTCAGTTGTTCGAGCAAAAGGCCTAATATTTCAGCTATATGCTCTAGAAAAAGGCTTAGCAGGAAAACTTGGAGAAAAGTCCTACAGGTGTGAAAAGCCTAAGAAATGTTTTTGGAGAAAAGAAATCATCGACAATATCACGAGATTCCTGGTATAGATAATCAAGCTAAAAGCAAAATTCTCTCTACAATACATGGAATAAAGATGAAAGTGCTTAAGCAACATTAACTGATGTAATAAGTACCTAGGCTACCCAAAAAGCGTGCTTCAAACTTATCAATCTCATATAAAAGACTGTACCATTTTATTTTACGGCTTCAATACCTGTACTAGTGTGTACCAATGTACCGTCTAGGATTTAGCTTTCTAGGTATTAGACACCCGTTAAATTTTACAAATCGCACTTCAATTGTTGAAAATTTAGGGAAAACTTCATTTGGGTAGCTATTTATGATAGGTGTACATACAAGGACACAATAATAAGTGATTGACCGTATATTAACATTCCGACACCTATTTTTACTTGTTGCTATAATACAAATAACCTAGTTCTGTTTTCACTAAAAGCTCCAAGTACAGCTACGGGTTTAAACCAAACCCTCACCCAAACCACGTGTATAGCACATCCTTCATCCCCCATATCATTTTCTTCCTCAGTCACACACTACCCACACTACACTTAAAGGCATACATTCTCACACCCATATGTATATACAATAAATGGGCATATGTAAGACTGTAAGAGTAATCTAATCTCCAACAAAGAGAGCACTGAGTGAGACTTACTGTGTTATGGAGGAATTTGTGGTGACAGATATAGAACATATGGACAAACTAGGGGATGAAGACTTGCTGTTTGGAGCCACTGAGTCTGGTTCATAAAGATTTGTGAGGGGAAGTGGCATGGATCTAAACACTGAGTTAAGATATGAAGGAGGACCTGACAACTAGTACCCAAACAATCAACAACTGAAGTATTAAAGTGTAAGAAAGACTGGATGCTAATTACCAAACCATAGGGGGAAAACACCCAAAACAACAGATGAGTAACTGAAAACCTTCACTTAATAATCATAGATATTCCACGTACAAAAGTGAAAAGTTGACAAACCTTCCGTCGCTTTTTCCTAGCGGTTCATCATATTGGACAGCATAAACCAGGCCCAAGATTTTCTGTTTTGCCAACGAACTTGACAACACCCCTCTTCGCTCCTCTTTCAACTTGACATCTATCTCCAACCTTAACAGCCAAAAAAACAGAGTAAAAACATAATTGGTGTGCATAACTCTTTCGGAAGAGATTACACAAACATGATAAAGGAAGTAAAACTAAAACACTTCCTTTGAAAACAAAGAAAAACAGATCATCAGGCAACTGGCTGATAACAAAATAATGACAAGTTTTACCCCCTTTATAGGTTCAGACATGTAAAGGGCATGAAAGAAGGTTATTTGTCTGGTTCCATAAATGCAAACTCTATAGCATAGACACCTGACATATGAATCCTTAAAATTGGGATCACAAATAAGGCGGAGGGCATGGCAAAAACATATTATTTTCTTTACTTGCAGTGCGAACACTAAAAACTAACCATAAATAACCCAAAGTCCAAAATTTAAATATACACATTATCTAAATATATTATTCCCCGTGGCTACACATACATAAGGATATGTATGTATGGACATGTACACGTACATATCTACATATGTATATGAATATATACATGTACCAAACTATGTGTATACATATATATGTAGATATGTGTACACGTATATAAGTACATGTATTTGTATATATGTACAATATGTATGTGTATATAGATATCTATCTACCCACTATCTATTTATCCCTCCCTATGTATGTATATGTACATATACATGTAAATAAACAGATTAGGGCTAAAAGTGAATTTATTCGGTTTTTGCGAAATCAACGAGTGGACATGAAATGCTGGCTTCAATCTATGTATAACCAGTAACTACGGCACTAGCAATAAAATTTGATAATAATTCACAGACATGTTGCGTTATAACCTGCTATTGTTACAAACAATATCAACTTTGCAAAGATGGTCTATCTATATGCAACCGGCTAAATCATAGCTTTGAAAAACATAACCAAGTACTTTCCTCACAATAAAATTAACATTAAGGTTAAAAACCACTATCATAACTTGGGAAAACAGAACCAAGTACTTTGCAAGGATGATAATATTTTATGTTTTATATAACTTTAGTGAAATGAATAGCACAAATGAACGAAGAAAACTAAGTTTTTTTTAGAGAAAAGGCATTAGAAATGAATGAACAAACACATTTACCAAAATTTTATTTTGCTCTAGCAAGACCAATATACCTGTGTGTACGTACTGCCAATGAATGAAGCCAATTCAGTGTCATTGGTTATTCTTTGTTGCCATTGCTCAGTGAATGAAGCCAATTCAGTGCACTGCTTGGCTCTAATAGTGATGACATGCTGAGTAAAAATATGTCTCTATACAATTTTCAATAAAAAATAATGAAAAATACTCACAAAATACACACAAAAATCTACTAAAACAGACAAACAAAGAAATGTGCTTATTGGAGAGAAGAAGAAGGAATAACCTGGCAGAAGAAGAAGGAATAACCTAACATATTGGAGTGCCCGGTAGAAGTACTGGCAGATATTCTTGAGAATGATGATGATGCTTATCTCCGGGGACATCATTTCTCCATGCTGCGTTTTGGCAAAGCTCTCAATAACAGATCAAATCCTACGCGTGATCGCATAGTAATTATAAAAAATTCCTGTCTTCTACCGAAATTTTTGAAGAGAACAAAATAGAACTTGAAACTGCATTCGCCTATAGGAAAATAGGTGGAGAGACAAACCTGGAGACGTAAGCATGTTTCTAAAGGAAATTCATCCAGCTTACTAAAAGTTACTGGATCTTCAAAATTGGTACGAAATAGGTGGATAGATAAACTTGGAGAGGTAAGCATGTTTCTGATGGAAATTCGACCACCTTACTAAAAGTAAATGGATCTTAAAAATTGGTCCAGGTATATCTTCTCCCATACATGGGTAAGTCACGCATTTTCATAAGTTCAATAAATTCTCAAAAGTCCAACATCCCTCTTGAATTGTTTTGGCATCCAGTCCTCTCACATGCAACCATGATTTCATTTAGATCACCCCCTATGCACCATGTTACTCGGTGGATTTTTTTTTACAGCCTCTAACTCCTACAGTTCTCTACCTTCAGAAGAGCAATTATGAGCAATTTGTCGTTGCTTTTCTTATCTACGCAATCCCACAATACAAATAGAGTATCAAAGTTCAAAGAGCAATCACGGCTAAGCAAATCTTGACAATGAATTGTTCATAGTAGGCAAGTTAGGTGTTCGCGTTTTTCCAACAAAGCTACAAATAGAGTGCCGAATTTCAATTTATTTTTTTTACTTGCCTGTGTCACTGACACTATTGCCATCCTTGTTTTTGCCAAAAAGTACACTTGAATAGAACCTTAGTAGACACACATGTACATGTATGTGTCTCTCCCTAACATTTCATCAAACACGTGGAATGCAATCTGAAAATGGAGAGCACATAAACAAAATGAGTAGGGCTGTTTGCTGCCGATCAGAGTTTGCAGTAAATAAAATGTAACCCTTACACATATCATGTAGGGCACAAAAGACATCATACTTACTGGGTCATCTTTTACTTGAACCCTATGAGAGAAATTTGTGAAATAAAAATTATCTGGTTCATTTTAAGAGGAATCCCATGAGACGAATACCTAGCAAGCACCACTATTACCCATTTTGCAAAAGCCACATGCCATGTTTCGACCATTTAAGAAAAATGACAGAGATGTAAAAAAGAGAAACTTATTTTAATGTTGATTAGTGGCACTACTATAGTGAAGGGAGAATACAATGATAAATCGATTCTCAAAATGGATCCATATAAAAAATGCCCAAAAAAAACGCATATCAGACCTCATCGCTGCACAAAAACAGGCAAGATACATCCTCGAGTAAAGAGAGAGAGAGTGGAGGGGTGTGTGATGAACTGACTTGTAACGGTTGAAAATCACTGCGCTAAACTTGAACCGACCCACTTCAATCACTGAAAATCAAAACACACAGCGAGATTATGATACAACAAAAAATGGCTGAAAACAAACAACTTTGGTCATCAAACCATAGAGAGAAACCTTGAGAGTCCAAGTCTTCAAATTGGAGAGAGAGACCTCGTCGCCCTTTAGTTCCATCGTTGTTGCCGCATACAAAGTCTGGCAAAGGCCACACCTCTACAGAGTCGTTCAAGAAGGCTGTAGCAAACGGAGAAAAAGAAAGAGGGAAGAGAAGTCTCTAGGAGATTGGGAAAGTAAAATAGAGAGGGGGGTTGATTCAAATTTTGAAAATGAGAGAGAGAGGTCCTTTGCACAATAATCCAGAAACACCCATAACTTCTTTGGATAAATCTCATCCATTGGACTGACCATTGTTGTGAAAATATAATGTAACTTCAGGCGTTGGATCAAATCAATTATGACCCTTGGATTAAAAATGTAAGCGGTCCATACCGTTGTGAAATGTAGTACCAAACGAGATTCACCGACTAGTACACAGACCTATACAAAACGAGATTCACAACATTGGTCCGCCTTAGTACAGCTTGCTGAGCCTTCGTGATACAAGAAAAAATTAAGCAGCCAACATAAAGGCTATTCACATAAGCTGAAAATACTACTGGCCTAATACTAAGTATAATCTGTAAAATTTCCAACCAGTGACTACAACAAAAATCCAACTATGGTCTGTGCTACATGTATTGTTTAATATTCCAGAAACTTTAGTTACCTCTGTAAATTTGTCCCGCACCCAATCATTATGTTCTCATCCCTTATGGTGTGTTTGTTAGTGCTCAAAGAAGGGTTCATTGCTTATCACCCCGGATATGAATATTGAGGTTGTCATATCTAGGATTTGTTTAGCTCATCAGACCCCGGATATCATATCCGAGATATTATTTTATCTGCCTCAAGGGGATAAAATTCTCACACCCCTTCCCTTATCCATATCATATCCCCTTCTACAGCCCCCTTCTATTTATATAAATATCATGTCAATTACGAATAAACCATCCACCTACTCATGTTTACTATATCCTCATCCCCCAGACAATACTCAAACAAATCTTTCATAACTATTCACCCTTCTATGATAAATCTCTCCTACTATATATCCACTCTTACTATATCCACCATATCTCTTCCAAAATTTTGACAGCTAAAAAAGGGGTCGTTAATATAATGGCTTAATAAGATGCATGACTAAATCAACTAGTACCCGAACAATCAACAACTGAAGTACTAACGAGTAAGAAGACTGGACGCCAATTACCAAACCATAGGGGAAAACTCCCGATACAACAGATAAGTAACTGAAAACCTTCATTCAATAATCATGGATATTCTACGTACAAAAGTGAAGAGTTGACAAACCTTCCATCACTTTTTCCCAGCGGGTCATCATATTGGACACCAATCCAGAAAGCAAGTCCAAGATTTTCTGTTTTGCCAACGAACTTCACAACACCCCTCTTCGCTCCTAGTTCCACTTGACATCTATCTCCAACCTTAACAGCCAAAAACACAGAGTAAAAACATAATAACGATCACTACAACTGGTGTGCATAACTCTTTCGGAAGAGATTATACAAACAGGATAAAAAAAAGTAAACTAAAACACTTCTTTTGAAAACGAAGAAAAATAGATCATCAAGCAACTGGATAATAACAAAATAATGACAAATTTTACCTTCTTTATAGGTTTAGACATGTAAAGGGCATGAAAGAAGGTTATTTCTCTGGTCCCATACATGCAAAATATGTAGCACGGACACCCTACACATGAATTCTTAAAATTGGGAGAACAAATAAGACGGAAGACATGGCAAAAACATATTATTTCCTTTACTTGCAGTGTAAACCAAAGTAATTAATCCTGTATCGTACCGCCTGGTACCGGGCGGTACGTCCCATACCGGACCAAAATCGGTACCGTCAGATGTTCGTACTATTCTGGCGAGAATACCAGCGGTTCCGGCCGGTTCTGCCAATACCGTTTTTTTTTTTATTTTTTTCCATGTATTTTTTAATTACATTTACATACCTTTGTTTTTTTTCTCATTTTCCTCGTAAATACTCCTAACTAAGGTATGAAAATTTATAATGCAAAAAAAAAAAGTTTTAACATTATTTTTTATGAAAATTAAAAGGAAAAATTAGCATTTTTTTAATTTGAAGTTAACATTCCTTTTTATGAATGTTAACATTCTTTTTCTTTTAAACTTAACATTGCTTTTTAATGTAAAATAAAAAAATAAATGTCAACATTTCTTGATAATTTCATACATAAATGAAACTAAATCATTTCTTTTCCACTTTCGATAATTCATGAATGTTAATTATTCTTTTCAATTTCTCTAGACAAGAAAATGAATGTCAATTTTTCTTTTTTTCACTTTTCATACCTTAATGTTAAAATGAATATTAATTTTCTTTCTAATCAAGTGTACGCTAACTAATTTTATAAATTTTGTGAATTAAATAATATTGAAATATCATAAGTTTATTATTGTCCTTTGAAAATATTATATTTTGGGAGTTATTTTTAAGTTGTGGGATTTACTTTATATGTTAAATATAATTTTTTGTAAAGAATATTAGTTAAAAAAATTATATTATTTTTTAGTGATAAATCCAGAACGGTACCCCAGTACCTATCGGTACCAGTACGTACCGTACCAGTAACAAAATCGGTACTCTTACCAGTACGAGATTGCTAACTTTGGTGTACACACTAAACACTAACCATAAACAACCAAGTCCAAAAATTTGAATATACACATGTATAGAAATATTTCATTCCCTGCGGCTACACGTACATATGGATATGCATGTATGGACATGTACACGTACATATCTACGTATGTATATGAATATATACATCTATCAAACTATGTGTAGACATATATATGCAGATATGTGTACACATATATAAATACGTGTATTTATATATATGTACAATATGTATGTGTACATAGATATCTATCTATCCATTGTCTATTTATCCCTCTCTATGGATACATATATACATAGATATATAAACATATAAGGGCAAAAAGCCAATTTCTTCAGTTTTCTCGAAATCAACAAGTGAACATCAAATGGTGGCCTCAATCAATGTATAACCCGTGCCTACGGCACTCGCAATAAAATTTGAAAATAAGTCGCTGACATGTTGCGTTAAAGCCTGGTATTAGTTACAAATAATATCAACTTTGCAACGATGGTCTATCTGTATGCGACCAGTTAAATCATAATTTTGAAAAACATAACCAAGTACTTTCCTCACAACAAAATTAACATAAAGGTTAAAAACAACTATCATAACTTGGAAAAACAAAACCAAGTACTTTGGAAGGATGATAATGTTTTATGTTTTAAACAACTCTAACAAAATGAATAGAAAAAATGAATGAAGATAACTAAATTTTTGTAAAGAAACGGCATTAGAAATGAATGACGAAACACATTTACCAAAATTTTAGTTTGCCCTAGCATGACCAAAATACCTATGCGTACGTAGTGCCAATGAATAACCAGAAATTATGCTACAACATACTAACGTCAACCGCTTAAACAATAAACAAATGCTAGTGGTGCCAATGAATAACCACGAACCAAAATATTGGTTGCCTAAATTGCATAGCCAAGTAAGGGATTTAACCAGAATTCTTAGTTAGACAAAACATAAAAAATTTGACAACATTCCTAAGCAACTTATAGAATTGATAACCTTACAAGAGTGCATCATTACTAAATAACAACAAAAAACCAAGAAAGTAATGTCCTTAAATCCTCTCCTTACTGTTTCTTTTGACTTCCAATGCCATGAAGATTTATGTTTTTTGCTCCCGTTACAAGCAAGATTCAATCAAACACAAAAGAGATAGTAGGAGATGTCTTTGATATGATGAAAAAAATGCAGTTCAAAAAGGATTCAAAACATAAAAATTCAAAATTCAAAATTTATTTTGTCTGTTTAGTACTTTTGTTGGTAGTGCCCACACCATAGAAACCAAACAGGACAAAAGAGCAAGAAAATAGGCTACTGATCCATATTCCAGGCTAAGTCACTAGTCACAACTCTTGTTCATTGTCAAATTTGTACCAGAAAAAACCCAAAGCAAAATAAAGGAGAAAAAAGGGAAAGAAGAAAGAGGTAAAGGCCAAGAAGAAGCCCACTTAAAGAGGATATGTAAGGCTAACAACAAGCCTGAAAATCTAGCACAATGAATCAAGTTAAACAAGAGGATCTCAAACGATGGGCTCAAGAATCGAGATAAGTGATTTAAATGATTATTCTTTGTTGCCATTGCTCGGTGAATGAAACTAATTCAGTGAGGTGCTTCGCTCTAATAGTGATGACATGTTAAATAAAAAAAATAAAATATATATATATATACAATTTTCAATAAAAAACAATGAAAAATACTCATAAAATATAGAGAAAAATCCACTAAAACAGACAAAGAAAGAAGTGTGCTTATTGGAGTGAAAAAGAAGGAATAACCTGGTAGAAGAAGGAACAACATAGCATATTCGAGTGACCAGTAGAAGTACTGGCAGACCTTCTCGAGAATGACGGTGATGCTTATCTCGAGGGACGTCACTTCCCCATGCTGCGTTTTGGCGAAACTCCCAATAACAGATCAAACCTTACACGTGATCGCATAGTAAGTACAAAAAATTCCTCTCTTCTCCCAAAATTTTTGAAGAGAACAAAATAGAGCTGGAAACTAAATTCACCGATAGAGAAATAGGTGGAGTGATAAACCTAGAGAAGTAAGCATGTTTCTGATGGAAATTGGTCCAGCCTACTAAAAGTAACTGGGATCTTAAAAATTGATGCGAAATAGGTGGAGAGATAAACCTGGAGAGCTAAGCATGTTTCGTATGGAGATTGGTCCAGCATATTAAAAGTAACTGGATCTTAAAAGTTGGTCCAGGTATATCTTCTCCCATACATGGGTAAGTCATTCATTTTCATAAGGTTAATAAATTCTCAATGTCCAACATACCTCTTGAAGTGTTTTGGCATCAAGTCCTCTCGTATACAGCCTTGATTTCATTTAGATCACCCCCTATGCACCATGGTACTTGTTGGATTTCTTTTAGAGCCGCTAACTCCTATTGTTCTCTACGTTTAGAAGAGTGTCATTATGAGCTTTCCATGCCTCAGAGAAAAAGTATGTAGAAAACAATTTGTCGTTGATTTGCTTTTCTATGTAATCCCCACAATACAAATAGAGTGTCAAAGTTCAGAAAGCATTCACGGCTACGCAAATCTTGACAACGAGTTGTTCATAGTAAGTAAGTCAGGTGTTCGCATTTCCCAACATAACTTTAAATAGAGTGTCGAATTTCAATTTTTTTTTTACTTGTCTGTGTCACTGACACTATAACCATCCTTGTTTTTGCTAAAAAGTACACACTTGAATAGAACCTTAGTAGACACACATGTACATGTATGTGTCTCTCTTAACATTTTATCAAACATGCGGAATACAATCTGAAAATGGAGAGCACATAAACAACATGTGCAGGGTTGTTTGCTGCTGCTCAGAGTTTGGAGTAAATGAAATGTAACCCTTACACATATAATGTAGGGCACAAAATATATCACACTTACTGGGTTCATCTTTGGCTTGAACCTATGAGAGAAATTTGTGGAAAAAAAAATTATTTGGGTCATTTTAAGAGTAACCCCACGGAAGGAATATCTAACTAACGCCACTATTACCCATTTTGCAAAAGGCACTTGCTAAGTTTCGCCCATTTAAGAAAAATGACAAAGATGTAAAAAAGAGAAACTCCTTTTAATGTTGATTAGCGGCACTACCATAGTGAAGGAAGAACACTGTGATAAATCTATTCCCAAAATGAATCCAAATAAAAAATGCCCAGAAAAAAAAGACGCGTTTCATACCTCTTCGCTGCACACCAACAGGCAAGATAGCTCCTCGAGTGGAGAGAGAGAGAAGGAGTGTGTGATGAACTGACTTCTATCGGCTGAAAATCACTACGCTAAACTTGAACTGACCCACTTCAATCACTGAAAATCAAAACACACAGGGAGATTATGATACAACTAAAAATGGATGAAAACATACAACTTGGTCATCAAACCATAGAGAGAGACCTTGAGACTCCAGATCTTCGAATCGGAGAGAAAGACCACGTGGCCCTTTAGTTTCATCGCCGTTGGCGCATACAAAGCCTGGCAATGACCACACCTCCACAAAGTCGTTGAAGAGGGCTGTGGCAAATGGAGAAAAACAAAGAGGGAGGAGAGGTCTCTAGGAGATTGGGAAAGTAAGAGAGAGTGTGGGGGTTGATTCAAATTTTGAAAATAAGAAACTAAGAATGGCCCTTTGCACAATAATCCAAAAACACGCGTAACTTCTTTGGTTTTTTTATCCATTAGACTGGCCACTGTTGTGAAAATGTATTGTAACTTCAGGCGTTGGTTCAAATCATTTATGACCCTCGGATTAAAAATATAGGGGGTCCATACCGTTGTGAAATGTAGTAGCAAACGAGATTCACCGACCAGTACACCAACCAGTATACTGACCTGTACAAAACGAGATTCACAACATTGGTGCGCTTTAGTACAGCTTGCTGAGCCTTCCTGATACATGAAAAAATTAAGCAGCCAACGTAAAGGCTATTTACTTACACTGAAAATACTAGTGGCCTAGTATTGAGTATAATCTGTAAAATTTCCAACCAGTGACTAAAGCAAATATCCAACAATGTTTTGTGCTACGTGTATTGTTTAATATTTCCAACCGGTCATTGATGTTGGATACGGGGCTATTTACACATAAGTCAATTTACATGAGAAATGGAAAATATATAGAAGAACCATCCTACTTCCCTAGAGAATCTTTATGATAATCAATTTCTGAACCATGTTTTCCATCACACTCTTCCCAAGCTCTTATCCGCGCTACGTCACAAGGGCCTACGCATACTCCACCTATCATAGCATGCTTCACAAAAGATTCCTAAAAATAATTTGTAGACAAAAAGTAAATTAACTCTGAGCTCATTCTGCAATAAAAGTTGTCAAGCACTCAGGAGGTCTCTCTTAAACTCATTATGGCTTCTCTTCACCACACCATTGAACTCGATTATCGACCAATATTCTATAGAAAGCCAATAGGACGCGGAAGAAAGTCTAGAGGAAGAGGTCGAATGTAAACGCAAGACTCTTGTGGAGCTCAAAGTTTCTGCTTAGATGTAGAGCTCAATCTTTCCTTCTTCTTTTTTTAACAGGGAAAGCAAGTAGTGTCAATTTCATGTTGACATTTAGCTGGTAACTGATAATGGATACGGTTCTATCACATTGAACTTATATTTCACACTTTGTACGTGTTTCCTGTATAACAATTGAAGACGATTTACTAAAAGTTGATTAACAAGAAACACGATCGAAGACACGCGAGGACACATATAGGATACGGGACATTGCGTGTCTGCTATTTATCGAAGGTACGCAGCACTCATAGGAGATTTAAAAATTAGACTTTCGCCATAGCCACTAAATGAGATTTCTCATTCAAAAAAACAGTCAAAAGGCAGAGGAATGCCTGATAACAATTAGAAGAATTATCAATACATGCAACCACAATCCATTATGCAATAATAAATAAAAATGAATGTTGAATGATGATTGTGCAAGGATTACAATAGTAGATTGTGCAGTATGCAAACCTGTTCGAATCCCGATGTTCAAATCCATAAGCAGCTTCTGCCAAAGCGAAGGCAACTATAACCTGAGTGCAGAAAGGACAAACAATTATTGTTTAAACAAAGGAAAGGAGAAAATAACGCACTCAAAATCGAACAAACACTAAAAGAGTCAACTCAACTGAACCAATAAGCCCCATTCTTCATTAAAGTTCCCGAGCACAAAGCTTGCAAATCCTGACCACCGTGTTCGTGTTCAAAAACAACATAACACTGAAGAAAATCAGCTTTTGCACTAAAACAAGCATTACCTATAAATAATATCGAGCATAAGTACACATTAAATAACTTAGCAATTTGCCAATTATTGATGCTGGATAGGGGGCTATTTACACGTAAGTCAATTTCCATGAGAAATGAAAAATATGTAGAAGAATCAACCTACTTCCCTAGTGACACTTTAGGATAATCATTTTCTGAACCATGTTTTCCATCGCACTCTTCCGAAGCTCTTATCCATGCTGCATCACAAGGGCCTAGGCATACTCAGCCTATCATAACATGCTTCACAAAACATTTCTAAAAATAATTTGCAGAGAAATAGTAAATTAACTCTAAGCTCATTATGCAATAAAAGTTGTAAGGCACTCAGACGATCACTCGTAAACTCATTACGGCTTCTCTTCCCCACAAAATTGATCTCAAGTATCGACCAATCTTTTTTAGAAAGCCAATAAGACGCATAAGAAAGCCTAGAGGCAGAGGCCGAATGTAAATGCCAAACTCCTGTGGAGCTCAAAGTTCGTGCTCAGATCGAGAGCTCAATCTTTCTTTCTTTCTTTTCTTTCAAAGGATAACAAATAGTGCCAATTTCATGTTTACATTTACATAATAACTAATAATGAATAAAATTCCACCATATTAACTTATTTAAAACTTTGTACATGTTTCGTTTATAACAATTTAAGATGATTTACGTAAAGTTGATTAACAAGAAACACGATCGAAGGCACGAGAGGACACATATAGGATATGACACATTGCGTGTCTGCTATTTATCGAAGCCACGCAGGCTACACAGCAAGGACACTCATAGGAGATTTAAAAATTAAACTCTGGCCATAGCCACTAAATGAGATTTCTCATCCAACAGAACAGTCAAAAGGCAGAGGAACACCTGATAACAATTAGAAGAAAAATTAATACATGCAGCCACAATCCATTATGCAGGAACAAATAAAAAAGAATGGTGAATGTGATTGTGCAAGGATTATAATAGTAGATTGTGCAGTATGCAAACTAGTCCAAATCCCGATGTTCAAATTCATAAGCAGCTTCTGCCACAGCCAAGGCAACTACAACCTGAGTGCATAAAGGACAAGCAATTATTCTTTAAAAAAATGAAAGGAGAAAATCGCTCACTGAAAATGGAACAAACATTAAAGGAGTCAACTCACCTGAACCAATAAACCCCATGATTCATTAAAGTTCCCAAGCACAAAACTGTCAAATCCTGACCACCGTGTTCGTGAACGAAAACAACATAACAGTGAAGAAAAAAATCAGTTTTTGCAATAAAACAAGTCTCACCTATAAATAGTATGGAAAATAACTACAAATTAAACAATTTAGCAATTTGCAGTTTTTGATACTGGATAGGGGGCTATTTACACATAAGTCAATTTACATGAGAAAGAGAAAATATATAGAAGAATCAACCTACTTCCCTGGAGGCTCTTTAGGATAACCATTTTCTTAACCACGTTTTCCCTCCCGATCTTCCCAAGCTCTTGTCTGCGCTACATCACAAGTGCCTAGGCATACTCAACCTATCATAGCAAGCTTCACAAAAGATTCCTAAAAATAATTCGTAGAGAAACAATAAACTAATTCTGAGCTCATTATGCAATAAAAGTTGTAAAGCACTCAGCTGGTCTCTCTTAAACTCATTACGGCTTCTCTTCCCCACACCATTGAACTCGACTATCGACCAATATTCTTTAGAAAGCCAATAAGACGAGGATGAAAGTCAAGAGGAAGAGGCCGAATGTAAACGCAAGACTCTTGTGGAGCTCAAAGTTCGTGCTTAAATGTAGAGCTCAATCTTTCTTTCGGTCTTTTTGCAAAGGAAAACACGTAGTGCCAATTTCATGTTTAGATTTAGCTGATAACTAATAATGAATACAATTCTATCATATCAAACCTATTTCATACTTTGTATGTGTTTCCTGTATAACAATTGAAGAGGATTTACTTAAAGCTGATAGACAAGAAACACGATCGAAGACACGCGAGGACACACATAGGATACGACACATTGCGTGTCTGCAACCACAATCCATTATCCAATAATAAATAAAAAATAAGGTTGAACAATGATTGTGCAAGGATTACAACAGTAGATTGTGTAGAATGCAAACCAGTCCAAATCCCGATATTCAAATTCATAAGCAGCTTCTGCCACAGCCAAGGCAACTATAACCTGAGTGCATGAAGGACGAACAATTATTCTTTAAAAAAAGGAAAGGAGAAAATCACGCACTGAAAATATAACAAACACCAAAGGAGTCAACTCGCCTGAACCAATAAACCCCATGCTTCATTGAAGTCCACGAGCACAAAGCTTTCAAATCCTAACGACCGTATTCTTGAACAAAAACAACATAACACTTAAGAAAATAATTTTTGCAGTAAAACAAGCCTTACCTATAAATAATATGGAGCAGCTCCACTACAAAAGACATCAAGCAAACCTTTAAAATCAGAAGCAGAATAAGAGCTAGCATGTCAATTTTCTAATACCATAGAGACATCTCGTTATATTACAAATTGAATAAAGCTTCAAATCACATTTGATCTTAACCCAAACAACTCCTCTTGTTCTAATCAGATCACATATATCATACGGATTTATGTCATAACCTTTAAAAACTCCGTCATTTCTTGCAGTCCAAGAGCCCATACGATAGCAAAGAAACATGATTCCCCGTGCACTTTCCTACCCCATACATTGTTCCTTTTTAGAAGGAAAAGTGGTTCATAATTCAATTTTTTTCGTTTGCTAGTTTACTTCTAAATTAGTAAACAAAATACAGTTTTTGCCCACACAAAGTGTAGGACGATCATATTCTAACAATTTGAAATTACTTTGACCTCTTCAACATTTTCCCAACATGTACATATAAAACGACGAGTCAAATATTAGATGTAACAAAACAAAGTTTATGCTTACTAAATATTGTCACTATCTTTATTTGTTAATCTTTTTTGCACAATTTTACTATCTCACAAAAAATTAGCCATATTATAGGAGAATTTATACGACTCCAGACCCTACCCAACCCATCAAAACGCCCATTAACATGCCTCCATCGTATTCCAACATATCTCTATAAATCTCCTAAATGTGACTTAATGAGTCACCAACAGTTAATGAAGGCATCAACTACCTATCATATGAATCGAACCTACAATTACTCCACCTAAGTGCAGCCGCACAACCCTTAGACCAAATACTCTGGTGTCTCAAAAAGTTGTCCTTCCAATAGTTAATGAACAATATTACCATGAACTTATATTTTTACCCTTTTTTCTTTTACAAAATTAGCAGCAATAAAATGAGACGACAATGGTGTATCCTTAATACCCAAGGATAAATTTTTTCAAGTAAACTATAGGAGGCGCAATGACGAGATTGACTTATAAATTCAAACTTCCAAAACGGACTAGCAATAGGGAACAGAGGGAGTATACCCAGTTGTAGTCCTGATGCAGAGTGTAGATAACATTCACATGCTAAACTAAAACTAAAATTTGATTTACTTTTTGGAGTTTGGGATGAGGTCAAAAAAAAGAATAACGGACAAACATTGAATCCGAACAATTGTGCACCTCGGACCAGAGAACCAACCCTGGAGATCACTCGCAACACAATGCACCTCGAACCAAAGAATGAATTGGTAGAAGCAGTGTAATCCCTCCATCCCATAAACGGCGCGCTTTGATTTCTTCTTTGCCAACAGAATGAGGAAGCTATGAACCCCCTTTTCGCTCTTCAGCCCTCTATTCCATCTCGCTCGCTGATCTTTTCGACCGTATTCTTGACCACGATCGAATCCCGCCCGCATTCGGGATAGACGGTAATAAGAACCAGTGCTCTGATCTATGACCATCCTGATCTAGGTTTTGAGCTAATGACCTCTATTCGATCTCAGAAGCAGATATTGAAGCTCCAAGCTCCGAAGAACCAGTGGTCAACCTCGGAGCCAGGAAGAAGGTCAAGTACGAGCCATCATTTGCGTCTCAAGCCCTTTCGAGAAGAATCCCAGAGCAAGTGGGAAGAAGGAGTCAAGTCAGCCGAAGGGAAAAGAGAAAAGCGGACTCGGGTTCTACTCAGCCAGAGGGTGAAACAAGTTCAATGCAGCTTCTCGGATGGAGGTTATTCCCCGCTAGAATGGGATTAGTCGGTGCCAGGAAAGAATCAAGAGTAAGCGAACTCACTTCACTTTTTTACTTTGATTCTTTTCTTCAAATTGCACGATTAACTCTTTTGTGCCTGTTAACAGCTTCAACCAAGAAACAATCTAGTGGAAAAGAGCCACGTTCAAACTGGACTGAAGGGAGGAGGAATTTGAGACTCCGATCTTCCTGGCGATTCATTACTGGCTAGGGGTTTCGAATCAAAACATTCAGTAAGGAAACATAAGTTAGTAGATCCGATGGTAGGAGAAATAGGATAAATATAGAACATCGAACAAACCTGCAACTTCATTGCAACTTGATTAAAGCCCTAGAAACGAAGAGAGGAAAAGGAGGCCATCTGGTGTGTAACAATAGAGAAGGAACGAAGAGAGAAGGGGTGCGGGGTTAAAAGGGTTGCCGGATGCGAATGGTGGACAGAGGAGAGAGGGAGGAGTAGATTGGACAACCAGGAGACGAAGAGAGGAAAGGAGGCCGTCTGGGCAACTAAATTAAGAACCAGAACAGGGAACCAAACAAAATGGGAACCAAAACATGAAGGCATTTATTTAAATACTAAATATACTTGGCAACATGAAGACATTTATTTAACAAAAAGACAACTAAGGATGCTTCATTTGCCAACATTAGTTTCAGAAACCAGAATAGGGAACCAAACAAAATGATAAAATAGTATCAATTTACAAACCAGAACTCGAAAATGGAGTGAGGATGAGGTTACATCCTCGCAGCGCAGTAGAGCCCGCAGCAGTAGCAGAGCCCGTAGCAGCAGCTGCTGCAATGCATGCAGCTCAGAAAAGCGCGATGCAACGCACACAGAAGAAGAACAAATTGGCAATAATTTAAGAGCGTTATGAAACCGCGTCGCACGCAGCACAGCCCGCAGCAGAGCCCATAGCAGCAGCAGCTGCAATGCATGCAGCTCAGAAGAGCACGCTGCAATGCACGCAGAACAAGAACAAACTGAACAATGATTGAGGAGCGTTATGAAACTGCATAGAACGCAGCAACAGCAGCAACTGCATAGCACGCAACTCAGCAGAGCCCGCAGCAGCAGCAGCAGCTGCAATGCCCTCAGCTCAGCAGAGCACACAGCTGGAATGCAGGCAGCTCAGAATGTAATTGCCTTATAGCTGCTGCTACTGCTGCGTTTTATGCCTGAGATTGGTTATGAACACGACAAAGTTTTATGCCTGAGATTGATTTGACCTACTCTGCTGATATTGTCCTCAAATATCATTATGAGGAACATATTTGAATTGTCTGCCCAAGCGGTTCGTGTAACCAAACAACAACAACATGAAGACTAGATCATGAATCAATTCAAACAAACTAGAGGGGCTATGCCGCCACCTCCTCAAAGCAGTTCCAAGGGGTTATGCCACCGCCTCATGATATTGAACAAGTAAAAAATGCATACCATAATAAATCAAACAAAATAGAGGGGCTATGCCGCCACCTCCTCAAAACAGTTCCGAGAGATTATGCCACCACCTCGTTATATCAACCAAGCAAAAACATAGACAATTATACTTCCTCTAGCTTGTGTTACACCTCAAGTCTGTAGGAACTTAGATAAGAGGTTTCCGCTAGAGAAAGTATACTTGTTAAAATGTAAAATGCATCAATTTTGTAGAAAAGAAAGTATACCCTTTTGTAGAGTCCATAGTAACTTTTTCAGCAGGCCAAACAACAGTAGTTCCAAGAGCCTCGTCAAGATAAGTCATATCACTTGCACTCCTCCATAAAAATACTTCATGCTTCTTTACAACATCCACCCAAACTCTCGTTGCATTAGGCCCAATACGAATATGATGAACAAATGCATTTGGATCACTAGAAGACCAACGCACTTCAACAACTACGTTCTCTTGTCCCCACCCAATCAAACCCACTTGCACTTGTTGGTGTTCACACTCTTTAGAAACAAGGCGACAAAAAACAAACCGACAATTCAAGCTGTTAGAAACAATACTTTTGATATTGCAATAATATACTTAGTTTCGTGGATCGGTGTAGGTGATAATACCTCATTAGCTATTGGGGGAGGAACAATTGGTGTAGGTGGTGGTACCTCGTGAGCTATCTGCTGCTCCGAACTCTACAAAGTTCAACAATAGAAGGTATAAAAATATTATCCAAAATAGACCACGGTAAATGTCAATGCATAAAACTATAGGACACTTGGTTTTCGGTTAGCCCGTCAATACAATCTGTATATTTTGAATTTGAGACTTGAGTTGAGCATTTTCATCACGTAGATGAGCTACTTGGCTACTCACATGCGAGAATATACCTAACCTTGTTTGTGACCCCTTTCCCAAATCCTCTTACACGGCCACGCTGCTTGGGACCAAGGATTTTAGAAATAGCAGCTTCTTTCAGATTACTTGATGATGATTTAGGTGTATGTTGTTCAACATTTTTGAATTCCTTCTACAAATTGTATAACGAAAAAACAATGTAAATAGTTAAGGTAGCTCTCTGATTCAGCATACAGGTAAACGAGGAGTCATGGCCTTACAATTGTTTTATACTATGGAAAACTCAGGTATGGACAACTAAAAACATCATAGCAGACTAAAAAATCATAAAAAAGCAGTGCAAGGTCAAATATAATAGATTCCATCCGGTCATTGAACTCACGAAAGAGTCAATTAAAAAGACAGTGCCAAGCTTAAATATACTCAAGTATTTCTTAACGAAGTCACGGTTGGCAACATACTTAAGCAGTATATACTAGAGATGCCTTACTTCACACTATTGTTATTTGAGTCAATCAAGTAGTAATCATCTCCATTTTCATTCAAAATCTAACAATGGCTGGATTGCAGCACTGTGAACAAAATGTTGGTAGACTGAAGCCAAGTGGTATTCAATACTCAAAGCCGTAGAAACTTTTGAACCAGTTAGCTATCTACAAAACATGATAAGAGTTTTACTGGCATCACTACACAAAAACATAGAAAGACAAGCATAAAACCAGCTAAAATTCTGACCTCCGCATGGAATTCACATACATATCTTCTCAAAAGTATGTTTTCAAAAATTAGCAAAATATCTACAGAGATGTTGCCACATAATCAACACAGACCACGATTATATATACTTGTGGACCAAAAACAAAAAAGATGGCTGGAGCATGATGGCCCAAACTTCGCACAAGTTCTTTATATAGTACACCAAAGCAAAGAAACCAATAACATATATATAAACTACGTAAGGTTGCTGCATTTTTTGGAGTTGTTCAAATTCGGCAATTGCAAGGAATATCATCAATCACTCACCCTATAAAAGAGACCGATGCAATATGTCCAAGGTAAGTTCTCTACCCATTGTCAATACATGCACATTCAGACTCTCCTATACCAGTGATTTAACTTAATCGTCGGTCCAAGGCCAAAATTATCTCCCTAGCCTTCGAACATGCATGCAAGAACCTAAGGAGGAACATTGAAAGTTACTGTTTATTTCTTGACACCGTCAGTTATAATGTAAAAGACTATACATTATAGTTATTAAAGGCAAAAGGCGCACCGAGGCGCAAAGGGCAGCTGGAGCCTAGGCGCGAGGCGCAAGGCGAGGCGCGGGCTTTATTGAAGTGAGGCGCACCTTGATGATGTACAAATTTATCACTTTATATACACATATATCACCGTATATATACATAAATCACTGTATATACACATAAATCACTGCTAATATACTGTATATACGCATATATATCACTGTATATATACATATATCATTACACACGCGCGCGTATATCAGTGTGTACACACACACACACACACACAGACACACAGACACATATATATGTATCACAGTATATCAGTATACGGTGTATATACAATATAAGATGACTGTTATGAGAGTATATCTATATACAATATATATAAATTATAGACAGTGCATATGTAGCATATATATACACATACTCGAATATATCTACATATAATAAATGTGAAGGAGGAGAAAGAACAATACCATTCGATCAGAGAGAGAGAAATTGTGAATCGATGCCGATATACAGTAAGGACCCAAAAAAAATCAGGTTTTTCACTAAACTGAATGAGGCGCGCTTTTCTTGCGCCTCGCGCCTTGTGCGCCTAAGCCCAAAAGACTCGCGCCTTGTTCAAGGCGCCTCGCCTCGCACAATGCAAGGCTCCACAGGTGCGCCTCGTAGCACCTCGCGCCTAGGCGCGCCTTTCACAACTATGGCTTGGTTGGTAAGATGAATTATCTCACCATTTACCCATGCTATGTCATTTGTTGTTAGTATGATGAGTCCGTTCATGTGCGATTGAATGCGTGTGGTCTTTTCTCAAGGACTTAAAGACTTAAAGTTTGGTGTGCAGTTGCCTATACATATGTATCGTAATAATCAGGTAGCAATTCACATTGCTTCGAACCCAGTTTTTCAAGAGAGAACCAAGCATATTGAGTTGGATGTCATATTATTCAGGAAAACGTAGAGAATGGTGTGTTGGCTACCCGTTATTTCTACTGGAGCTTCTGATATCTTCACCAAACCGTTGTTCAAACCCGAGTTATGCTGTAACAAACTAGACTTTGTGATATTTATTCTCCACATTGAGGGGGAGAGTTAGATATATGTATATAGTTAATATGTGTTAGTATTAGAGTGTGAGGGTATCTTAGTCATTATGTCTTTGCACTCACTCTCTCTTCGTATTTTAAACGATATGTGTATCAGGGTTAGTGAATCAACCCTACACCTTTTTCCCTTCTGTTAACAACCATCACCAATGTCTTCCGTGTAAACCACTGCCCAAAGTTTGTAATTGGAAAATAGATAGAAACAGACACCACAGTAGCAGATAAGAACTTCATGCAGGTAGAAGGTTCAAGGTGTATAAGTATAACCTCAAAGGTCTTGTCACACGCATAAGGGCTTTTTAGAGCAGCAACACATATTCGAGCAACTTCTTCCCTTGATATTTTACCCTGTAATTCTCAGATATTAACAGTTTCTTGTGAGAATAAAATATTTAAAGCATGGGAAAAAGTCAAAACTTTTCATCAGCCTCTATTTAGGCCTGCATAAACCTATCGTCCAGAATCAGCAACCTATGGCCAATCAAAATGTAGAAAACCAGTAACAAAATTCCATTAATTGTAATACCGTTATATTGTCTCCTTGTCAAAAATGAGATCAGCTCCTGCAGGCTCCTCAGTTAATGCACAAGGCCTAACAATTGTGTATGGAATTTCACTTTCCCGTATCAAATCTTCACCCTGCAAAAAGAAGCAGATGAGTAAATGAATAACTTATGAACAAAAACACAGAATATCCCTTTCTAGCTCGATTACTATGAGGCAATAGTGACATGGTACAAACTAAAGGTTCTACGACAATGCGAGGGAAAAATGCAAATCTGTTGAAGCCGACTTGATCAAACACGTGGTCAATGAATGTGATTTAGTAGACATGCATTGGGCAAACTTACAACTTGGATACTTGCTGAGTGGAATTACCTTTCACTGTCTACAGAAGGAGTGAAGGACAAAAAAGAGATGCCAACACAGTGAAAGTACTTCCATATATGTATGTATCACTGTGGTCACAAGTATGGCAAACATGGTAGTGTGAGGCAAATTATTTTCGATTAAGCATTACGGAAATTCCCATACATGGTCAAAGAAGAGAATCCACATCCCTGTCCAGTGCAAGGCCGTGCCTGACATTTTGGGGGCCCAAAGCAAACTTTAATGTTTGGGCCCCTATGGTACGAGCAAAAACATATGAAAGTGAATCAATCAAAATAACACATATTAAGTAGATAAAATTTCCACAAATTAGTCACCACGAGAACTTACAAGCATCACTTAAATATCACTATTCTTGCATTTTTAACAGCAAAAGTAGCAATTAAGCTAGCATAATCAACCTTCTTTTCAATGGATAGCCGTTCTTGTGACATGATCCATCAAAGATAATTTTTGATCAACCATAACTTTGAAAATCTCCTTTCCTCAAAAGCAACTGTAACGGGAATAGTCAATATTATTCTAAATGCAATACATGCATTGGGAGAAAAAAAAACATCCACCGATCTCAAATACTTGAGCACTTCAATTGGTTTCCAATAAACATTTACTCTTAACTATTTTGTTTTGTTTAAAAGTGACCCAACTCTCTATAATAGGCTTTGATGTGAGATTAATCTAAAAAATGGGCCTTTTTCTACATGGGCTTATTAAAAATAGACTATTTCTTATACCTAATCTAACACCTCATAAAATTTAAGGGCACGTACTTTTTAAAATATTTGGGGGTCCGAGGTGCAAGCCTTGCTTGCCTTGCCTCAGGGACAGCCCTAGTCCAATGCAACAGTTTATCAAAGGATTCCTTCTAAGAGGTCCAACAGAAACTTGAGCTATGAGGCCCTTAAATCAAAGAAGCCACATATGTACTGGCAACAATTGTAATCAGAGACAAAATATGTAAAAACAGATTTTACAATGCGGAAGATGACTTCCCACCGGACATCTCTTAGATATTTTTCCAGGGCTAAAAACATCATTCCCAAATGCTTTTCCCCCTTTCAAATTGATTTCACAACAAATAAATGCAGTTCACAACATTCATGTGTCATTAAATCCAAGTCAATCCACAGTTTTTTAAGGCAAGTTCATTGTTAGAAACTTTTCGTCATGGCTGTCATGGCATTTGAATATTATATCCAATGATACATCTTTACAAGCATTGCTCATCAGTTCCATGAAGAGTTCAGACAAAATATACACACAAGCATAGACAGGTATATTGGGATTGATACCACACTTCACAAGGGTGTCTACAGAAGGCTCCTCCTTTATCAAATACAGCAGGAAGTAGTTTTTACCCTGGATTATGATAGCATCACAAGTTAACAGTAGCACCTACTTACCACAACCTGCATCTAAAGGATGTCTTCCTAGTAGCAGACCAAGGCAGATAACTTCTCATGTATTCTTATTTCGATTGTCCACAGCTCCCAAGAAAAAATAAAGAATTGTAACAACCTACACTTACGAGCGTATTGTGTCAATTAGCATATCAACTGCAACTACAGTTTTACACACCACAAATTTGGACTACCAAGATTAGGTAAAACTTCAATATCTAAACAACGTAAATTTGTGAAACGAGCACAAAGATAGCACGAAACCTTCAACTTGAAAGTGAGAATAAATCCCAGTTCCTTGTTCAAGCGGACGGCAGGAGGCTGTTTACTTAAATCGAGTCCAGGTCTCTCCGTACGAGTCACTCCGGCAGAGCCCACGTGAACAAACCTACAACAAGCATCCACAAAAATTAGCAGAAGGCATTACATGTGGCGAAAATAATTATATTGCAAAAAAAGTGAAGAAAGCGAAGCGTGGAACCTTGGAGTGATAGGATCTTTAATATATGACCGAATGCTCGATACTGGAAGCTGAAATGCACCTTCCACGAATGTTGGATTTAGCTTCCCATCATATTCAAACTTACTAAACATGAGCTGGAAAGATTTTGCATCCACCATAACGTAAGGACAAGGCACGGACTTATGAAAGAAAAAGTATACGTAGTTGTAGAAGCATGCCTGTAATGATATAACGTTGCTTGGGTCAAAGGGTGGAGCATCTGATACAGTTCGGGCTCGAAATATGGGTCTCAAAGAAGAAAATGGCAAGCGCACCTAGAGGAAGCAAATTTAGAAGCCAGATTATTAGATATAACTCAACAACTATGTCAACAATGCAACTTACCGACTCCCACTGGCCTTCTACTGCGTCAAAGCCCAATGTACATCCTACAGTATCCCATTCACGGCTCGTGCGAACAATAAGTTTATAAAGCCGGCCATCACCTTTAAGGCGTAGCTCCAAACCATCATATGCAGAAAGATCTTTAGGTACTGTGAAATTCTGAAAAAAAATAACACGTAAGTTTCTTTGCTCATACCAAAACCTATCTTCTAGCAAGTAATACAAAAACAAAACAGAAGGATATCTGTCATTGTACACCAAAAAGGTTAGAAATGGGAAACACTTATCATCCTATGTCGGAAGCACTGTATATATACGGTTCATTTTACCCAAGGGGTGACCCGTCACGTTGTTTTCCATTTTTAGTTCTTTCATACATACTGTTCCAACCTATCATATGATATCTAAGTACAGGTTGCAAGAGCTATACATGTTGCCTTCTAGAGAGACAACTAGCTATGACTTAGCTGCCTGCATAAACAAACTTATTTGAGAATTGTACTTCTTCAATTTTAAAGGGATGAAACCGAAAGTTTATCCTCCATCTTCAGTGTGGGATCCTTGTCTCCAAGGTCCAATCTGACGACATAATCAGTAACCTTGTGATCCCTTACAGAGAATTCCAAAGCCATGACTTCTCAAGGAAAATCCCACATCTGAGTTATTACTAAAATTTACGATATGTCTCTCCAAGCCATATACGAAATAACAAATAATTGACCTAGCTTTTTTCTTAATGTTACAATTGAAAACCATCTGCAATGGTATTGCTCGGCAGTGGGCAACTAGTTCAACTGACTACAACTTTATCCCAATGAACAGAGTTAGACGAATAATTTTATTTAACCATTCGGCTCTACTGGGACCACAATGTTATCTTTCTAGCTTGACTATGTCACCTTCTACAACATATGCATCTTGAACATTTTCTGGTCAGTTAATATAGGAGCATCATTTGCTTCATCTTTCCTATGCCACACATCTTTAAACTGTACAACTAATATTTAGAGTTGTTGGTTTGTCCAACATCAATGAATTATCACCTCCAAAGCTAGTATATGAGTATTGACAGCCTCTCTACTCGTAGCCAATTGATTTTGAATTGAATGCTTTTGACATGGTATCAAAGCTAGAATTTCGTAGACTTTTGAACAAGACTCTTTCGGTTGATTGCCCTGTTGTTTGTCTTAAGTGCAGTTTTTTTGTTACAATACGTGTGTTATGAATCCGTTGTTAACCCCGTGCAGGAGAGTATTAGAGTTCATCCTAAATTGATGAATTATTACCTTCAAAGCTAGTATATGAGTCTTGACAGTCCCTCCACTTATACCAATTGGTTTTGAGTTGGATCACTTAATAGGGGTAGATCCAAAAAATTCCAGCTTTGATCAAATAAGCAGATATAACATGAAAAAAAAAATTAAACGAGAGAGGATGAAGGACACCACCACTACTGAATCACCAGTAAAACCACCATTGTTTGTAGTGGAAACAACACCTGGAGGTGGCACAAAAGAGCAATAAATCAATATATTGAAGTCTAAATAACATATTCTACTGGAGATGTATACGCTACTAATAGAATACAACAAAAATGGTACATGAATGTGTAAGGCCTTGACAAGAAAGAACCTTTAAAAAGCCCAGTTGGTCCACCATTTTCACCACCAGATGGATCAACTTGAAATGAGCTTTCACTAACTCCTCCCATCACAACGTCATCCAAAGCACCCCAAGCAAGTTCTTTAGATGAATTTCCTGAAAGGAAAATTGCAATATAAGTGTACCTTTATAGGAGGAAGAATCTTAATCAAACAAACTTGTGCATTTTGAATGACAAAAAAAGGATGATAATAAGTTTTAATTCAAAGAAACAGAAACGAAGCGAAGGAGAGTGGATCGTGCCATGAAGTTATGCATATCGAGAAGTTTGAATTGCTACAATGTGGCTTATAAGCATGTTTAAACTATCAGGGGCCACAAGTTTACTAGTATTCACTAGTCACCAATTATTGAGATATGCCAAACCTTATCAGCCAATAAACAGTTCCAGGCTTCCAGTAACTGGGCTTAGTTTCGAGAGTTCCCAGAAGGGTAGGAGTTAAATAATGTCATGCACTTTTATAACTCTTAGCATATGCCTTTTCATGAAATTCTGTATGTCTTGCTAGCCTGACAATGTAAGATATAACAGATACCAATACAATTATGTCGACACTAGGTAGAGATTTTCCCTTAGGAGTGTACCTTCATATCCATAGATCAGTTTCCCACATCGAAGTGCAACGCTCCCCTTTACAGCATTAATCAAATTTTTCATTCCAATATACTCCACCATTTCAGGTGAATCACCTTTTATCTGCTTTTACCAATACAAAGAGCAAGGTGGTATAGTTAATCATGAACCATGCTTTTAACCAACAGAAGACAACATAAGCTTCCAAAAATAAATCCTCAATAGGTAGACAAGTAAGAAAGAGACATTTGAAAGGCTATGGGTTCACCACCTCTGGTTCAAAGAACTTGATTCCCTGCACAAAGACCATATTTCAAAGTCAGGTTCAGGTACTAAAAAGAAACCACCACTGGAAAAGAATAGATCTAGAAATAATACAACATGATGGATAAATGACCTTAATCCAACTTAAACTCAATTACTGTGTTATCAGTTTGAGGAATCTCACTTGGCTGTATTTTGCCCTGTCAGGAGTATCCCCTTCCTTAGGGCCAACAATGACTGAAACAGCATTAATAACCTTTTTCACTCCCTTGAAGTACTCAGGAGCGAGAGTGTTCTCCTTGGTAATATCTCCTACAACCTGAAAAATTGTGAGATTACCAACCCACAGTTTACACAAATAGTTAACATAGTGTCACCAAAGACCCTGAATTTATGAAATAAAGCAGTAATGTGAACATCCTTACTAATAAAACAGCTTATTGAACCCAGCCCACAAGAATACCACTCACATGGATCTTTACGAATTTTATCAAATAGTATTAGTGACAACATACATGGAAAATGGAAGTAGACTAATCATCAAATGTCTCAGAATAAATTTTCTGATCCAGATTCAAAATGTCTTGTTGATGTCTATATACTCCTGCCGCTAAATGTTTAACTATGTCTTCCACAATTTCTTGGAGAATAGTCGTATGCGCAACTATATGCACCATCTCCTCACCCTGGATTGATCCCCGGTTTACAACAAATGCTTTCACAGTTGAACAATATTCTAATATCAGTAAGAGCAAACTAAATTATGCCAAGGAGCCTTTCGCTACAGCAAACCCATTCGGCAAAGGCTCTTCCCAGATAAGTCTCTGCTAAATAGTTGTCATCGTGCAATCCACTGCCTTATTTTGACCGCAAAATCTTAAATTTTGCAGGCAAAGATACCAAGGAGACAGTGTTCAATCACTAGTCCAGGGGTTGTATGACCAGTAGTTTATTTTCAACACAATGACAAAATTGCAATGTGCTCCAATAATAGGATAACCAAAAGGCCTTGAATAGCAGAGCTTCTACAGGAAGCCATCCTTTGAGGACCCCAAACGATCCAAAACTCACAACCCCTTACACATCCTGTCATTGGTGCTGGTGTTTTGTACAAAATCAAGTACTATAGCCACCTACAATCTGTGTTTCAGAATCACATAAGGAGGTTCAACCAAAACATAAGTGTATTTTATCTCTCTTTACAATGAAAAACATAGATAATAGAACAGGAAATAATAAAACAGATTGATAATGAATGGGAGCAAAGGTCATTGCATAGCAAAGCCTTGATAAGTAGGAAATACGTGCTAGGGTGGTGGGACAAGACTGGTAAAAGTATGAAAAAGTGTTAAAAAGCAAAAAAAAAAAAAGGAACCCCAAAACATTTGGCTGGATGTTTTTAGCAGTAAGAATTACATGCAAATATTTGGATAATAGCCGATTAAGTTTCTATTATGCAATGAATAGAACACGTTTCACTATCAACACATAACACCAGTTAATGACCCACTTCGTTGGTTGACCCGCTATATCAATCTCACAATATAACGTAATTAATCTGTGGGATTGCTGCTTTACACATAACATATGGGTCTATAACACTAATGCAAGCTTCTGGCTAAAGTTCCATCTTACTTCCTTTGTTATTTTTTGACATTTCCTCTGTCATTGTAGGATACGGGTTCTTACTTCTCGGTCTCATGAATATTCTGGTGAATGCATTAGCACTTGTGCTCCTGACCTTGTGACTTTGTCATACTTCCATTTCATCCAATCCCGAGTCTCCTGACCCGTTCGTCCAAGTGACAAGTCCTCTAAAGCATCTCCAATACCCAAGAAGATAACTGACACTTGTAAAACGGTCAACACTAATGCAAGCTTCTGGCTGAAGTTCCATCTTACTTCCTTTGTTATATCTTGACATTTCCTCTGTCATTGTAGGATACGGGTTCTTACTTCTTGGTCTCATGAATATTCTAGTGAATGCATTAGCACTTATGCTTCTGACCTTGTGACTTTGTCATACTTCCATTTCATCCAATCCTGAGTCTCCCGACCCTTTTTGCCCAGGTGACATATCCTCTAAAGCATCTCCAATACCCGAGAAGATAACTGACACTTGTAAAACGGTTAACACTAAAGACATAGTTAACCACTTTTGCCATCTTCCATAATATTTGCCACTACTTATATCTAAATACATATCATCTGACTGTATGACCTGACGTTTACAGTTTTTGGATTCGGTGACAGAAAGAAATGACAGATTAAGTAAATAAGAAACTTTGGCCAATGGAATAATCATAGTAAAATTATCATAAATTCATCAACTGGAGAATCGGTTAGCTCACCAAGTCAACATCTGGACCGAGCATGCTTCTGGCCTTGTCTTTATTTCTGACCTGTCAGATACCAGAAATAAGAGCAAACGTATTCATACAAGGAAACATATCTCACCAACTACAAAGTTCAGTAATTTAAGACAAAAGATAGCATCCCTTCATTTTATGTCTTAACAATCAAACAATAAATCCAGCGTCCTAAAAGCTCAGTAAGCCGTTAGGAACTTTACCAGCACTCGGACTGGCAACCCTTTATTGCGTAAGATGTTGACTACTCTTCTCCCAACACCACCAGTGGCTCCAGCAACTAGCACAATCCCAGAAGACTCCATAGCCTTTACTGGTTCACTGGGTGATGAATTGGAAAGTTTTTCTGCAAGAAATTCAATTAACTTCAAAAAGGAAAAGAATCTGGTTAGATTGGCATGGGGAGTTTGAATGCTCAGTACAGTGGAATACTGAAGAGAAGCAAATACCAACCTTAGCAGGAGATAGAGGCCCATTAAAAAAGTACAATGTTCTCAAAAATCTACCAAGATCCCACCCTTGGTTTCCAGCTTGTGCTGAAATAGTACGCTTAGATGTTCTCAAAGGATAAAAAGAAGAGCATTGCTGGTAAGCAAGGTGCTGCAATCTGTCATTATGCAGAAGAAATGGTTTAGAAAGTGGGGAAGACACCTGCCAGGTAAAATTTTTCCTAGACAATCTTCTACCAACAGAACATGCATCCCCCTGCAGCATCAGTTGACTTAGTTACTGTCGAAATATACGAACGATATGATTTATTCTTCTCACAATGAGGAAATTTATAGACTGTGTACAAGATGAATAAGGAAAGAAAATAATACGGAAAGAGGAAATTAAATCCCTAATTGATGCTACCTACCTAATTGACTAACTTGCCTAATTACAATATATATACTACCATATACAACATTATTTCCAACACTCCCCCTCAAGCTGGAGCGTATACATCGTATGCTCCAAGCTTGAGACAAATAGAGTCAATGGAAGTCTTGGGAAGAGCCTTCGTGAAAATATCAGCAAGTTGAGAGCCTGAAGGAACAAAAGGCGTGCTAATCTCTTTGGATTCCACTTTTGACCGAATGAAATGACAGTCAACTTCAATGTGTTTGGTCCGTTCATGAAATACTGGATTATTAGCGATGTGGATAGCAGCCTGATTATCACAGTATAAAGGAGTGGGACCATGCACTGGAATCCCAAACTCTTGTAGAAGTGTACGCAACCAAGTCAACTCACAAGTGGTATGAGCCATTGCTCTATACTCTGCTTCTGCACTAGAACGTGCCACAACTGACTGCTTCTTACTCTTCCAAGTCACAAGATTGCCACCTATAAAGGTGCAATAACCAGTAGTAGAACGACGATCAGCAGGAGATCCAGCCCAGTCAGCGTCTGTATATCCTTCGATACGAAGATGTCCAGATGACTTGTAGAGAAGTCCACGTCCAGGTGCATTTTGAAGATACTTCAAGATACGAACAACTGCTTCCATATGAGGAACTCGAGGACACGTCATAAACTGACTGACAATACTGACTGCATAGGAGATATCAGGTCGAGTAATAGTGAGATAAATAAGCTTACCCACAAGTCTCCGATACATCTCAGGATCATCAACCAATTCACCATCTTCCGGCATTAGTTTAAGATTAGTGTCCACGGGAGTAGCTACAGGTATAGAACCAAGATAACCTGTATCCTTCAAGAGATCGAGAGTGTATTTCCTTTGTGATAAACTAATGCCCGCTTTGGAACGAGCAACCTCAATGCCGAGAAAATACCGAAGCTTGCCTAGATCCTTAGTAAGAAAACTGGAACAAAGATGACGAATCAATATTTCAATCCCAACACCATCACTGCCGGTGATGACAATATCATCCACATAAACCACGAGAATCATAATACCACGAGTAGTCGATTTAAAGAATACAAAGTGATCAGCTTGACTTCGAGTCATACCATGAGACACAACGGTACTACTGAACTTATCCAACCAAGCCCGGGGAGATTGTTTGAGTCCATATAACGATTTGCGAAGATGACACACAGACTCCCCCTTGGACTCAAAACCGGGTGGTTGAGCCATATAGACAGTCTCAGAGAGGTCACCATGAAGAAATGCATTCTTGACATCAAGTTGATGAAGAGGCCAATTAAGGTTGGCCGCAAGAGAGATAACAATTCGAACAGAATTGAATTTGGCAACCGGAGAAAAAGTCTCAGTGTAATCGAGCCCGTAGGTTTGGGTGAAACCTTTGGCCACAAGACGAGCTTTCAAACGATCAACAGTACCATCAGGGTTGTGTTTGATAGTAAACACCCAACGACAACCAACAATATGAGCTCCAGAAGGCTTGGGAACAAGATCCCAAGTATGATTCAATGATAAAGCGCGCATCTCTTCTTCCATAGCAGAACGCCATCCAGGATGAGAAAGAGCCTCCTGATAAGACTTAGGAACAACAAGAGAGGACAAAGAGACAGAAAAAGCGCGAAAAGAGGGAGATAAATGATCATAGGAGACAAAGTGAGAGATAGGATGGGAAGTGCAGGAACGAGTACCTTTACGCTGAGCAATAGGAAGATCGAGAGTAGGATCCGCAGACGCTAGAGGAGATGGTGTGGGTACAGAAGCTGGATCTGTAGTACCAACAGTTGGAGCGGTAGCGGAAGGACGACGAACATAAACCTGAGTAATTGGTGGTCGAGAAGTAAGCTCAGGGAGACAAGGGGACTGACCAAGGTCAGCCAACATGGGTGGTCGCACCTGTCCACCTTCAAGGGAATAATATGGGATGGTTTCAAAAAATGTGACGTCAGCACTCACGAAGTGCTTCCGTAATGAGGGACTATAACACTTGTACCCTTTTTGTGTGCGAGAGTAACCAAGAAAGATACATTTGTAAGACCGAGGATCAAGCTTATCACGACCAGGAGATAAATTATGAACAAACAAAACACAACCAAAAAGTTTTAGGGGAAGACTATAAAGATCCTTGGCAGGAAACATGACCTGATAAGGAATTTTGCCATTCAAAACTCGAGAAGGTGTTCTATTTATTAGGTAATTTGCTGTAAGAACAGCATATCCCCAAAAAAGTTTTGGAACGTTCATGTGAAGCATAAGAGCACGAGCTACACCTAAAACTGGCCCATTTTTCCGTTCCGCAACCCCATTCTGTTGCGGAGTGGTGACACAAGCAGTTTGATGAATAATGCCATGAGTCTCATTAAAATGCGTAAATTCATTAGAAAGATATTCTTGGGCATTATCAGTTCGTAAGATATGTAATTTAGCATTAAACTGATTGACAATCTCAGCATGAAATTTTGAAAACACAGAAAATAATTGAGACCGATCTTTGAGGAGATACACCCAAGTTAAACGAGAAAAAGCATCAATAAATGTAACAAAATAGCAAGCACCACACAAACTCGTAGTGCGCGAAGGTCCCCAAATATCTGAATGAACTAAAGCAAAAGGTTCTAAACATGGTGACTCAGTACGTAAAGGATAAGAAACCCGACGGTGTTTACTGAGTTCACAAGTATCACAACTAAAAGGAGAAAAATGAGGTAGATTAGGGACTAGCTTGCGAAGATTGGCAGAGGATGGGTGCCCAAGACGACAATGCCACTGATAAGGTGTGACAGTAGAATGTAGAGCAGATAACATGGAAGAGTTGGACGCCTGCTGCTGCTTCTCTTCCCGGAGATAAAACAGATCATTCTTCTCATACCCCCCACCAATCATCCTCTGCGTCTTTAGATCCTGAAATTCACAACGAGAAGGATAGAAACGTACAGAACACTGGTGAGTATGAGAAAGTTTATGAATGGAGATAAGATTAAAAGGGAATTGTGGCAAATATAAGACAGAAGGAAAAACAAGACCAGATGAGGAATATGTACCAATGCCATGAACAAGAATTTTAGATCCATCGGCAATAGTAACATAGGAAGGAACAGAAGGGGTAACAACATTAGTTAAAAGGGACAAGTCACCTGTCATATGATCAGATGCGCCAGAATCGAGTATCCAAGGATTACTGCCAGTACGAGAAGATGAATGAAGACAAGTATTACCTGAAGAGACATGGGTCGCAGTGGAAGAAGAAGAAGATGCATTAGCCCTTTGAATCATAGAATCGTACTCGGTCTTGGATATAGTAATCTAAGTAGGAGGAGCAGGTGCAGACGGCTCCCCCTCAAGTGTAGCCTGGTTAGCCCAAGCTGGTTTGCCATGAAGCTTCCAGCAAAACGCAACATCGTGGTTGGTTGCATTACAATGAGTACACTTCTTGGTGCCACGACCACCACGCCCCCCACGTCCTCCACGCCGGCCACCACGTTCAGAGGAACTGCTATGACTGTGGGGGGGATTGTGATTGCCAAAATTTCCAGAAGATAAAGGAGGGGATGTAATGGGAGCAGCAAGAGCAGATGGAGTCGGTCGCTCTAAACCAGATGAATGGATAGCAGCCCGTCGAACACGAGAAAAAGCCTCACCAACAGTAGGAACTTCCTTGCCAGATAGAATCTGAGAACTTAGAGGAGCAAGTTCTGAATTTAGGCCAAACAAAAACTTTGAAACACGAAAGTCATCCCTGTACTTCTGTTGAACCCGTAAGTCTGTGGATAACGGTTGATAAACATTTAATTCATCCCACATCCCTTTTAATGTAGAGAAGTAGTCATCGAGTGATCAATCTCCTTGTTGGAAAGAGAAAATCTGCTGATAAATTTGATATATACGAGAAGTATTCTGATCTGATGAATATAATTCTTTGAGAGTGTCCCAAACAGCTTTGGACGTCTCTTGGCGAGCAACATTATTAAAAATATCGGGTTCAAGACTATTCCAAAGTAAAGTCATGAGATGAGCATCATTTTGGGTCCAAGTGGGATCAGTAGATGCATCATCAGTGATGTAGGAAGTCTCGCCACTTGCGCGCAGAGATACAGTTACTGCGCGGGACCATGGCAAATAGTTTGATCCATTTAATTTAATCGTGGTGAGAGACCGACGATAATCCCGAACAACATCCTTGGTGCCTGATGCACCAATGTCTTTATTCTCAGCATCTTTGTTCTTATTATCACCCATGATAAATAATAAATCAGAGATATAAACGAAGAGATCCGAGAGTTACACACAGAAAAAAAAAAAAAGGGTTAGTTTCAAATATCACAGATCAGCAGGGGTCGCCAGAAAGGACGGTGGCGGCCGGTGACGGCAACTTGCGGGAGTCAAAGCAGAGACCAGAGACCAGATCGCCAAAACAGAGAGGGCAAATCAGAGACCATATCGCCAAAAAACGGAGACCAGAAAACACGTCTAGGCGCAAAACAGAGAGTGCGGCGGCAGGACTGAACGGCGGCAGCCAGTGGCGGCGGCGGGCAGGGGCAACGGCGGCCAGGGGCGACGGCTACGGCGACGACTGATGGTTTTAGAAAAAAAGGAGAGAACGAAGAGGAGAAAGTCAGGTTCCTAGAACCCGCTCTGATACCATGTCGAAATATACGAACGATATGATTTATTCTTCTCACAATGAGGAAATTTATAGACTGTGTACAAGATGAATAAGGAAAGAAAATAATACGGAAAGAGGAAATTAAATCCCTAATTGATGCTACCTACCTAATTGACTAACTTGCCTAATTACAATATATATACTACCATATACAACATTATTTCCAACAGTTACAAATAGAAGACCATAATCTCAGATATGTGTCAAAATTAAGGGATAACTAAGCCATCTATATGCCCATAACAACACAAGTTCATCACAACTGCTTCAAGATTATAAATGGATGAGCAGCATTGTCATTGATTTCGACAGGTAACTGTGGCATGGATTACAGATACTCATCTGATTTGTTACTTTGACAAAGACATCCCTAGTGTTCTCATTTCTAATTCAACAAACCAACGGTGAAGAAGTGGATACTTCTTACTTGTCTTTCTTTCACTCCCTATTAATGATGCAGAAGGAGGACAAGATGAATTAAAACCTCCAGCCACTTAGCACCTACATAAGTCCTTGGGTTGCTTCTCTCTCTTTACTTTTTGGGTTGTCCCAAACAGAAGGCAACAAGACAAAAGGCAAAGTTGACAATGAAGTTAGGCAAGCAGAGAAAACATAATTGCCTTAGCCAATCAAGGACATGGCTAACCAATTGGATACTCTAGTAGGCCACCCTTGTATACTCCCAAAAAGTGACAGATTCATGTGGAGTTCAGAGGGGTCACATGACCCTCTGCCTTTGGTACCCTTACACTTGTACCCCTATATATACTATCTTTCATTCGTTCAAACCCAACCCCCCCCCCCCCCCCGACTCTGTCTCTCTGTCTCTCTCTAAAGCCTTGTTTGGAATGCGTAAAAATTCAGTTTTTATTTTCATCTTTAGGAATTATTTTACCTCTTGATCAAGTTTTAGTTCTTTCAGATGTCTTGGGCCCTTGGAGAGATAAAATTAAAATAAGCTAAGAGTTAGATTATACAATTTTTCTTAGTTGATGAACCACGACACATGGTTATGTTTAGAGTTGGTACCCCCTCTACACCAAATTCTTAGATACGACACTGCTACGACCTGGCAAGGGGTCCATCCTTACAAAAGGCGAGCTTTGATTAATCCTAAGCCTATTCTCAAATGTTCCAGGCAAACCATCACACCAATACCAATTGAAATTTTCCCCGAACTGCAGCAAATTAGGAGAAATCTATCATACCTGTGTCGGTGCATTTCTTTTATGCATTTTCTAACAAATCATTTGGCTTCTCTTGCACCAAGATGTAGTTTCCTTCAAGCACTAGAAACCATTTTATACAGAGCCTTCGCCTTTTAATGTAGTCCAGCATATGGGTGGACCCCTAAAAAAATATCAAACATTGGCTTGACTAACCACAAAAAGACAACCCCTTCATGATTTTTGTCACCGAAATTAGCTCGAAGCATAAAACCCAACAGCACATAACAAATTTTTGTCAAAGCAATCAGTCACCAATCCATAGCTCGACCATCACCCCAATCAGTCGCGAATGGGTTCGCCCTAAAAGGAGGGTTTTGAGGGTTTAAAGTGCGTAGTTAGGTGAAAATGGGTAACTGACTTTGAGGGTTTCGTTTCCAATTTGATTTTGGTGGGCTGACACGTTAAAATGCAAAAGCACAAAAGATGATTTATGAACTAAAGACGATTGATAAAGGAAGCAATATAAATTGAGAGATCCAATGACAATTAAATTCAAACGTACGTCGTTAATTGAAGCTGCTCTTCCTCAGTTGTCAGAAACAACAAAGAACAAAATCATAAAAATGTCAAATATATTCAAACGCGCACACACATACACATCCATAGGCATATGTACTGAGATAGAGAGAGGAATGGAAGGACCTTTTCACTGAGGCCATCAGGTCCAATATCCGGAAGCAACAACGAATTAATGTTGGTGTTGCTACCCATTTTCTGGATTGAACAGAGATGACTCCTTCCCCATCATCCGAAACCACTCTCTTTTTCTCTCCCTCTCACCTCCTGATGACTTCGCCAAAACAATCGCCTGCTCGACTAACCAGAACACACAAAACACCTAGGCAAGCCTATTTCGGTAAGTAAATTCATAAACTAGATAAATGCTCATAGTATTTACCTTTTCTTCTTGTCTCCTGAGCCTAGCATGTAACTTCACTCTCCAGTCCAGTTGACCAAGTCGGTAAAAAATACAAATGGGTCCAAAGACTCCAAATAAAAAAATGCCCAGAAAAAAAAAACGTGTATGTACCCCTTTGATGTTCTTTTCTGAGACCTTACCGAGTAGAGAGAGAGAGAGAGAAAGAGAGAGAGAGAGAGAGAGAGAGAGAAGCGAAGGGTGTGTCATGAACTGATTGACCTAAACTTGAACCGACCCGCCTCAAATCCGGCTCAAGAGAGAGAGAGAGAGACGTTGAGAGTCCAGATATTCAACTATAGCCATCAAATCAGAGAGAGAGAGAGAGAGATCGCCTGGCAATGCGCAACACGGCACCAACGGCCCTCTACGAAGTCATTGAAGTTATTATTCCCCAAACCGCGGCGATTCTCCTCGTCGTGGTCCAGCCCCAAAGGCAATGGACGACATCGGGATCTGAGAGCGCTGTGGCAAACGGAGAGAAAGAGAGACGGAGGAGAAGTCTAGTTTGAGAATGACAAAGTAATAGAGAAGTGGGTTGATTTCAAATTTCAAATTTGTCTTCTGAGTCATTCTAATCCTTTTTCTTTGGAAACTAACAACAGGCGAATATTTTTTTGGGTAAATATTGTACATCGGATGAAAATGATCCTGACCATTGTTGTAAAAATATATTTTCATCTCAACCGTTGGATTAAATTTATCATGGTTGTTGGATTAAAAATGTGTAGGGTCCACACCGTTGTGAAATGTATTATAGATATATATGTAGATATGTGTACACATATATAAATACATGTATTTATATATATGTACAATATGTATGTGTATATAGATATCTATATATCCGTTGTCTATTTATCCCTCTCTATGTATATATATGTATATATACATGTATATAAACAGATTAGGGCAAAAAGCCAATTTCTTCGGTTTTCTCCAAATCAACAAGTGCACATGAAATGGTGGCTTCAATCGATGTATAACCCGTGCCCATGGCACTCGCAATAAAATTTGATAATAATTCACAGACATTTCGCGTTAAAACCTGGTATTGGGTACAAACAATATCAACATTGGAAAGATGGTCTATCTGTATGCGACTGGTTAAATCATAACTTTGAAAAACATAACCAAGTACTTTCCTCACAACAAAATTAACATTAAGGTTAAAAACCACGATCATAACTTGGGAAAACAGAACCAAGTACTTTGCAAGGATGATAATGTTTTATGTTTTCTACAACTTTAATCAAATGAATAGCAAAAATGAATGAAGAAAACTAAATTTTTTTAGAGAAAAGGCATTTGAAATGAATGAAGAAACACATGTACCAAAATTTTAATTTGCTCTAGCATGACCAAAATACCTATGCGTACGTAGTGCCAATGAATAACCAGATATTATGCTACAACATACTAACGTCAACCGTTTAAACAGTAAACAAATGCTAGTAGTGCCAATGAATAACCATGAACCAAAATATCGGTTACCTAAATTGCATAGCCATGTAAGGGATTTAACCAGAATTCTTAGTTAGACATAACATAAAAAATTTAAATTTTGACAGCATTCTTAAACAACTTATAGAATTGACAACCTTAGAAGAGTGCATCATTACGAAATAACAACAAAAAACCAAGAGAGTAATGTTCCTAAATTCTCTCCTTAGTGTTTCTTTTGATTTCCAATGCCATGAAAATTTATGTTTGTTGCTCCCGTTGCAACCAAGATTCAATTAAACACAAAAGTGGTAGTAGGAGATGGCAGTGATATGATGAAAAAAAGGCGGTTCAAAAAAGATTCAAAATTTTAAAACAGTAATTACATGAAAAAACAAACAAACAAACCACAGGGTGTGCCCATATTGTGTGTTTTGTACTTTTGTTCGTAGTGCCCATACCATAGAAACCAAACAGGACATAAGAGCAAAAAAACAGGCTACTGATCCATATTCCAGGCTACGCCACTAATCACAACTCTACTTCATTGTCAAATTTGCACCAAAAAAACCCAAAACTAAATAAAGGGGGGAAAAGGGAAAGAAGAAAAAGGAAAAGGCCAAGAAGGTGCCCACTTACAGAGGATATGCAAGACTAACAACCAGCCTGAAAATCAAACACAATGAATCAAGTTAAATAAGAGGATCTCAAGGGACGGGCTCGACAATCGAGATACGTGCTTTAATTGGTTATTTTTTGTAGCCATTGCTCGGTGAATGAAGCCAATTTAGTGGGGCACTTGGCTCTAATAGTGATGACATGTTAAGTAAAAATATATATCTATACAATTTTCAATTAAAAAATAGTAAAAAATACTCAAAAAATATACAGAAACCCCACTAAAACGGACAAACAAAGAAGTGTTCTTATTGTGGTGAAAAAGAAGGAATAATCTGGTCAAAGAAGAAGGAATATCCTAGCATATTGGAGTGACCAGTAGAAGTACTGGCAGATCTTCTTGAAAATAATGGTGATGCTTATCTCTAGGGACGTCACTTTCCACACTCCGTTTTGGCGAAACTCCCAATAACATTTGTTAGTTGTTATGTGGGATAGATTAGGTTATGTTAACCCTAATGGGCCTAGGTGGTTAGAGCCCATTAGGTTAACCCTAATCTCATCTATAAATAAAAGAGTGTTAGAATAGTAATGGTTAAGTTGTTATTAATGTTTAGTTGCAAGGGTATTATTGTCCTTTCATGTAATTAGGGTTACCTAGGGTTTCTAGGTTTTCTCTATATATTGATGTATTGGCCTCTTATAACATAATCACTCAATAATACAATTCTCCTTTCTCTAGTTTCACAACATGGTATCAGAGCATAAGATCTAGGCCTGTGGAGTGCTCGCTTTCCGGCGGGCGGCTTATGCCTTTCCGCCGTCCGCCGGTTGCCGCCGGTTGCATCACTGATCGTCTGGTCTTTAGTGTTAGTCGCCATCGTCTGGTAGTTATCGTCTGATGTTGTTCCACCTCTGGTTTCTCCATCAGCCGCCCCCCCTCCTTGCCTAAACCCTACTTCAACCGCCATCAGCCGCTGAGCTGCTGTTTTCGCCATTGGTTTTCCTCAGAAATAGCAAACCCTAGCCGCTGTTTTCGCAAACCCTAACCGCTGTTTTCACCCGGCTGATATTATTTGTTTTCGCCCTCAGCCTCCTGTTTTCGCCATCCATCAGCCGCTGTTTGCTGCCCTGTTACTGCCCGTCTTCAGTCTTTGTTACTGCCCGTCTTCAGTCTCTGTTTTGTGCCTGGTTTGGTCTCTGTTTTGCGCCTGTTTGCTGCCCGGTTTGGCCTCTGTTTTGCGCCTGGTTTGATCTCTGTTTTGTCTCCTAAACCTAACCCTAATCCTAAACTTTGCAATATTTGATTCCCAAACTTTGCAATATTTGATTTCGGTCCCTGCAGTTTAGACTTTTGGTGAATTTATGGACAAGTCTTTCTTTTGTTGGTTGGTTGTTAAATCCTCGTTTGGTGTGCCAAGTGGCCCCAAGTTGTGCCGTGTGGCACCTTGTTGTGATCCTAGTTGGATCCTTTGTTTCTCTCTTCCCGTGCGATTCGGGGTTCGCACGTGAGGGGGAGAACTTGTCCCATATTCCTTTGTTAGTTATATTCTACTGGGTACCAAAATTAATGTTGTCAAAGAATTAAAGTTGTTGAAGAATTGAAGTCATTGGAGAATCGAAGTTGTCAAAGACATCAGTTGGAGCATCTCTTTTTCGTTGGAGAATCGAAGTTGTCAAAGACATCAGTTGGAGCATCTCTTTTTCATGTTGGCAAACCCATAATGCTCTCCATGCTCGCATCATGTGTTTGAGGGGGAGTGTTAGTTGTTATGTGGGATAGATTAGGTTATATTAACCCTAATGGGCCTAGGTGATTAGAGCCCATTAGGTTAACCCTAATCTCATCTATAAATAAAAGAGTGTTAGAATAGTAATGGTTAAGTTGTTATTAATGTTTAGTTGCAAGGGTATTATTGTCCTTTCATGTAATTAGGGTTACCTAGGGTTTCTAGGTTTTCTCTATATATTGATGTATTGGCCTCTTGTAACATAATCACTCAATAATACAATTCTCCTTTCTCTAGTTTCACAACAACATTGAAGCTAAATTCGCCGATAGGGTAATAGGTGGAGAGATAAACCTGGAGAGGTAAGCATGTTTCTGATGGAAATTGGCTTAGCCCACTAAAAGTAACTGGATCTTCAAAATTGGTGCGAAATAGGTGGAGAAATAAATCTGGAGAGCTAAGCATGTTTCTGATGGAAATTCGTCCACCACATTAAAAGTAACTGGATCTTAAAAGTTGGTCCAGGTATATCTTTTCCCATACATGGGTAACTCATGCATTTTCATAAAGGTTAATAAATTCTCAAAAGTCCGACATACCTCTTGAAGTGCTTTGGCATCCAGTCCTCTCACAAGCAGCCTTGATTTCATTTAGATCACCCCCTATGCACCATGGTACTCAGTGGATTTCTTTTAGAGCCGCTAGCTCCTACAGTTCTCGGCGTTTAGAAGAGTCATTATGAGCTTTCCATGCCTCAGAGCAAAAGTATGTAAAAAACAATTTGTCATTGCATTGCATTTCTATGTAATCCCACAATACATAGAGTGTCAAATTTAAAAAGCATTCACGGCTATGCAAATCTTAACAGCGGGTTGTTCATAATAGGTAAGTCAGGTGTTCGAATTTTTCCAACAGAGCTTTAAAAAGAGTGTCGAATTTCAATTTTTTTTTTTACCTGCCTATGTAACTAACACTGTGTTAGAAGTTAATTTGTAATTGTTCTAGAAGGAAGTTTGAAGTGTTTTCTCCACAGATACGTGTAGAATGGTCTAGAAGTCGTGTCTAGAAGTTGGAAGGTCAAAAGTTAGTGCTATCTGGATTTTGTATCTAGTATAAATAGGAGATCTTGATGTAATCCATTGAGGGGAAAGTACCCAATAATATATTTTAAAGAAAATACAGATCTGCTGCGCCAACAAATTTGGTATCAGAGCTAACTAAGCAGTTTTTTCACTCCTTATTTTCAAACCTAGTGCTATTGATGGCAACATATTCAGCTCCAACCATGTTTAAGTATTCTCCAAGTCAAGTCCCTATTTTTGAAGGAGAGCACTATGACTATTGGAGTAAAGAAATGGAGAATTTTTTCATATCCGAAGACGTATGGGATACCGTTCTAAAGGGTGTGCCAGATCAACCTGAAGCCGGGACAAAAGCAGCACAAAAGCAGCACAAGGAGAATAAGAAGAACGATGCAATGGCACTTCGGTACATCAAACAAGGGGTAAGCAAATCAATCTATCCCAGAATTTTCAATGCAATGACTGCAAAAGAAGCATGGGATGTGCTGAAAGATGAGTTTCAAGGAAATGAAAAAGTTGTTTCCATAAAGCTGCAATCATTGTGGAGAGATTTTGATAATTTATCAATGAAAGAAAGTGAAGCCATTAGAGATTTCTTCTCAAGAGTTACTGAGATTGTTAATCAAATCAAAAGTCATGGTGAAGCCATTCAAGATAAGAAGGTAATCGAAAAAATACTCGGGAGTTTACCTCCCAAATTTGATCATTGTGTGGCTGCCATAGAAGAAGCTAAAGACTTCTAAAAAATGACTATTTTTGAACTAATGGGTTCACTCCAAGCACATGAGAAGAGAATTAACAGGTCTTCTACTCGGTCAACTCAACCAATAGAGCAAGCATTTTAGACCAAACTCAACATCTCAGAGGGAAGGAACAAATTCCAACACAGGCAAAAAGGAGGCTCGCAGCAAGGACATGATCAACATGCAAGAAAGCATCAGACTCATAATTATGGTCACAACAAATGGAAAAGCAGTGGAGGAAAATGGCAGCAAAATCCGGGTAACTCTAACCTTCGCTGCATCATTTGCAAAAAGACAAATCATGAATCAAAGAATTGTAGGTTTAGATGCACCAAATGCAAAACCCCTAATCATTCTCAAAGGGACTGTTGGTTCCAGAAGGGAAAACAAAGGGAGGAGGTAAATTTCACAAAAGAAAGTGAAGACGAGCAATTATTTTACTCTTCCATAGCAAATTCCATTCGCGAGTAAAGCTTGGTGATGGAAAAATGCATAGTGCTGCAGGAAAGGGAGTCATCTCTGTTCAAACTAAGGGAGGTAACACCAAGCTTATCAATGATGTTCTTTATGTTCCAAACTTAACTCAAAACCTCTTAAGTGTTGGACAATTGCTGCAAAGAGGTTTTTCACTGTTTTTTGATGAAGGAAGATGCAAAGTTATTGAGAAGAAGAACAATCTCACTGTGGCAATTGTTGATATTCACCAAACAAAATTTTCCCTCTTACTTTTCCAGTACTCCAAGAAGATGCTGCCTTCAAGAGTGAATCCCAAGATAAAATGTACTTGTGGCATTTGAGATATGGGCACTTAAATAACAGGGATTTGTAACTGTTACAAAAGAGGAAAATGGTGCTTGGACTTCCTTGCATAGAGACGCAAGAAAGAGTGTGTGACAGCTGCATCTACGGTAAAATGCATAGATTTCCTTTTCCCAAAACATTTTGGCATGCTAAAGCTCCTCTAGAATTGGTGCATGCTGATATATGTGGTCCTACAAGGACTTCTTCTCTTGGCAATCAAAGATATTTCATTCTTTTTGTTGATGACTTCACTAGAATGATGTGGCTATATTTTTTGAGTGAGAAGTCAGAAGCCTTCCCAACTTTCCTCCAATTCAAAGCCTTGATGGAGAGGCAAAGTGGATTTCAAATGAAGATCCTTCGGACAGATCGTGGAGGAGAATTTATCTACACTCCATTCATGGATTATTGCAAAGACAATGGCATCCAAAGTCAACTTATTGTTAGAAGAAGCCCTCAAAAAAACGGTGTCGCTTAAAGAAAAAATCGCACCATTGTGGAGATGGCCAGAAGCATGCTGAAAGGCAAAGGTTTACCGAAAAAATTATGGGCTGAAGCTGTCCACACTGCAGTTTACATTCTGAATCGATCTCCTAACAAAGGCAGTACGCAATAGAACTCCGTTTGAGGCATGGAGCAAGAGGAAACCATTAGTGGATCATTTCAAAGTATTTGGCAGCATTGCTTATGCTCTAAATCAATCTCAAAACAGGGATAAGTTCGATGAGAAAGGGCATAAGTATGTCTTTGTCGGCTATAGCGATGAATCTAAAGGTTATCGGCTTCTCAATTCTTCAACCAATCAACTTGTAATCTCAACAGATGTTATTTTTGATGAGATGGCAGAATGGCAATGGACTATTGGGACAACTGAAGCACCTGACTTTATTGAGCCATTGACAATTCCAAATGAAGTTCCTCATCAGCATTCTCAACAAGCTAGTCCGAGTAAAGGAACACCAAGCTCAAGTTCTTTAAATCCCAAAGATTATGGTTCAGATTCTCCACCTAGAAAGGTACGCTCATTGAGAGATATATATGAATCATGTGATGTTGCATTTTTTGCCTGTGAACCTCAGAATTTTGGGGAGGCAATTCAACAAGAGGCGTGGATACAAGCAATGAATGAAAAGATTCAAATGATTGAGAAGAATAATACCTGGGAACTTACTGATTTACCAGAAGGAAGACAAGTCATTGGAAACTAAGTACAAGGAAGATGGTTCTATTCAAAAGCACAAGGCAAGGCTGGTAGCAAAGGGCTATTCCCACCAGCCCGGCATTGACTTCAATGAAACGTTTGCACCGGTTGCACGCATGGAGACTATTCGAATTGTCCTTGCTTTGGCAGCCCAATGGGAATTAAATGTGTTTCAGTTGGATGTAAAATCAGCTTTTCTCAATGGTGAACTCAAAGTGGAAATATATGTTGAGGAGCCGCAAGGGTACAAGGTGAAAGGAAAAGAGGACAAAGTATACCGACTTCGGAAGGCACTCTATGGTCTGAAACAAGCTCCTAGAGCTTGGAATAGCCGAATTGATGGATACTTTAGACAAAATGGATTTCAAAGGAGCCCAAGTGAACCATCACTATACATGAAGTATGAAGGGATAGAAGATTTTCTCATAGTCTATCTGCACGTAGATGACTTGATCTATTTGGGCACAAGTATGAAGATGGTTGAAGATTTCAAAAGGAAAATACAAAGAGAATTTGAAATGACTGACTTGGGTCTTATGAAGTATTTTCTTGGCATCCAAGTAAAGCAATCAAATAGGAAGATTTTTATCTCTCAAGAAAAGTACACTGAAGATTTGCTGAAGAATATATACATGTGTGTGTATATACATGTGTGTGTGTGTGTATATATATATATATGTATCTAAGTAGATAAATGGATACACGTTTGAATCTGTATGTAGCATCTTTGTATCATGATAGATACATGTACATACATAGATATCTATACATATGTATACATATACCTGTATCTATGTATGTATCTACATGTATACAACATATCTACAAATTTATATAGGCAGATATATAAATGTACATACGTGTACAAGACTCTCTAGTTTATGGCCCCTTCTCTATGGTACTAGTTGTTGCTTCATTGAATTTGCTTCACTAATAGGTTCACGATTCGACTTTGATCGTTATGGGCTAGTACCAAGATCGAGTCCTAGACAAGTAGACCTAATTTTAACAGCCGGAACATTAATAATGAAAATGGCTCCTTCTTTAGTGAGATTATATGAGCAAATGCCTGAACCAAAATATGTTATTGCTATGGGAGCATGTACAATTACAGAGGGGATGTTCAGTACCGATTCTTATAGTACTGTTCGGGGAGTCGATAAGCTAATTCCTGTGGATGTTTATTTGCCAAGCTGTCCACCTAAACCGGAAGCAGTTATAGATGCATCTAATGTATACATGTACATACATATCTACAAATCTATATGTATACATATGCATAAATGTACATATACATTTGCAAATATGTATACATATATGTACATGCATTTATATATACATTTCTACAAATGTATATGCACACATGTATTTATATATGTGTATGTGGAGTCCAAATCCCAATTGTACTTCCCTCACTGAGCTTGAATTCTTTCTTTGTCTAAGCTATAAAGCACTTAACTCTAAGTTAGTGTCTACCAGACATGGGTCTCCAGAAGACACTCCGATGCTTAAGTTAGTCCTTGTTTTAGAGAAGAAAAACCAACTGAGAGCAAGAGTGAGTGTTTTCGGCTTGTACTTGAGAATGGAGTGTCTTGGCCCTCTTCATAAAGCAGTCTGCCAAAGCATGAAATACACGGTGCTGAAAATGTCGCGCCGTGAGCCACAAGCCACGGTACTTCCACCACGTGTACAACGTCCGTGCGAATTGGACACTACCCCGCCACGTCTGGCAACTGTAACATCACATCTTTTTCAATAACTGCCAGTAACTGGGGCATCATGCCTTACCTCTGGTAAAAAAAAATAAGACCCTTTTTTAAACATTATTATAAAGTTAACATCAACACAACAGTAGAACGTTCTTAGGTTTGCAAAGCTATCATTGGCTTCAATCAGCTGTCAACTTAGCGTTCTTTCAATCAACAATAGAGGCTTCAATAGATAAGACTTATACCTATTACATTATATAACACTTTTAACCCAAATTTTTGTAGTGCATATTTATCCCCAAAAAACTAAAAAATTACATATATACACCCACAATTCCCCATGTGTGTCCCCCGATGTCTCAACTGTGTCCCACCTTAAAAAATCAATTAATCTCAGTGGACATGCCATGTTGAGTGCCTTGTATGTATTTCAGGGGTGAACCCAGCCTCCTAGTTGTGTCAAAGCTTCATAGCATGCAAATTAGGTACTGCCGATTCCAAATGACAACGACGTCCAACTAATTTTGGGTCATGTTCGCAATTGGTGCCATAACTCACTTTCACTGCACAAGGCTACTCAATAAATATCACCATAAGCACATAGTTGATCTGTCCAAGAGTCTGTGACCACTTATTTATTCACACTTAAAGATGCAAGATAATTTATTATTTGAGGTGGAACATACGCACACTTCAAATACAGGGAAACCGACCCCTAAGCTTACTAAATGTGCTTTTTACATAGCCACTGAGAAGATAGCAATGTTCCTGGGTTTCATGCAATTTGATATCATTGTTCAAGTACCACATCATATTGAAGGACGAAAAAGCTCCTGTTTAAATTACAACACTCACAACACTGCAACCAAAGAACGGGTTTTGTTTTAGTAAGTGCCTGAAACAGTGATGCTGGGGACTTTGTAAAGGCCTTCCCATGTTTTTCTCCATTAATACTACGCAGACAAGCAATTAAAACTTAAGTTGTACAATGTTTACTTTTCTCATTTGTTCTTGTTCATTATCGTTTTTCCACTTCTGTTATCTTCTATGATACCACAATGTCATTTCAACAGTTACAGAAATCTGTCAATAGAAAACCAAGGACCAAAAAACAAACCATTGAGCTCAACTAACCTTGAGGTTTGCGCAAAGTTCCTCCACGTAATTCTCTGATATCTGTAGAGAAAATAGATTAGAAGGAAAGCTGATTTCCACGCAGAGATACAACAACATAAACAAACACTATGCAATAAATATGCAAATAACTTTATCAAGTAGGTTAGGGCTGAACAAATAAAGTACAAACACCCAAAGAGAAGAAGTTCAAAAACAAGATACCAGTTTTTTCAAGGTAGGTAAACAGAGGAGTTTTGAACATAATCTAACCATAAAAGATGTAACCTCAACTAAATGTACCAAGGGAAATCAGAAAAGCAAAAATCCCCTTCAGACATGTCAAAGCTAATATAACATCGGAAGCTTACTTTGGTCTCATGAGCAGAAGGATTTTGATGATCCAATTTTTCCTTGAACTTCCTAAAAGTGTCTACAAGAATAGTGGATTTTTAATTAGTAAATGGTATCCTCTGCTTCACCAACCACTGATCACAATGCCGTAACCAAGAACTGAATTCTGGTTCTACTGGTTGAAAAAGGAGTAATCTGAAAACTATCTAGAGTTATTCACCATATACGAAATACTAACAGTGATATACAAAGTAACAAAACTACAAATTCGCATACATGCTGCATTCTCCTCTAGAAATAAAGCAGGACTAAATCTGAAATGCACAAGGCATGTCCAACCAAAAGCCAATCACTGATTACTCCAAAATAACCATCCATTTACATTTCTTGTCAGTTAAAGGTGGCTCGTTTATCGCCAGCTCTAACTCCAGTATTTAATTGCAGAAAACATTATCAAGTGTTGTCTATGAAGCACACATGCTTCTAGAAGAGAGTCATATCCATATTGTACTAGTATCCGATACCAATGCTGCTCGGATAATCAGAGTCTCGGATATACGTACTTTATACATCTCATATGCATCCAATACTTGCCATTAATTTTCTTTAAATTTAAGAGGTATCATATGCTTCTTGGATACACTTCAGTAACCCACCCGAACTTTTTAAAAATTGATATCGTAATATTTGTTAATAGAATAGAAGTATCAAGATCTACATTGACAAAAGAATAGTATCTCGACAAATAAAAGATCAGGCTTCCAATATTTTGACTACCCTATATAAAAGAACAAAATATAAATAGAAGTATTGGACTATTATCTTACTTTTTCACAATTTACCGAATTCACAAACACTTGTAATGTTACATGTGTGTATCCAAATTCCATAGATTGGCTAACGTCTATTAAAATTATTCCTAATTCCTAAGTCGGCTCATCACCAATCATGGAATTTTTTGTGTAATATGATTCAAATTATTAGACAATTTACAAAAGTATCTTGGCCGTAGTCGTATCCTCTTTTTTATATTTGGCTTTTGTGTACCCCTATCGTGCCATGTCATGCTTCCGAGTATCATAAAGCTCAACCTAAAGTTGAAATCTCATAAGAGGAACAAAGTCTATATATCTATACTACTGATAAAAGGAGTGAAGCGTTTGTCTCCTTTTTACTTCCAAAAATACCCTTTTTGTGAAAAAGCAAAAAATCAAAATATGAAAGCAAAAATACCCTTTTTTATATTTGGCTTTTGTGTACCCCTATCGTGCCATGTCATGCTTCCGAGTATCATAAAGCTCAACCTAAAGTTGAAATCTCATAAGAGGAACAAAGTCTATATATCTATACTACTGATAAAAGGAGTGAAGCGTTTGTCTCCTTTTTACTTCCAAAAATACCCTTTTTGTGAAAAAGCAAAAAATCAAAATATGAAAGCTGATCCAAACGGCACATCACTCAAACAACGTATTCTTTCATTTCAACTCAACAACAATTATCCTCGTCAAAAATCAGATATGAACTTGTGTCAGTACCATACCCCGCCCCAATTACCCTGGAAATCAGCAAGTCAATAGAACAGCCAGTGACCAACAACCTGCAAAACTACTGCCACCACAACTTTACAGGCTTCGCAATGTGCCAGATAGAAAAATTGAAACAACAGTGGACGGAGAATATACAGCATACCCATGCGGTGGTTTCGAATTTCTTCTTCTCTTTTCCCATAGAATTTTTTCTTACTTGGTTTTCTATATGAAATACCAATCTGACAAAAAAAATGCCTTCGGCTATGAGTTTCATTTCAAGTCCATTTACATTTACCCTTGACGTGCACTTATGTTTTGTATACATGATAAGATGTATACTGTTGTGGACAGGTCCGTGTGTTAAACTTTATCCAGTGAAGGAATGGGATGAACCCAGTTGAAGGCGGGTGTGGAAGTTACAAGTGGGTTTCAAGAGTTTCACAAAATCATCGTTCTAGAGAGAGAGAGGAGAAATAAATTGCACCTTATGAATTTCTATTCCCTCTCCATGTGTATATCTTCAACATATTTCTAATTTTCTCCAAATAGAGGAACAATTGGTTAGGGTTTTCTTGATTACTAGGCTCTTCAACTTTATTTGTGTTAGTGCACATGTACAAATATGTGTTCCTATCAATTCATATCAATAAGTCTGTGCAAGATTGCATTGTAGATTTACTGCAAGGGGTTAATGGGGTGAATACTGTGTATAAACATGCAACATACTCATTTATCATAAACAAATAGAACAGATAAAAGTAGGAAAAAAGGGGGCAAGGCATTTTTCGCTTGTGATAAGAAGGCTTCACTTATTAGCGAATAGAGAAACCTCGACGACTGAAGATAAGTTCTTAAAAACTCTGTTTTCAACTTGAGGTCGGGACATCCTTAAGAACGAATCGCAGATTAACTTCCTATACAGGGCAGACACTAAAAACTAATAGACCTTTCAAAACAATTCAACTCAATCTTCACCTTCCACAAGACTGAGTTAACAGAATTGTGCAAGATTTATCACTAAAAGCCTCAAGTTCTCCAACGAGATCAAACACGATGACTTTCAAAAGGATAGATCAAAGACAATCCTAATAAATGGAGAGATGGTTCTTCGATCCAGAGACCTCAACAGTTAGTGTGAAATTGATATGCATCTACACCCTTCTTTCCAAACTCTTTTGCTAAGAGACCATTTCAAATAATCTCCACAAACATCTTGCTGAGAAATCAGACATCTTTATAACATCGCCACCATAGTCATGAAGCCCATACAAACAATAAAAATAAGAACCTTTAGCTCAGACTGGGTAACCAGATGTCCACACAATCTCTAAAACCAAGCTAATGGTAACAAGATAACCTAAAGATGATCCACACTTTTAGAGGAACTATTTAGCATAAGATAAACAAATGCACATATCCACACCTTCATTCTTAAATCAGCACGTACTAGTACATTTTTTAATCAAATTGTTGAAGAAGACGTAACAGCATGGCTGGTGGAACTCCTTGCAATCCACATAACCTAAAATTGCCAGTCATTGTGCATGGCAAAGAAATAAGAAATTCCATCAAATCATTCCTGCATACCTGTGAAAACGTGGACAATCTCTTCACTAAGATTGGGCCTTTATCCATTTTCCTCGCTATAGAGATCCAACTTTCTTCCCTCTTACCAGAGAAAGGTCATCTGGTATTCAATTAGGTACATTTGGTAAATCTTGTTCCTGTACCAACAAATATTGGCTTCTGCCTGTGTCCATCTCAAAAAAACTGACAATTACTAGTAAGCTAAACAAGGTTGCCTGAGCAATTCAGTTGGACAATTAACAAAATCAACCTTAGTCATGCCGCACAACTAATTATGTACACTTGAAATCAATTCAGTCAATTGACAAATGTCTACTTCATGTGCCACATCACTACTCTAACAATGGTGATAACAAATCAAGTAAAGAAAACTGTCAGTCCTAATAGCATGGATCCAAGTCGATAACATGCAATCAACACCTATAGCATGAGAGACATAAACCAGTTACACCGAAGAAACCATGGACCTATATCGCATAAGATTGCCACAAGTACATTTCTAGAACAAAAGCAAAAAGAGAAAGAAGAAAATAATGCAACACAAAGATATGAAGTCTATAGGCTAATAAAGGAACATAATTCAATGCAGCAACCTCATATTCCATGGCAATTCCCATTATGCAAGGATAGTCAACAAGGAACAGACACATAAATGAAAAGAAAACTGTTTCACCCATGTATTGGGTATCTCAAACCATCAGCTCTGAGAAATTAAACCAAGTACCATACACACAACTCGACATGAAGAGGAAAGATTGGGAAAACAGCTTTTAAAGGAACCAGGGAAAATAACATTAGTGCAACCGTATCTAAACATGTGTTCTAAAATAGACTTTTATTTTCATCTGTATTTAAATACACAAGGCAGCATGCATGTGTACAAACACATATACATACATATCCATATGCAGTTGTCAATGCTAAATTTTTTAGGATCAATTGCATGACGAGGAGATGAAACAAGCCACCTTTTGTAACAAATATAGGTAAGCCTCTGATTCCATTTTGGGCAATTTCTGAACATTAACTAATTGGTTTTAAGCCCACGTCGAATCTCAAATCGAAGATCCTAGAGCCCTTGAAATTGTAAAAATTTATTCATTAACCTATCCTGCAAAGAAAAAGCCCTATATCATGAATTACTTGGTCAAATAATACTTGTGTGGATTCAGAGTTCTGCTCTAAACTTTAAACCAAAATGTGAATGAAAAGAAGCACTTTATATGATCAAGTGCTTGATGAAAAATAATACTTGTTCATAGTTTGGGTCTAGAATTTTAAACTAAAAATTGAATGAAATTAAGAAATCATCAATTTGAACTAGGCAATCTTTAAAAGTTATTTTTACCTAATGAAAGGCTTTAAATCACGGGGCAGACTGCACTCAATGTGGGTGACATTCACCTACTTTTTAAGTGCGTGGATGAAATAGCATTGTACCTTGGGAGGGAGTGAAGATCAAATTCACTATAATTACCTTGGTAGAAAGGAGTAAAATTTTGAAATTGTTTAAAACTTTTGAATGGGATTCAGACTTCATTAGTAGATAAATCGGACTTAGCTTCCCACAAAACAACTCCTAACATAGAGTAAACATTTAGTTAGAACTAAGCCTTAACTTCAAAATTCCAACAAGAAATAAAAGATTAACCTTTCTTATATAAGAACAGAAATATTCCAAAAAATTTCATCAAGGAATAAATTAAGCAAAAAACAACTAATCCAAAACTACCCCTTAGCTCAGAGAGTGAAAAAAATATAGACATTACTCATCCAATATGGAAAAAACTGATTAACCTTTGCTTTAATAGAAGTATAGGCTTATGTACCATTTCAACTCTTTTATGAAAGCAAACGAGCCAATGAGATTTACACCCGAAAAAACAGCCAATGAGAAAGAGAGAGGTACGAAAAGATATAAAAATTCACTTAGCCAAGTAGACCAAAATTATGCATAACATATTTTGAGCCTTCCAATCAGAAACACATGACCAAAAAAGAAGTGAAAACAAAATGTGGGGCAGAGAGTGAAAGAGAGCATCAACGTGGAACCTAATTAACTCGATGACATTGTATATAACTAATAACAAGTGTTAATTTTCAAATCATAAGCCCGGGGAATTAGCGCTACCACAAACGTAATACAAACCAATAGCTACTCATAACAACATCACAAACATGTGATGAATTAAAGGAACTCTCCAAGAAGTCTATGGTGGCGAAAATATTTTTAGAACGATGTACTGTAATATCACTTTTTTCGGTATAAATAAGTCGGGAATTAAAGGAACACTCCAAGAACTCTATGTCAAGAATTAAAGGAACACATCCTTTTTAACATTACCATTCTTGCATTGAATTGACAAACTTGTGTTCACATGTTACGATATGGAGCTAGACCCATAGGCCCGATGTTACTTGTTTTACAACCTCAACACTGTTCTCATGACATGCGGGCAGCTGCAGTGGGTACTCTTTATCTTGTTCTAAATTCATGTTTTCAAATACCGTAATCATTTTCATAATTTGTTGCAAACATACTTGGTCTGATGTATTGCTTATTGATTGCAGGGTCACAATCCAACTAACAATGCAATACTCACTTGCAGAAGGGCCGAGGCTAGCTTACGGCGCCATGGGCCTTCATCCAAGCCTCTGGCACACTTAGTACGACAAGTTGGGTTTGTTAGTCTATTAGAGTTGCCCTTCATCTCGCTAGACTACCGAATGGCTTGCCCAACGATGGTTGCTAACCCCTTCCCCCCCCACCCCCCTCCAAAAAAAAACCTGTACATGAGTTCGTACCTGCAGGTCACGCAACACTTTGTCAGTCAGCTGGGTGCTGCGACGAATGCTAAGGTAAGAACCCGTCAACTTGTTTTCAATTTGTATATTTAGTCTTCAGTATCCCTATTTCTTTTGGTGAATTTGAGTTGTTGCATTAAATTCATTACGTCGCAACGGTCTCGTTTCCAGCAGTTGGTGGTGCCTGGTTTGAAAGTAGAGCAAGTTGTGGGCGTTGCTCGCCGAGACCTCAACCTTGTCCACTTCAGCACACCATCCTTAGGAGTGCACCACCCTTACCTATACACCTAGGCGAACACGCCAACGAGGGTGATGGAGCCACTCTGCCAAAGGTAAAATCACCAGCACCAACACCGACACCATCAGTAGCTCATGTCTTCTTGTTGTTGCCTCCACCCTCTCCATCCATGATAGTTGCCACTGCGACTGGTTATCCCGAACGACATTACCTTGTAACTATACAGGTCTTTTGGGGTGATGAAAGCAGTTTTCTCCTCATACAGGCCGGGCATGGCTATCTAGTGGTAGACCTCGTAAGCATCCAGGAAGCTCATTCAGGATACACAACTTCGCTGATGGCCGGCGCTTCCAGCAACTTCTCCGCTTCTTCATTTACAACATCTGCATGTTGCGCCACGGATCGCCTACTTTTCTATTTTACAGGTCGAGCCCCTTCTGCCACGTTCAAGTGGTGGTTGCTTATCTCAGCATCTACCCCCGACATTTTGTAAAGACTCCAAGCAAAACCATCGATGTTCTTGCTGAGTAACGTCACCATTCTTGACCTTTCTTTTGTCAAAGTAGCTTTGACCAAGAAGTATGTCTCGTCATTAAGCAGACTGACATCGACCTTGAGAAGTTGATCGACTATCTTTTGCTCGGGTTGGCCGTCGACATCCTCCAAAATGGGTTGGTCGGGCACCTCAATTAAGTGGACATGTTTTCCTTTATTCGCTCTTCTCAACAACATCAACATGCACTCTCTGGAAGCCTCCTTGTCTCCCTTTCACGATTTGGATCCCCTCCGACATCAAAAACTTGATTTCCTGGTGAAAGATTGATGGAACGGCTTTCAGACTGGAGATCCAGCCTCTTCCCATGATTACATTGTACATTGATGGGACGACAAGTACTAGGAACTCACATTCTTTGGTTACTCAACCAATCTTAACTCAAAGCGTAATCTTTCCGAACGGCTCTTCCCGACTGCAGTTAAATCCATACAAAGGCGTCTTGACACGCGTGAAAAATATTCTGAATTATTAATTTTAACATGATATCAGAGAGGGACAGAAAATCCAAAGCCGTCACCCACCACCATCATCGCCGAAATTTACCTGCTGCCATGGTTGTGTTTGTTTTTTCCTTTGTGGTTGAAGAGCCACTCTACCATATTGCTGCCTCCCATCACAGTCTAGCCGCCCAGTCCGGTAATCTTTGGAGTTTTTCTGACACGTGTACTATTCACTATTCATCAGACCGGGCACTATTCAGGCGTGCACTGTCACTGCCCTGTACTGTTCACGCATTGCATACTGTTGCTGTTTCTGCTCTGTTTTTGCGTATTCCTGTGTCGTTTCTGTAGCGTTCCTGCACTGTTTACTACGCTATTTCTACTATTTTTTTTGGTTATGCGATCTGCCAGTTGCGATCTGCTGTCTTCTGAGAGCTATTATTCTTCACCTGCGATCTCAGTTTACAAACCGACAGATAATAACATAAGCAATATCAGGGCGAGCCACCGTGAGATATACTAAGCAACCAACCAATTCGCGAAACTTAGTAAGATCATCAAGGAGAACACAATTGGTAGGGGAAAACTTGGCATGGAATTCGATAGGGGTATCAATAACCTTGTCATCAGTGATATTGGCACGATAGAAGATATTAGTGGCATATTTGGTCTGCGATAAGAGATAACCCTTGGGAGAGGAAGAAACTTCAATACCCAAAAAATAACGAAGTGGACCTAAATCTTTCATCTCAATCTCGTGAAAGAAATGGAACTTCACCTCACTAATAACAGCAGAATCAGGGCCTGTAATAATCATGTTGTTAGTTGTTATGTGGGATAGATTAGGTTATGTTAACCCTAATGGGCCTAGGTGGTTAGAGCCCATTAGGTTAACCCTAATCTCATCTATAAAAGAGTGTTAGAATAGTAATGGTTAAGTTGTTATTAATGTTTAGTTGCAAGGGTATTATTGACCTTTCATGTAATTAGGATTACCTAGGGTTTCTAGGTTTTCTCTATATATTGATGTACTGGCCCCTTGTAACATTATCACTCAATAATATAATTCTCCTTTCTCTAGTTTCACAACATGGTATCAGAGCATAAGATCTAGGCCTGTGGAATACTCGCTTTCCGGCGGGCGGCTTATGCCTTGCCGCCGTCCGCCGGTTGCATCAGGGTCCTCTGTTGTTTGCTTTTGCCTGTGGTTCCGTTGCCTCCGTTTGAGTTCGTTGTCTCTGGTTCTGTTAAGCCTTTTGCTAGCCGCCTTTCGTTGGCTCGCCTGCCTCTGGTTCACTTCCAGTCTGTTTCTGATCTGCCGTCCACCTCTGGTCTGTTGTTGTTGCTGTCTGTTGTTTGCTGACTTCAGCCACCTGGTCAGCCGCCTGCTTCCGCCTGGGTCTATTGTTTGAATCTTGTGGTACCCTCGTCAGTCTTCTACCCTAACCTGTTTCGTTTTAGGCGTTGGTTGCTCCAGCCCCTTGGTTGTGTTGTGGGCTTGATCTGCTGTTGTGGGCCGCACCCCCCTTGCTCCCTCATTGTTGTCGGTTGCCCCTCAAGTTTGTTTTGATTATAGTTTGATTTCCAAACTTTGCAATATTTGATTTTGGTCCCTACAGTTTAGACTTTTGGTGAATTTATGGACAAGTCTTTCTTTTGTTGGTTGGTTGTTAAATCCCCGTTTGGTGTGCCAAGTGGCCCCAAGTTGTGCCGTGTGGCACCTTGTTGTGATCCTAGTTGGATCCTTTGTTTCTCTCTTCCCGTGCGATTCGGGGTTCGCACGTGAGGGGGAGAACTTGTCCCATATTCCTTTGTTAGTTATATTCTACTGGGTACCAAAATTAATGTTGTCAAAGAATTAAAGTTGTTGAAGAATTGAAGTCGTTGGAGAATCGAAGTTGTCAAAGACATCAGTTGGAGCATCTCTTTTTCATGTTGGCAAACCCATAATGCTCTCCATGCTCGCATCATGTGTTTGAGGGGGAGTGTTAGTTGTTATGTGGGATAGATTAGATTATGTTAACCCTAATGGGCCTAGGTGGTTAGAGCCCATTAGGTTAACCCTAATCTCATCTATAAAAGAGTGTTAGAATAGTAATGGTTAAGTTGTTATTAATGTTTAGTTGCAAGGGTATTATTGACCTTTCATGTAATTAGGGTTACCTAGGGTTTCTAGGTTTTCTCTATATATTAATGTACTGGCCCCTTGTAACATTATCACTCAATAATACAATTCTCCTTTCTCTGGTTTCACAACACATGTCATCAACATACAATAAGAGAAGAACTAGCCCCGTAGGCAAGCTACGAATAAAGAGCGCAAGATCATGCATACTAGGATGGAAGCCAATCGGTAGAGCAACAAAGTGAAAACGTTCATACCAAGCCCGTGGAAACTGCTTAAGACCATATAGAGCACGACGAAAGCGACAAACAAGCCCGAGAGTAGGAGGAAAGCCCGAAGGGGGGCGCATGTAGACCTCTTCAGATAAGTTCCCATTAAGGAATGCATTCTTAACATCCAACTGAAGAAAAAAAAGACCACTGATGCATGGCACCTATAGAAATAAAAGTACAAACAGTGGTCATCTTAACAACAGGGGCGAAAGTCTCCTCATAATCAATGTCATATTCCTGCGAAAACCCCTTAGCAACCAAGCGAGCTTTATAACGCTCCAAAGAACCATCTGAATAAGTTTTAACTTTGTAAACACATTTACAACCAATTAGATTTTTCTCGGCTGTCAAAGAGACCAAATCCCAAGTATGAGTTTTAGCAAGAACAGCCATCTCGTCATTTATGACATGCTCCCAGTTAGATCATTACAAGTTTCTTTATATGACTTAGGTTCAAAATAAGTATGGATACGAGAAAAGAAGGTACGATAGGAAGAAGATAAACAAGTATCAGTAAAACCAAGTCTTACTGGTGGATGACGATCGCCAGCGGGTTAACGGCAATCAGAAGGATCAGGATCCGAAGAGACAAAGTGAGGAGCCGCAGAGTCAGGAGGTGGAGTTGGGGTAAAGGAAGTTGTACCACGGCGTGAATATACTAAAGGATGGGAGGAATGAGGGTAAAGGAAAAGGGAGCAGATGGGGTAGGGGGAAGATCAGAGACTTCCAAAATGGCAATGTATTCAGCAGAGGGGACATCGACAAGGAAAGGATCAAGAAAAACTAAGTCATCTTTCGTAACAGAGGGCAATGTGTGGGAAAGGGAGAACTATAGTAAACGCTCGAGAAAGGTGACATGGTGGGACACACATAACGTTTTAGTAATAGGATCATAGCAACGATAACCTTTCTTGTGAATACCATAACCTAAGAAAACACAGAGGGCATAACGAGTACGAGTTTACTGCAGTCCCACTTGGGAAGAAGGATAAAGCATATATAACCGAACACATGAAGAAGGGAATAGTTGGGAAGGTGACAATTGAGATGCGCATACAGACAAGAATCGGAAAGAAGAGGGGTAGGAATTCGATTCAAGAGATAGGCGTCAATGAGCACAACTTCGCCCCAGAAGACAAAGGGGACAGAAGATGAAAGGAGAAGAGAGCGAGCAGTGCCCAAGAGGTGACGATATTTGCGCTCAGCGCGACCATTTTGGGCAGGTGTATCAGAACAGGAGGATAGGTGAATAGTGCCATGAGTTGCTAAAATGTTTGCGAATTTAAAAAGAAGACATTCCCCACCCAAGTCAGACCGAAGGATTTTAACAGCAGTAGAAAACTGAGTTTGTACCGCATTGTGGAAGTTTTGCAATAAATTCCAAAAAAAACCTGATTTGTGCGTAAGTAAATAAGCTCATGTATACCGACTATAATCATCAACAAATGAAACATAGAGCCACCCTTTGTGACAATGGGGGAAGGACCCCACAAATCAGTGCGGACAATCTGAAAAGGAGAAGTAAAAACATATGTACTTCTGTCAAAGCTGACATTTCGGCAAATTTACAACTACTGCACTCAGAAATGTCACTAACAGATTTTACCCAAAAGACCAGACTTAACTAAAAGTTTCAAACGCTCACTAGACAAGTGGCCTAATCTAGAATTCCAAAGGTAAAAATGAGAAAATTTTGCATTTAAAGTAAAGGAGGAGAAGGCCATGGGGGTGACTCCAGAGGAATATGCAAGTGATCCAAAGTATAGATGTCGCCAATTCTACGGCCAGTCCCAATCTGCTTCTTGGACGCCTAATCCTGCACAATGCAACCAAAAGAAGAGAACAAAATTTCAAAACCCGAATCAGATAATTGACTTATAGAAATAAGACTTAAAAATACGTCAGGTGTAAAAGACATTGGGAAGAGACAATGAAGGAGATGAAATAGAACCAACAGACACAACATATATTGGGGATCCATTTGCAGTGGCAATACTAATTGAGGAGAAGGGGGAAAAGCAGTTACTAAGAAGGGAAAAGTCGGGAGACATATGATGGGAGGAACCAGAGTCAAAAATCTTGGTGGCGGGTATGATACCTGTGCGGGGAGAACAGTGCAAACCTGAGAGAGTAGTGGTCATAGCAGAAGCTTTTTGAGGATCCTTGATTCCTTTTCAATAGCAGTCAAAAAAGCTTGAAACTATTGAAACTGCTCAAGGAGAAAGAAGATGGAGTGCTGCCAGGATTAGAGATTGCAATGGCTGTTTGGGGACGGTAGGAGTGCTTTGGAGGCCGAGATGGTAATGGAGTGATCGAGTGAGAGGAGATGCGGCTCTTGACTTGAACAAGTTTGGAGCACGCGTTCTTCTAGTGGCCCTTCTGATGGCAAAAACTACATTTATCCATAGCGACACGGGGTTTGGACTTGCCAATAACTTGAATCAAATGTGAAGCGGGAGTTGGGAGGATCAGTGCCAAATACTAACTTGATGAAGTAACAGGACTGGCAAACACAGATTGAGTAGGAGATGCAGCATAAGATACTTTGAACTGTGTCTCCTCGGCAATAATCTCACACACTGCACCATCAACTGAGGGAAGGGAGTACAGTACAAAATAGCCCCTTGAAGACGCTCAAATTGATCTCAAAAAGCTATGAGAAACTCGACAAGACATTGTTTCTCCCTATACTGGACATAACTGTCAAGTGATTGCAAATCTGAAGGTTCCACAAGAGCCAATTGATCCTAATAATTAGTCATCTCATTGTAGAACTCCTGAACCGATTTATCCTTTGAGAAGCACTCCGAATAGACATCTCAAGTTCATACTGCTTAGCAAAATTTGACTCCAGATACATAGTTCGTAAATGATCCCACACTTTCTGTCATGTACTGTATTTGGAGAAATTCATACCAATACTGGATTCGACAAAATTGCGAAACCAAATAAGAAGCCATGCGTTTTCCATATCCCATTTAGCAAGAGCAATTTTGGAGTCGTCGGTTTTTGGATTCGAAGGCTGCAATACTGTACCATCTACATATCCCCAAAAGCCCTTGCCCACAATAAAATTTTCCACAACATGGGACCAACACGAATAGTTATTACCCGTTAACCATATGCTGATGGCTTGTAGTTTATAATCCGTCATGATGAAGAACACTCAAAACAAACAGAAACCAACACTGACGTAGAGTAATCTAGGAGAAATTCACTGATGTGTTAGATCAAAGTAACAGAAACCAATATTGACTTGCACTAACATGGGAGAAGCTCAGATTTGTAGATCAAGGAGAGAAAAACACATATCAGGCAGCAAGGGACAGAACTCAGGCGACATTTGGTGGCAGCGGCCGGCGGCGATGGGCAGCGATGGTCAACGGCGGCTGGCGAGCGCGAGTGGCGGCCGATGAGTGTGGGCGAGGGCCGGCGACGGCGAGCAAGGTTTGGAAAACGGCCGACAAGAGTTAGAAACCAATCGCCAGCGTCGGAAACCGGCCAACAAGCGTCGAAAACAGCCGGTGAGTGCAACAACGGCCCGCGACAAGTGTTGGTGGTTGGAGAAGGTCAAGTCCAGAGCGGAGAGGCAGTGCGTGAACAGATCCATAGGGTTACTGATCGTTCAAGGAGGAAGGAAGAACATTGATGCAATAGGGAAGGTACTGCATATGCTAAACCCTAATCCTAAACCCTAATTCTAAGCTCTGATACCATGATAGAAGGGAAAAATAGTATTGCTATTCTATTGAATGAGTTTATTGTACAAGACAATCTAATTAAATAGGCTAATCCTAGTAACCCTAATGAGCTAAAATCCTAATAAGATAAAAAGACAAAAATAACCTTATGGGATAAATAAATAAATAACAAATAAGTATGCTACTTTCACAGTTGTGACAACTCACAAGTCCTTCGTCTTTATAAACAACTGCACCAAATGGGCCTCGATCTCCACATTCTATGCCCTTATATGCCTCTTCAACAGCTTTGCTTAAGAATTTGTGGTCTCCATCCTGTACAGCTGGTAAAACAAAAAATCTAAAGCCCAATAATTTTACTAAGAGTGTGCATCGATTTCAGAACTCTTGATGACCAAACAGAATTATTGACTCAACATGTAAAATGAACCATCTCATCCTAGAGAAATATTACTAGTATAGTAGAAAAAGATTTCAGATATAAAATAATACATGGTTGTATATAATGATATTTGTTAACAGAATGGTGCCATTACAATGCACATTACGCAATCAAAGCACAACTGACTCCTATATGGCGTCAATTAATGAGGAACAAGAACAGCAGGTAGAATCAATCAAGCAATATGGATCAGCCAAATGGAACTTTCCCAAATTCTGCCTTTTCTTTTGCGCTCTGTCCTTTTTCCCCTCGAATAAGGTTCCTACAAATGTTAAAAGACCTTAATGCCTATTCTTACACTCTTCTTATACTTATTTTCATTGTTTGGAGACCTAAACCATGAAATTCCGAAGAAAGAAGGATGTCTCTATAACCAATTTGTCTCTACGTGAAAAAGAAATTATTTTTGAGCCATCAACTAAGAGAGATGAAATAGCGTGGTGCTGGGGTACTTTGACCCTTCAAGGTGAGTATTTGGATTAAGATTGTCGCTGTTCTCTAAAAGCAAGGACTTCAGATAAGGTTGCCTTCTTTTTTCCCCCTCAGAATGGTTGGTAAGAAAAAGAAAGAAACTGAAAGAGAAGAAGATGACAGGAAGTAAAGAAGGCCAATGAACTATTGTCAGCAAGAACAATAGAATGCACTTGAAGTGCAACTATTGTGAAAGAAAAATCAGGTGGGAACATTCATACAAAAATAACTTGCTGAGAAATAATGATGAAATCAACTTTACAATTTTAATAGCAATTTTAATACGTAAATGGTGGGTGAAAGACGAATACATAAATGGTGGGTGAAAGATAAACATGCTAGTGTCAATGCTTTGAAGAACACAATGAGAGGACTAAACGGCAGGGGGACATGTATGCATTGGAAGGAAAAATAACAACTTAGCATTGAACAGTAAAGAAGAGTGAACACTAAAGATAGACAAATTTACTACGTGATAATCAACTAGAACATGTTTTCATGTGGATACAAGTATCCTTCATGTTTATGAAAGATCTATAACATCCAAGTGTACAGATATACTTATTTCTATGTATCTTACAACTTATGACCAACCTTTAAGACCCGATTCAATTCGATTCACTGCTGGCACAAAAGGTAATTACGATCATGGTTCAACAACTGACGGTGACATGTACAAGATGGGGTTGTAAGATTTAAAACCAGTCACACAAAGTGAAATCAGTTTCAAACAGACAGGATTTGAATCATATCTTGAACTAAAATTTACATCAATTGTGCAAGTCTCTACAACCTATGTAGCACAAATGTGGACACATGAGATGACACGTACAAAACATGGATACTTCGAAACAAATTCTAAAAATTTGGATGACATGAGACGTTCGGGACATGTTCTACAAAACGAGTAATTTGTTTATTGTATAAATTCAAATGCCAACATAAAAAATTCTAGGGTTAGTTATAGTACCAATATATCCTTAGATTATATGTATCATTCATCATTTACAATAGTGTTACTACAAAAGGCGTTTCATCACTTACATCTGTCTTTGTATTGAACAAACATCATCTCCATACAAAAAAGAAGACGTTTCTAGGCTTTAATTATAGACTACTATTTCATTTAACACCCCTGACTTATCCTGCAATTGTCTTTAGCGTGTATCAAGAGTGCCGTAGTGCGTACAGAGCATGTTTTACAGTGTCCCATATTGTACAAATGAAACACGTCAAGAAAAAATAGGACACTTCTCATTCGAGTGTCTGGCACGTATTCGGAGAGCAGAATGATTTTTACCTTGCTGGTGAGCAGCAAATGCAGAGGGGACAAAAATGGTTCCATCCTTAGCTTCAATCACTGGTGAACATCAACATAGACAACACTAGATGAACTTTAACATGTTGAGTAAACGAAGCAAATATCTAAGGACGAGTAAACTATCAAACTGAAACGAAATATATAGTGGAGCGCAACAAATAGGTCAAGACTACTAATCTCGCAGTTTATAATCTCTCTGTTGTCCAACAATTTGCAATGACATTGCGATTCTAGAATTGAGGGTAGACGGCTTTAATAATGTAAAATTCATATAAAACATAAACGAGAATGAACAATTGTCTCACTGCTCCCGAGAACCCCCTTTTTAAGTTTAAAAAGTTCACATTGACCATTGGAAAGGAATGTTTTCACATGTAGTAGTAAAAAAAAAGGTTTTGATGAGTTCTGTAGTGATTTATAAAACCATCATTTGAAATAAACCCCAGAAGATTAAACTGGAAATATCAGTACCAAGGAACAAGGATGCTACCAGATATGAATACTTTTTTGTAATTACAGTTGCAAAACCAAAAAAATCAAGAACACATAACGACAATTTTGACCTACAATTAAGAGAGATCCAGCAGAGAACTCCGAAGTACCGATCCCCAAATTCAAGAACCAGAGCAGTGTTATCAAAATGTAACAAACATATATCTTATAACCCTTGTCTCTCGCATTTAGCTTACCGGTTACCAGCTGATGACGTCAACAAAACACATCCCTTTGTAATAAACTCTCCCAATACCTAATCTTAATAAACACATCCCTATGCTACTTTGGATTTATGAGTTGTGAAATGTGGGATCATATCTCACTGATGTTGTTGTACATCCATTTGCTAATCTCTCTCTCTCTCTCTCTCTCTCTCTCTCTCTCTCTCTCTCTCTCTCTCTCTCTAAGCTGCCCCAAAAAAGCCTCACTTTAGTGTTTAACATTGAAATGGTTCAAATAATATTCAAATAACGTTGCTCTTGACTTGATGTTTTTTTTAGCTATGCATTACACACCTCATGTGGATCTAGCTTTCAACAGCGTAGAGATGCTGAAGGGGGCTGGTTGCTCCATTATATGCATGCTAATGGGGCAAGTATGTTTTTCATTGTGGTTTACTTTCATATCTTTCGTCGTCTACATTATGCGAGTTATAGCAGTCCTAGGGAATTTGTTTGGTGTCTCAGAGTTGTAATCTTCCTATTAATGATTGTGACAGCTTTTATAGGATACGTACTACCTTGGGGTGAGATGAGCTTTCGGGGAGTTACAGTAATTACAAGCTTAGCTAGCGTCATACCTGTAGTAGGAGATACCGTAGTGCCTTGGCTTGGGGCGGTTTCTTCCTGGACAATGCCACCTTAAATTGTTTTATTGGTCTTCATTATTTACTCCCCTTTATTTTAGTAGGCGCCAGTCTTCTTCATCTAGCCGCATTGCATCAATATGGATCAAATAATCCATTGGGTGTACATTTAGAGATGGATACAATTTCTTTTTACCCCATTGTTATGTAAACGTTCTAGTAGTTTGGGTAGCTTTTGCTATCGTTTTTTCCATTTGGACTTTTTATGCTCCTAATGTTTTGGGGCATCTCGACAATTATATGCCTGCTAATCCGATGTCCACCCCGCCTCATATTGTGCTGGAATGGTATTTACTACCGATCTATGCCATTCTTCGTAGTATACTTGACAAATCGGTAGGTGTGGAGACAAACGAAGGAAGCTTCAACGCTCCAAAGTTGGACCTAAAGGAATTACTTGTACTCAAACTGGCTAAACACACCAAGGAATAGGAAGGCAGGGAGATGACTAAGAAGTAAAGAAGGTAAGGAGCCCTCGCCCCTGGAAGCAGTATTATGTTGTCCTTGAAGAGTACTAAATAGAAAAGAAGTACAATAAACAGAGGTTTCTAGGACACAAGTATACCATAAAGATAGCGTAAGAAGCCTTTAGGATACATACAAATGGCCAAACAAGAAAGATAATTGTTTACAAGCGGTACCTTATCCCCCTAAATGAAATCCCTCTCTCGTGGGAAGTCCAAGTCAGAAGTTGAAGTGATTTTTAACAATACCATAATACATAGACTTTGATGATCGCTAGTTTGATGATCTCTAGTCTTTACTTATCTTTATTACTTAAGCGACTTTCCATACTTTATTTCGGAAATAGACGGATTTTCTATTGACTTTTTGAGTGACTTTTAATCCGTTAATGGTGGAAAGGAAGGAACTGCTTGGCTCGCTAGAGGAAGACCGAAAAGAATTCTATGGCTTGAGGGAGCCAAACCTTCCTGGCTAAATCAATCGAATACCAGCAAGGGAAAACTGTAAGGGTGACTACATTAAAAAACCAACAGCGAATTAGGAAATGTTAAGCCACATACTACTGTTAGCTCTTACTCTCGTCCCCCTTGCGAGGATTCTTAAACATTAGAGTTCTAACAGCAGTTAAAAAAACTTCCTTGAGGCAAGATTTTGGCACCGCTCTTCAACTCGACCCTTGACCTTGAACTTAATCTACTTATTTGGTTTTCACATGAATTAATTTCAATTTTATCTTTGCAATTTTTATTTCTTAGGTCTCATTCATTTGCCAAGAAAAAATGGGAAATGACGGGAAAACTAATTTTCTTGCAATTTTTTTGGTGTTCAGATACTAAGAAAGTTGTGAGACACATTTAAAATTTTTTCAATCCTCCAAATCATATTCTGCCAAATTCAAAGGATTATGCGTCGTGAGAAAATCTTAAGATTTGTATTTCGATAGTGGTAATTATGATTGTAGATGGGTATATTTTCTCAATCAAGACGGAAAGCTAATACCTCACTATCCAGCAGAAACAATGCTCTCAATATGAGTGGACCTGTGATCTGCAAAACAATAAATCGTCAAACAGCCCTCTGCCGTTGTAGAAGGAAGGCACTCCGATAATTAAGTCAGGCAAAAGCTCACAAAATGATCAATAACTCAAACTAATATTCTCTATTAGCCAACGAAATTATGCACTAGTTAGAATGTACCTTTTTTATTGACATGGAGCTTTATTTATAGACTTTTCTTTAATCCTAATTCTCTTAGGATTCTGATTAGAGTGAAATGTCTTCTGATTAGCCACTAATGAGATAATTCTCGATCAAGCAGTTATCTTCTATCATTAGAGTTTCATTCAATTAATACTTGTCGTATTTAATTAAATTGGCCAGGGACTTCTCATCCATATATGTTAGGGCTGTATCCCAACTTATTTGGGATTCTATCTTATCTCGGAATAACAGTCGTTCATCGCCTTTCTCGGGTCGATGGTATCTCGGACCGCCCTTCTCAGGTCGGCAAAAAGTTAGCCTACCTTTCTCAGGTCGGCTGGTTACCAAGCCATCTTTCCCAGACCGGCTGGCTATATATTCGCCTACTCGACTCAAATAAAATAAGGATAACCCTCTTCAGGTCGGCTCATGGTCCTTACCATTCTTTGCCGAACTCAATCTTTTGCCAAGAGGGATTAATGTGTTTTTCCGATTATATTTTTACCCTCGTCAATTGCCCCCTAACTTTGGCTGCTATCCACCAAATTTGGAGGAGCAGGTAAAGCTACTATACGACGCAATCATTCTGAATATATCCCCCCCGGGCATTGCTTCTCAACCGTCATTTTGAATCTGCAGCTTCGTATTAATTACGAAGTGACATCGTGGCAGGCTTTTTGTCTGGGGATTACGCACTTCTCGCGCGTGCTGAAATTTGAATCGTCTCCGTTCATCCCCCTAGAATGTCTTATTTCTAAGAAATAAGTTCTTGTCTTCTATTCTTCGTTTGTCCTTTTGTTGTGCCCTTCGTCTCTAATTAGTTCATCGTCGTTCTGTCACCGATAGGCTTCCGTTCATCGACCTTTGTAAGTCGTCTATCGAATCCTCATCGTTGTTTTTTCTCTTTCTGTTCACGTGTCCCCCTTTTCTTTCTCCGAATGGGGATTTTTAGGCAGTTAGTAGATACGCCAGAAAGAATGGCAGAATTTCAGCGACGATACAACATCCCTCATGATGTTGCTATCGAACTAAATGACCCCACCACTCCTCGTCATGGAAACAACTCCGATACCCCTTCATATTCCATTGATGGCTTTCACTGAGGGCGGAGTCCGCTTTCCCCTCAATCGCCTTCTTCGTGAAGTCCTCTATTGGTATCGTCTGCATCCCATACAGATTTCCATAAACACCTATAGGATTATTCACTGTATAGTTGAACTTAATAGGATAAATGACACGAACTTAGGGCTTCGGGAAATCCAATTCTACTACGATATGGTGAGAAAAGGCACCGATGCCTATTATTTGAAGAACCGACCGTATATCAAAAGGATTCACTTATCTGACAAATTCTAACCAAGAAAACAACGATGACTTTCTCATCATTACCGGTAACTGGGAGATCGGTCGGGACAAACCAGAGCGCCCTAAATTCCACATTCCGACCCGATTTGGGGTTATCCGTCAGTTTCACGATCTCGTCTATTTGATTATTGTTCACTTTCTCGGGGGTAAATGTATCTTATGCTAATCTCTGTATTTTGCTTATGCAGCCGTGAATGCCAACAAAAACAGGATAAAAAGAATGGTGAAGCTCGACGATGTAAAGAAAGATACAAGGGCTCATTTGGTCAGAGTTGGGCCCGCTCTCCCGAAGTTCTGTTGAAGTACGCGTCGAGCTACAGAAGTTACATCAAGAATTCCATTCCCGACGCCACTATAGTTGCTGCCGACTTGCCTGAAGACTTTCCCAAAGGTGTGCCAATTTTTGAATTGCATGAGTCAAGTCGGGTTAATGTTGCCGCCATCGAGGGCCTCCCCATCTCATCCACTTTGTCAGGTGCAATGCAATCGCCTTCCCGATCTCCTCTCATATGGAACTAAGGACGAACAAGAAATTGATCAAGACGTGATGGCTCGCAACCCTGATGTCCCCAATTTCCGAGAGTTTATGCATTAGAAGAATAAGCAGCTAATCGCTGCCCCAAAGAAGACTAAGCCTCCGAGCTCAAAAATAAAACCCCTCGCTCTGGTTGCCGAGGAGACTTGCGCTGAAGCTAGTGTGCCTCTCGTGCCGAGGCAAAGACTCAAGAAGGGCCCCCGAGATGATCCTTTCGAGTTGTTGAAGCCAAGAATTCGAAAACTGCCAAGAAGGCCACGCCCTAGACCACCTCGTTGCTATTGAATGGGGCAAATCCCCTAATCGTCGGTAATTCGGCCGGGGATCTGGACGTGGCTCAGATCCTCACTGGGATGATGATGCTACCCAGGGACATCGAGCCGTACAAAGGGACTGATCACCCGACATTGATGCGCTCTCTGATGGCCCACGAGGCTTTTGTAAGTATTCTCATGCGTTTGTGTTTATTGCTACCTGTAGATCTCTGATTGTGTGTTCTGCCATGTGTCTACAATCTATGCAAAAGACTATGATGTGCAAAAGCCATTGTCAGGATCTTGAAGCCTGGTACAACACCAACGATCTGGAACTCAAAGATTGGAAGGTGAAGTGTACCAAGTCTCAAGATGATCTGACCGTGGCCAAGAAGCAAGTCCGCGAGGCCAACCTGAAGGCCGGCACCATGCAGTATCAGCTGGGCACAGAGAAAGGAAAGAACTCCGAGCTGGAAGAGCAGATGGCCGATCAGAAGGTCCATCACGAAGAGGAGATAAAGCGGTTGCAAGCGAAGCCTACAAGGCATGTCTAATGTTGCGCCCGACTTTATTGAGAATCATATGCCAGAGATCCAGGCTAACTTCGTTGCTCAGGGATGGAAGGCTGCTTTGGAGGCATGCAATATCCCCAAGAAGTCGCCTTTGTACACAACTGTACCGCCTCCTGCCAACTTGGATGCCGAAAGGCCCTCAGGCAAAGTGTCTAGACATAATGCGAAGGCTGCCGAGACCATGGATATTGTCGCGGTTAACAGGGAGGGTGATGGGCGAATCGATCCTGGAGTCATTTGTGCAGCCTATGTGGAGGAGTCAACCCATGTCGAAGTCTAGAATCTTTTTTTATGTTTTGCTTGTGTACTTTTGTTGCACACTTTCAGATGGCCTTTGATTGCCATATTTTGTTTTTTGTATTGAGCTTGATATTCAATGATACTAGTTGTCTTTTTGGACTTTTACTGTCGGATGTTTTTGCAAATATCTTTCTCACATATGCATAGGTTGCGAATTAAACTCTTCTCAAGTTTAACTCATACCCTTCTCGAGTGTGCTTGGGTATATTTAAACTTTTCTCAAGTTTAAACTCATAAATTTCTCAAATATGTTCGGATTCTAAAAGAATTTTGGTTGACTATATTCCAAACTTAATTATTGAGATTTTTCCCAAAAAGAACCATTTTGGAAGGGGAAATACAGTCTTCATAGTTTCATAAGCTATTTTTGCTACTAGTGAAGAGGATATGAAAATGAGTGAGCAAACATAACTTTCTCCGTTTGGTTAGAAGTTCCAACAACTAAATTGAACAGCTAAAGAATCATAAAAATAGTGAAATCTAGAGTAAATTATCTTTGGGGGATTATAACACTTAACATTTTTCACCAAAGATGAATGCACGTAGGAAGAGAAACATTGTTCTCAGTTTGGTCAATGCCCCACGGGAGAGGATAGACCAGAGAACCTAATAGCCATTCAAAATGATATCCAAGGGTATCATCACAAATGGCTGGGGACTAGTTTCCATATGAAAAGAGATGCCAAAGCTGCTCTTCCTAAGGCTCTTAAGCATAAGGTTCCTTTGGGTTTAAGGGATGACCTGATCAAATCTGTTACTGATGCAAAGATCATAGCAGCTCTGAAATCTATCGAAATTGTCAAGGCTCCTGGGCCTAATGGAATTCTGCCTTCTACAAACACAACGGTATGTGACAGGAGAGGACTTTATGGATGCCATCAAGTACTTCTTTAAGAGTGGGAAGTTACTGGAATGTGGAACTCTACAACAGTCGCATCTTTCCCTAAAATTGCTTTTCCATCCACTGTCAAGGACTATAGGCCAATACCATGTTGTAAGCCTGTAATGTCCTACAAATGTATTACAAAAATCCTGGCCAACCAATCCGCTTTTATTAAAATGGAGAATTGGAGATCTGCGGGTAACTTTTTTCTTGATACAAGAGCTAGTCAGGCATTACCACTGAGATGATGGACTGCCAAGACGTGCAATGAAATTTAGGTTTGATGCTGACTGATGATTCAGTAGACTGAGACTTTTTGTAAACTACTAATGCGTTCAGGAACTTCCATAGCTCTCCGTTCAATGGATAATGGAGTTTCTCACCTCACTTAAGTCTCCATCTGAACCAATGGGGAACTCAAGGGCTATTTACCAGGTAAGAGAGGGTTAAAGCAGGGGACCCATATCCCCCTAATTGATTCCTATTGTAATGAACTTTTTCTCTCTCCTTCTACACCATAGAATAAACCAAGGGGGTTTTACTTACCAACCTAGGTGAAAGAATCAACCTGCCACGCCTTGTTTTTGCTGATGATATGTTTATCCTATGTGGTGTTCAATCTGCTGATTACCCTACGTTTAGGGTTACTCATGAGACTTTAAAAGAGTACCACAGTTTCTCAAGTCTTCAATTGAATTTAAACAAAAAGTGCCATAATTGTACTGCTGCGAGGATGACAAAAAGTCTCTAAGGAGGATTTCGGACAAGGATATGGAGAAAGGATTGTTTACAACCTGAACTTTGGAAGCCAAAGTGGTACCCTGATTGCGAACGGGTGAGATGGTCTAGGGACAGAAATCTTGTTACTCAGGAAATTAAACATAATAAGCCTCCTACATTGATTCCTAATATAAATGCAGAGGATGAGTTTACTTGGGCACTTACTAAAGATGATGAATACACAAGCTAGTTTTGATTGGGGTGCTATATGGAATGATCCCGTTGAAGAGCTTTTGCAAAGTTAGTTTGATTCAGTACCATACTCTTAGATGAGCCTTTTATCCAATGGCTAGCGTTCCGTGGTAGATTACCTCCTAGGAATAGGATAGCAAGCTGGGGGGTTACAAGGACTGTGATCTCAGGGCTTGGATGTACAGAATATAACAACCACCTACTCATTGACTGCCAATTCTCAGACCATGCATGGAAGTAGATGCTAAACAATGTGGGGTTTCCAGAATTCCTATGAAGCAGGGGAGTAAAATAGTAAGCGAAACTTAACGAAAGTCACAGTGGCAAATTGGCCTTTGTTGCGTCTCTGCATCACATATGGGGTGAAAGGAATTGCAGAGTTTTCAGACGAAGGGCATGGACACAAATGGGCTCACTAAGAAGGTTAAGGATGATATTGGAGCTTGCTTATGCTCATGGAAGAATGTCAACACCTCTCTGAATAATAATCTGACATGTGCTAACTGGGGTCTCACTAAGAGTTTTTTGAGGAACTAATGCCTTGGTCCATTTTGATGTGTAGGAGTAGGTGCAACTCTAGTCTTTGTTTCGCTTGTTTTGTTGGTCAGTTTTTTGCCCTGTGGGCTACTTTTTTAGAATTTTGTCACATATTTGCTTCACAAAATACAACTTAATGCTTAAAAATCTACAAATAATTTCCAGGAGAAGCAAGAAGCAACATTGGGACTTAGGAAACCAAATTCTTTTTCAGAGTAAGGAGGTCTCCATCTAAGCCTCCAAAGCCTAACACACGTTTCGCGAAAAACTAGCATGTTCCAAAGACTGTCCAACCCATCACATCACCAGCCTATATTAAACTTAGTAATCCAGACAAAGGAGGAAACGAGAAAAGTGGGAGGATACACCACATCTACAATACATGGAGTCGGGTTCTGGAGTTAGGATGCGGAAAAATGTTTAGGATATATATTTAGGGGTTAAACACATCAAACTCCAATTTTAAGATACATGGGGAGTAAGGGAACAGGAAAAAGTAAATTTGTATAAATGCAAGTCAAATTCATTCGTGACATATCTTATTCTATACAGCAGAAACAGCATAATTTTGATATATAAGCAATGCAAAATTTAAATATACTAAGCATCCATATCTGGTACACATACCGCTGTCTTGTCATTGTCATGTCACACCAATATGGGTACTTCAACAAAAATGACGTGACCACGTAACAAAGCCCAACATCCTTTCATGATCTACCTAAAATCCTCTCTACCAAGTTATTGCCTATGCCAGATACTCAAAATATAACTTTTGAGGAATTTAAACTGAAAAATCCGACTATTAATGACCAAGATCTTGATTCACAAAAAATCCTTACCTTTATTTTTTATGACATACCCTCCCAACTAAAATCTAATATCAAAAGTTAAAACTGGAACAAAAATTAGACTTCCAAAATCCAATACCTAACCCAGCAACCTCCACAAAAGATCCTATATGACTCGAGCAAAATCTGTATTACAGGACTCAACTATAAGTATCAGGTGTGGATGTGCGTCCAGGCGCCAGACCTTCCTAAAATCTAGTCCTAAGACATTGGGATATGTGTCCAAAAGTTATGTATGGGAAGGGACACTTCCTGTGCATTATAAACTGTAAATTTTCAGCTATTATCAGATAGCATATATAGTAAAACATCTAAAAATAACTCAAAATCAAACGGGATTAAGAAAGAATATAAAATTTCTATTGCTCAACTATGTGAAAGGTTAGAAATGTTTCCTTTTCATCTGATGAGCATTTTTGCCTCCAAATATCAAGACAAAATGGGGATCCAAATGTCTAAATGGGCATGTTTGTCACACATGCACCCCACACAGTTAGATGATCCAAGCATTGAGTGTCCAACAGGGTACTTACATTCAGAACAATCCAAGTTACATACGTCCAAATAAATGGCATGCTGGTATTGTGGGAAAAGTTTCATGGACGGTTTTGCATGAAATAGCATTGGCAACCCAATCCAGCTCCAGGATTTCATATTCCGTCAAATATTTTCCATTTGGATTTGTTTGACAATACACTGAAATTTTACATAAATTTCTCCTTAACTCAACACACAAAAAACAGGACTAATGAAGATCGCTAAGAAGGAAATGTATTTTCTTTTTAATAACAGTCACCAAGAAAGAAGTGTAGTATGAATGAAATTAAGGAAGGCTAAAGTATTAACGCTATCAGAAAGATGGTCTGTCAGGTACTGTGATATGGCAAAGCAACAAATAATACATAAATAACTACATGTTTATGCTTGAATTATCCAAATAAAATGTTTTACTATAACCATACAAGATTTATGCTAACTTTCTCATTAACGCAATGCAAAGAGAAAATTGCAGCATCCCCAGAATAGATTTAATAGTTTAACTAAACTTCCATCCTAAAAGGCTTGCCTTGTGAATCCTTGTATTCGTCTTCGGAACAACAGCACTCCCATGCAATGTGCGTAGCTGACAACTACCTGGTGCCCTTGACAAGAAACTCAGAAGTCAATAATAATTTAGACATCTACAATTCCTTAATCAAAATAGAAACTGCTTTCCTCGAAGCAAAACAGTCGGTTGCAGTAACCACAAACATGCACACGCCCTACAGTCCCAATAGACTAAGTCATGTAATCAGACTTCGGTTAGGCTCAACTCAATCAAATTTAACATCGACAGAAGCAAAGTACCTTGAGAGTCTTGCAGAACCTATTTTCTATAATCTATTCCCCTTAGCAGGACAATTAGTACGCAAATGCAAATGAGATTGAACGGTAAATCTGTAAACAACATAGTGAAACTAGTCAACTTCTTAATTCCAACAACTAAGAACGCAATAATCAAGCTTTCAATACGAATAAGCGGCACAAGACAAGAAAGGCAAAGAACACGTACCCACGAGAATTGGGCACCCCGGACCTTATTGTTCACCCCAGCCATGTGCGATTAAGCTTCAACAATCTAGGAGCTGAGACTCTATTTCCCATACGACCAAAGAAACCAGTTTTCGTCCTTCCATCCTTGTCAGTAAACAGAGAGCAGATAAGGATCAGATACATATCAGTTGTGCCCAATATCCACTTCCCATCAAAGGTAACATCCACATGAATGATAGGCGAACCAAGGCCATTTCGACTGCCTCATAGAAATGCTCGAATACAACCGAATCTTCCCATCAATGGACCCCACAACAATCGAGCCTTCACCAGTTGTGGCAAAGCACTGGAAATTTGTTCCTCTAGAAAACTGATGCCCGTGTCCAGTTCAATACAGGGGCACCAGCAGTAGCAAGATCTTGAACAATCCCATTCCTACCCCTCATGTCCCACCTACAAAGCCTGTTATCATCCAAACCCAGAAACCTTGATCCAGATGGATCCATTTGAGCTCCCTTATTGTCATTTGTAATATCCCTCATTGTAATATCAGTTCCATCTTTCCCAAACTTCCATTGTCACAACCCTACCTGTTTCAATGTCAAGCTGATGTAGCCCAGTCGCATGTGGCTTCCCATCAGTCACAGGGCTCATCAGCAGCATATTAGTCCCAGCCCTCATCAAAAGAGCCATTTTGGGAGTTGAATGCACCGTACTTGATTGGCCTCCGAAATTAACATAAACCCTTTTCCCATGAATCCCATGACTGAAATTCCTAACGACCTGAATACCTGAATCACTCACCAAGAAGCTGATGTCCAGTGCTTCCAATGCCAATCTCTGTATTTTCCCACCACTCTCTGCGGCCTCTTCGAACTCCTCCCTCAAATCCTGACTGGCTCTCGCCAGAGGGGTTTTAAGTAAACTATCCTCCGCATCTTCCCACAGTAAATGTCCGCAGCTTCTGGCTTAGCCCACCCAATAAAATATTTTCCGTGAACTTTAACGTTGTTCCCATCCGTAGGTTCGTAGGTTCATATCCGTACGTGTTCTCAAACAAACAATCTTGAAATTTGTTTAGCAACTCCTTGTAATCTTCCTCAGTGAAGAACTCCATCGCCCAAACACCTTTAGATACAAAATCAACCTGTTTTTGTTCTCCGAAACTCTTCAAGCTTGAACCCTAGCCCCAACGTCTAAAACCCACGTTGATTCTCCATCTGCCTCCCCATCAGAGGCGTCGATTAGGGACGTTTTGATGAAGTAGGAGGTGAGTTTGTCTGCAACGAGCCATTTTGAATTTGCGGTGTTTCCAACAACGTGATTGTAGAGTTTCACGGCGCTTTTTAGATTAGGGTTAGTGGAAGGGTATTTCAGCTTGACAGCCTTGAGCTTGGCTTCGACCTCGTCAAGAGACGACGGCATTTTGGGCCTTCTGCGCCCCAAAGATCTATGTTACAGAAGAGTGGGGTCGATAGTTACAGAAATTGAATGGAAATGCGATAGAAAAATGGGGTTTCTTCTTCGGAATCTGAGATTTCCAGATCTTCGCGACTATGAGAAGCACCCATTTGACGTTGCTTATTTTAGGATCAATAGATACAGAGATTGAATGGAAATGCGAGAGAAAATGGGGTTTCTGGTGTGTGTAAAACCCATAGACAAATAGGGTTTCTGGTGAGTGTAAATGCAAGAAAAAAGGCTATAGTTAAGAGAAAATGGTTCAAGATAGTGTACTGAGAGCTAAATGATGGAACAAATCAGAAGAAAATATTCACAAGGTCTTACCATTAGCATCCTCCATGATAAAACTCAGAAAAAGAAAAAAATGAAATCTGTCGGAATGGCTATTCAAGAAATGGTTTGATAATTTGGATGGAAGGGGAAGAGAGAGAGAGAAGCCGTGGAAAGAAACGAGAATTGGTCCACGAGTGCGAGATATATAGAGAGAGGGGGGGAGACGGGGGAAATCCGGATTTCAAATCAGAAATTCGTACCTTTTTGTCTTTGGTTCGAAAATGCAGTAACCAAAACACGTCATTCGGCCTGATTTTTTTAAATTATTTTCATTTAAAACGTTTTGTGTCATTTGTTTCCTACCAAATAAATGTATATAGAAAAGCACTTATCATGCTAATGTCGTCTTGGCTGTTGACTTAACACCTACGCCTTATTTGATTTTCAAATTGGGCATTGCCAATTGTTATAATACATATACGTGTGGTATTATTTTATCCTAGGAGGGAGAGTCAAACTCATTTAATTTTGTCTGTACTAATCCTTGCTCTACCGCCTTTGACCACCACCACCACTATGTTGTCGCTGTCGCCGCCGCCACGACGCTGTCACCACATACATATATCCACACAACTCTAGTAAGATATCTATGTTCAAAACCTTAGATATCCAAGTGGGACATTCTAAAAATAATACAGTCAAAGTCAAACATGGGATTAGGCTTTATTGTATTAAAACTGTACTAGAACAAATAGTCTCAGAACTATTAATTTCGCCAATTTTAATCTGCGAATCAAACGAGCCCCTAGTGTGTTAGCTTTCGTAATCAAATGACTTCTCTCTAATTGTGCACATTTATTTCTAGCAATAAATTTCTATCTTTTTTACTTGCATAGACTGCCAAGTGGATACTGTAAATTTAATATAGATTATATTACAGGCAAGTAGATATTCAAAAATATGAAGAATGTATTGTTGTAGATATAATGAATTGTTAGTTGAATCGATGAATCGCCGATCAAATCAAAGTACTCATTGATCAATTTACTATTTGTTCATGTGTTTTTTAATTATCGCATTTGATCGGCGCTTCATCGGTTATCATGAAACTTCAATTTTCTTATATTACAGTCAAGGATTTGTTAACCATATAAGGCTTTGAGGCCAAATAAATACACATCTAAGGCAATGGATAAGCGCTACCAACAAATTCATGCAAAGCATCCAGCCCAAAGTCAAAAAAATACACACGAAGGAAAGGCAAGATCTCCAAATCATATAAAGAACAAGATAAGAGGCCTAGTTGGCCGACATAAAGAATTAGATCATAAATAGAGTTAAGCCTCAATGGCTACCATTCATAAGCATACAATCAATACAAAGTATCGTTTATGAAAAAGAATGAAATAAAGCAGGGTGTCAACGACAAAATAGAAAATGTATCAGAAGTGGTTCAGAGAAGAGTCTTTGGGCATCTGATTCTTCATGAAATCATCAGTGAATGCATTAATGCTTTCTTGACGAGCATTCTTGCAATCTTCCATAAGTTTGTTGATTTGAGCCTTAGATCGACTTTTTCCCAAGCAATCTTCTTCATCTCTTTGGTGAACTTTTTTCCCTCTTCGACTTGTTTTGACTCGAAGTCATTTGCCCTTGTTGCAGCATCCATAGCTTTCTTTAGAATGGCTTAGGCCTCATCTTTAGAGTTGACTGCTTTTTTCCTCCATTCCTTAGCATTTTCCTCGCTGGTTTTGAAGTGTGGTTCCCGAGTAGCATGGCTATTCAAGCACATCATAGCCTTTTGGATGGTCAGGGGTCAGAATAAGATAAAAAGTTACGCAACTATAAAAAGCAAAGACAAGAATAAGAAGTTACGGAGAGAGAAATGTTACTCACGCAAGGTTGTTCGCGATCATCGACTGCACAGAGTGTGGTCATCAACTTTCTTGAGGGGCTCTACTTCTTTTGGCTACATAGCAGCTTCACCAACGACCCGAGCAATACTCAGGTTTTTCAGGGTGTCAATGGTTGTGAGGGGAAGCTCTCCATCTATCAGCATTTTTGGGCAGCAAAAGTCAACCTTCTTGGGCGACCTCGGCTTGGAAGAGATAAAGTCGTACTTTTTCTTCAAATATTTCTTTTTCCGAGGTGGGGGTGGATCCTTCTCGACATTAATAGGAAGGAAAGGCGTTGGCAGAGGGGATGGTGATACAGTTTTTGGTATCAGGATGTGATAGGTTTTTCTCTTCGATGGGATGGTCTTTTCGCTAAGATTCATGAGTTTTTTAGCAAAGGAAAACCTTAGTTCTGGTAAATTTATTTGTCAATTTCATCTTCGTCCACTGAGTTCCAAACTTGGTGAGGGAGGGGTGTAGTGATAGAGCCTGAAGTGGATGGGCTGGATACAGGGCCGGAACCATGTGGGGGCCACCCCACCCCACCCCCCCCCCCCCCCAAAGTCACAATCCTGCTTCCGCCCCTGGTTGGATATGTTCATTCTATTTAGGTTCAACAACGGTTATCTTGTGTGATTCTTTTTAGAATGGGAGAGGAATGGCCTCAGTTGTGTCACCTTTGGCTTCGATGGCGATAGCAATAGCTTGGGGAGCGGATCAGTCCTTGATATATTCTCGGTAAGTCAGTGTGTACCTCAAAAGCACCTGATGTGATCGGGCAAGTATTTTGTCCCAGAAGGCCTTTGTATTTCAGAACCTTCTTCAAGTTGTTGGGTTTGGTAACGGCAAGAACTAGGCCTTTGTTGCAATTGACAGTTGCAAAGACAGAGAAAACATGATTAACATGTATTCGGTAGACAGCTGAGAAGGAAAAAATGATTAAATAAAGAAAGCAATGGAAAAAGAATTGACGAGCTTTCCTGAATCTTCTCGGGATCCTTATTCTGTCATTCTCAGGCTCCCAAGGTCCAAATTTCCAATTGCTTGTGACAATTAAGAAGTTGTCATCGCTGCGTTGGTTGGAGTCCATGAGATAGGTTATGATTCTTTCTCGGCCTGGGCAGTTTTTGAGGTAATAAATGTCGGTGTGGAACTTGACTATATTGTAGTTGTATTGAATGTCTCATAATCCTAGGTTAGTGCCTAAAATTCTGTTTAGTTCAACAATGGACATTACAATGTGGTATTTATTGATGAATACTTGTACAGGGTTGAGTTTGTGGTAGATTAAAACTTTGCGAAGAAAAGGGTGGCTGTGGAATCAAACCCCGCCCTCAGTAATCGCCATAAGAGGGATATGGATTGTTTCATCGTAAAACCCCCTGCGAAGTGTGTTGGAGTCATTGAGTTCGATTACAACATCATATGAGATGTTGTAATGGCGACGAAACTCCGTGATTTTCTCTATAAAATAGATGAGTTTTTAGAAAACTTCCATTTCGAGAATGAATGGGGGAAAAGTGAAAGAAATGGAAAGAAAGAGCAGAAGTTTGAAGGAACTTACAGGAACTGCAAGAAGCCGAGGGATACAAAGCACAAATATAGTGACAAGGGTAGATAAAAAAAGAGCAAATGTGAATTTTTTTTATACAAAATGTAATGAATTTAAAAAAGATATAATAGGTGCACATCATACACACTAATAATTAAAGATGTGTATTATAGCGTTTTTCTAAACCCAAGTAATTATAAAGTATTTAGGAATTTAATTGAAATAACTATTTAGATACATATTTCTCGTACCACACATATGAAGTATATACTAGGTTTTAAGCTCTGAGAATTGCGTAAGAACGACCTGCCCCATGTTCCTCCCCTTTCGATTCACGAGTCATACATGTTACCCCCATTTAGTCAGGCATCTAGAAGAGAGCTTGGGACATGTGGATGGTGGTCAATGGTCCAATATCATTTGGTAAAATATAAAGTTCAGTACTATATGTCATATATAAAGTTCAATGGTCCAATTCTACGACTGTAGTACTTCTCTTATTTCTTCAAATTTTCTCTTTTTAGAGTATGAACATATTGTGTCTTTTTAGTATGAATTTGTCGCTTTTGGAAAGAAAAAGAAAAGAATTGCAACTGTGTTGAGCGTTGGGGGTCTTAAAATTAAGGGAAAGACTTTCTGCTTTCTTTCTGTCTGACTGCTTGTCTCATAAAAATAAGGGCAGAAACTATACTACTATGAAAATGGAAGGGAAACACTCATCACATACTTCAAAATAAATAACAAATGAAAAAAAAGTATATAAATTATTGATGAGTAACGTATATAATATTATTGAAATTTTCAAAGAAAAATGGCTAGATAAATTTGTGGAGATTAGCTAATTAAATTACCTAACTTGTTGCACATGCTCTTAAATACGAAACTCACTCTAATCAACAAATATTGGTGCTTTAAAAGTAATTGCGAATTCGACAGTCTTTCATAATTTTTTTTTTAGTTTGGTTTTGACATTTTTTTTATAACTGATTAAGAGCACTTTTTTAATTTTATTTTTTTGATGAGAAGAATCAAAAAATAAAAAATATAAGTATAATTTTTGGTATAAAATTATAGAAGTGTTATAAACCAGTGCAGATATTAAATAATTTTACAGAATATAAAATAAGTATTGAACACACAAGACATAGAAACATAGTTAATTCAGGAACTACCAAGAATAAAATAGATCTTTAGGACCTATGTAATTTTATTGAGTGTTTTACCTTTTCTGTCCTCTGTAGTCTTCATTTCTACTTGAGGAACTTACATTATAATTACCAATATCATATTCGTGAATTATGATTTTAACTATGTTATCCATAATTCACTATTCACTTATCACACTTTGTCTCCCAAGTTGTAAGAAAGTAATTAGCCATCATTAATAACATTCCCCCTTGGATAATCACACATAGGATATGCCTCGTTAAAACCTTACCAAGGAAAACCCAGTAGAAAAAACCTTTGGCTAAAAAAAGAGAGTACAACTTAGTGTCTCGTTAAAAGCCTTCAGATTACCTCAGTAAAACATTGCTAAGGAAAATCGAATGGGACAAAACCTTAGACGAAGAAATAAGAGTATAATCTATTTATCAACTTCAAGTAATTGACTCTCCCTCAACACCGGATGATAAATCCCTGAGTCACGAATCCCAATATTGTTGACCAGTTTTTTGAATGTTGCAGTTTGTAATGTCTTTGTGAATAAATTTACCATATTCTCACTATAACGTATCTGCTGAACATCAATATCACCGTTTTGCTGGAGTTCATGTATATAATTTTTTTTTGGCGATATCTGCTGGTTCTATCTCCTTTAAGAGTAAATTACCTTTATATCCCTTCGACTTTAGTTATAATTTCGATTTGGTCCTTATAGTTTCAATTTGAACACTAATATCCTCCACATTTGACATTTGGTTCAATGTGGCCCTGCCGTTTGTTTCCGTCCAAATCAGCTGACGGAAACTTGTCATGTGCCATTCACGTGGGCACATATATAGGGGTATTCTGGGCATTCTATGTACTCTCTCTCCCCCTCTCTTGCAACTCCATTGAAGCAGAGAAGTCTTCCAGTCACAAATTTCCCAAGCTTAATGGCAAGGCTTAGACCCATCTACTAGAGCGGATGAAGGTCAGCTTGCCTTGATCTATTACCACCAGGTACGTCTCGAAACAACAAAATTTATACGTATCATAGATGAAAAGTTTTGGGTTCATCTTCCATTTCAGTGTCAGTATGATCCTATCCCTGGCGAATCTTGTAGTCCACTTTTTTTTTTTTTGAAGTCCAAATTAATTTTACTTTCATTGAATCTTCCTTTTTTTCACTTAGGGTACGAAAACATAACAGATCACCACAGAGAACCAGCGGGTCAAAAAGAGCAACAAAGTAACCCACGAGAAATAAAAACAAAGAGATCTAAAACCCAAACAGAAGCAAATCAAACTCTACCACACTAGATAATATTTTTATAATCGAACACCCATCTCTGGAATCCTAAAAACTAACTCCTCCAGCTTCCACCATCACCACCTCCCCTCGAGGAATACCGAGAACCACCATCACGGTCTCGACCGCCTCCTCCATAACCACCGCCACCCCGACTGTAACCACCTCCTCCTTCGCGATGTCCACCTCCACCGCCACCGCCACCACTTCCGCGTGATTGGGCCTCATTGACGGTGATATTACGGCCGTCAAGATCCTGTCCGTTCATCCCCTCAATAGCATCCTTCATCGACTGCTCATCCTTGAACGTCACGAATCCGAATCCCCTCGATCTTCCAGTTTCGCGATCGTTGATAATCTTCGATTCAATGACGTCACCGTACTGAGAGAAGGCAGTCTCGAGGGACCTATCGTCGGTCGCCCAGGCGAGCCCTCCGACGAAACATCTGAACTCAACGTCCGCCATTAGATATATATATATGTAGATACAGATAGAGAATAATATCTCTGTGTTGAAATCATCTGTACGCCCCCTTCATTCCAGAGCCCCACTTGCTCGATCAAATGCCTGAACGAGTAACTAAGGAAAAGCTTGCATGTGTTGAAGAACATAGCTTCATCGCAACTACATTTCGGATCATGTATGGCTTTCTTCCTATGAATATCAATTTTGGAACAATACACACAAAACCTTCCCAAAAATGCTCTCTCCCCCTCTCTTGCAACTCCATTGAAGCAGAATGTGGAACAATACACACTAATATCTCTCTCTAGCTTCCAGTTTTGAGAGAGCCCAGAATACCCAGAATACCCCTATATATGTGCCCACGTGAATGGCACATGGCAAGTTTCCGTCAGCTGGTTTGGACGGAAACAAACGGCAGGGCCACATTGAACCAAATGTCAAATGTGGAGGATATTAGTGTTCAAATTGAAACTATAAGGACCAAATCGAAATTATAACTAAAGTCGAAGGGATATAAAGGTAATTTACTCCTCCTTTAATGTATTCGCCTTTGATCCGTGTGATACATGCAGCATTATCCTCATACAATACTGTTGGGCTTTCTTTGATTGAAGATAATTCACATTTTTTCCGAATGTATTGAATCATGGATCGTAACCAAATACATTCACGACTTGTTTAATGGATCGCGATAATTTCAGAGTGGTTAGAGGATATAGCTGTCAAGTTTGCTTTACAGAACGTCACTATATGCAGTATCACCAAAAGTGAACACATGTCCTGTTTGCGATCTGCCTTTATGCAAATCGGATAAATAACTAGCATCTGCATATCCAATTAATTGTGCATCTGATTCAGTTGAATAGAACAAGACCAAATCCATCGTTCCTTGAAAATAACATAATATGTATTTAACTCCATTCCAATGTCGTCGAGTTGGAGTAAAACTATATCGTGCCAATAAATTAACTAAGAATGTAATATCTGGTCTTGTACAATTTGCAAGGTACACAAGCGCACCAATTGCACTCATATATGGTACTTCGGGAACAAGAATATCCACCCCCTCTTCTTGAGGACGAAAAGTATCTTTGTTCACATCAAGCGATCGAACAACCATAGGAGTGCTCATGGGATATGCCTTACCCATATAAAAGTGCTTCAAGATTCTTTTCGTATAAGTTGACTGATGTATTAAAATTTCTTTTGTCAAATGTTCGATCTGCAGGCTGAGACAATATTTCGTTTTGCCAAGATATTTCATTTCAAACTCCTTTTCTAAATAGTTTGCAGTTTTGCTAAACTCTTCTGGAGTTCCTACAATATTAAGATTATTCACATAAACTGCAATAATAGCAAATCCAGAGTTTGATTTCTTGGTAAATATGCATGGACAAATAGGATTAGTCTTGATAGTTTGGATATAAGCTAGAGCGAGTGAAGCATTTAGGAGCCCAAAGCCATGGGTGCAACTATGTGTTGTGGTTGTCAGTCCAACAAAGCTTCAGTGATGGTCCTGTGAGACTAGATGTGGTTCCACAATTTGGAGTTGAATGAGTGAGTCTTGGGAGTACTTCCAATGATGAAAAAAGCAAGTGACGCAAATGCTCAAATTTGGTCGAGGTATATGGTGGTTGACATTCCACCTGTCAGGTATGATCTTCCCATTTTTGTTATGCTTTATGTGTCATTGTCTTCTTGCATTGAGGACAATGTAAACTTTAAGTTGGGGGGAGAGATTCGTGTTAGTTAGTCCCATTTTCAAAATTTTGGTGTATTTTAGTATGTTTTTTGGATGTATTTTAGTTTAATCTCTCTTGTTATGAATGAGTCATTTAGAATATGCTTAACTATGTTTTGAACCATGCATATTATGAGCTTCAGAGTTGCTATCTTACCTTTTGTGTACAAGCATGAATTTGGTTGAATAATGTAGAGCTAGAATGTGCATGTGAGTAAAGTTAATCTACAAAGAGTGGAGATTGATTTTTGTCACACATGTCCCATGTATTCCACTTGAACTCTTTGTTTTCTTTTTGTTCCAATAAATACTATATGTTATTTCATGATGAGATATGCAAAGACATTGAGTTGAAATTCATAAAATGACACGAGAAATATACAATGCCATGTTCTATGATTAAAACCACATATGAGTCTCCTAGACCTTATATTTTGAACCATGTCAAGTATCCATTTCTTTGTATAAAACCATAGGTAGGATATAAGGTGTTAGGATTGTGCGATATGTGTGTGGTTATCAAGGGACCAAATAATCTAAAAAACATCCGAATGTTTCTCTCGGAAAATGAACCAACCCATTAAACATCCGGATATTCCTTTTTTACCTAAACCAATTGAACCCAACATCCGAATGTTCCTAAAAAACATTTGATCTCTCATCACCCCAACCATTCATTCTTAAACCAAAGCCATTAAACATCCGGATGTTACTTACAAACATCTAGATCTTTCATCAACCCAGAAAAATCCAATTTTAGCCAAAGATGCTGAACATCCGAATATTTTCACCAGAATCCTAAAAAAATCCCTGAGCCTATAAAAACCCAACGGTTCATATTTTTTTTTCGCGTGAATTAGAAACGAAGGGGCAAAAACACGTCTGGCGATTTGAACCGACTTCAATACCCCATCCATCGCCAACCCCCATTGCTGACCACTACCGTCCTCCTTCTTCTCAGATTTTCGCAGAGCATAGGTATAGGGTTTTGGCGCTTTTTCACTGAACTAGGGCTTGGTTTGGATTTTTTTTGGGGTAAGTTTTTTCACCACCTTTTTGAAGCTTTTAGTTGTCAATAATGGCTAAGGGGAAGGATAAGGAGGTTAGAGAGACTCTTATGGCTCACAATCTGATAGTGAGTACCAAAGGAGTGGGTTTGAATCCAATGAATGGGCTATCCTGGACGAATACTTGACTTCGGTTGTAGCAAGGAGGTTAATAGATTAAATAAAGTACATGCAGGAGAGGGGTTCTCCAGAGGAAAACCAACAAAATCCACTAAAAATTACTTATCCCTAGGAGAAAAACCACTAGAACTTCTAGTATTCCACACTCTATGAGGCCTGTGATTCATGATTCAGGGAATAAGATTAACTCCGAGGGATAGGTGAGAGTTTTGTTACCCGAAGTCGAGATGACAATCCGAAAAGAAAAAGGGAAAGCCAAAGCTAAATCCAAAACCAAACCGAAGTCTAAACCTTTCGAACCAACCAAACCGACCCGAGCCAATCAAAAACGAAAACAACCCTTTGAACCCTTTAAAACCAAGAAACCCACTAAGAAGCAAAAGAAACAAAGAATTGAGGATAGTGAAGTAGGGAAAAAGAAGAGGGAGATGGATTGAGAGTTTTGTGCTTGATATATAAGCGTTGGGTAGTACAAAAATTTCAGTTGTAGATTAGAAATCATGAGTCACCAAGACACGGGTTGAATAAAATTGGAAGGATATGAGCCATGTGCTCAACCTTGCATAACGTCGATCTTTAGCTAAAACATACATTTTTTAAATTAAGTAGTTGTTTTATTGCGTCGTAATATTTTGGTCAGTGGCTGGGGAGGAGCCCAATGCCCTTGATGAAAAGCCCTAGAGAAATAAAACACTAAATTGTAGTTACTAGAATCGGCCGATTCAACCAACCCAATAGCGGTTTGAATGATTCACCACTAGGATACTCTAATTTTTACAAAATAGAATGTTATTTTAATGGAAATGGGTTTTGAAGGGTTGACCGGATCGAAACATGGACTAGCCAATAGTTCACGAGTTGAATCGGCTAGTTTGGTCCAATGTGCAAGGCATCCCACTTGGAGACCAAAGATAACCTAAGAAAACGACATTAATTAGATGATCACCTACATCTTTTGTTAAATGCTTTGCACGAAACTAATCCCGCTTCTAGAGAAACTTCACGTATTGTCTCAACCCTTTTGTGAATCACACAATAATATAAAATACATGGTTTAATATGTAAATGCCACTTTCTTTTGTCATCATTGAGTAATTACTTCTAATCTAAATGGGCATCTGGAAGCAATATCACTACATTGTTTAGTGATTTTCATTACTAAATGTATGATAAAGGACATTGAGACAACATTTTTTAGGGATGGTTGATATCCCAATTTAGCATCAACTATTGAATGTATAAAGCATAAAGTATAGATAATAAAGCAGGTTTGATAACTATATTTCACATCCATTAAATTTTAAGTACATCTTAAAATATAGGTTAAAAAGGTGTAATACTTAAGTAACTTGTTACTTAATTCAGACTAAATTATCAGTACTTGTATACAACTATCTTCCTCTGTAATAATCCGTAATTTTAAAATAATTTAAAATTAATATTTGATATTTACTTAGAGTGTTTCACTATTTAAGTTAGGAGTTTTAAAAATAAAAATAAAAATAAAAAAATAAAAAATAATAATAATATTATTATTTTAATAGGCCGCTCGAGCGAGCTATAGACCGCTCGAGCGAGCTATCATTTCCAGCAATCTCGAAAATGGCATCTTTTGGGATTTCTTCGTATTCATGGTTATTGAATGAGATTATTCCAAATCATTAACGAATAAACATCGAATTCCTTCGTTTTAATGGTAAATAAACGGATTTGAATCAGAGTTGATGACGAATTAGTAGGGGTTTTTATGGAATTCAATTTGGGAGTTTCATAGTATTGAATTGGGGATTAATTTGAACATTAAGAGGGGTTTTTCTCTCGAATCTATAAATAGGACGTCTAATCTTTGGGTTTTAGACGTACAATCGAAATCCAGAAGGTTAGAGAGAGTATTGTGAGGTGTTGGGAGAGAATTTCAGAAGAATTGTGAAGGTGTTCTTGAAGAGAGAGAAAGTGGGGTCGAAGCTTTCTCGCCAAAATTCGTTCTACTCATCACGGTTTTCATCAAATTGAGGTAGGATTGCTTACCTACCAACCTTAGGATGTTCAATTTTGTGGTTATTGCATGATTTTAGGATTTGTTAGTTGTTCTATTGAATTTTTTAGGGTTTTATTCGTATGAAAGGTTCAGTTTCTGTAAATTCCAGAATCTGGGGAAGACGATGGCTCGCTCGAGCGAGCTTTGGTCCGCTCGAGCGAGGTTGATGTGAAAATTTTGAATTTTCGTAAAAAAAAAAAAAAAAAATTTTAATAGGCCGCTCGAGCGAGTTGGAGGTCGCTCGAGTGAGCTGCAGAAATTTTTAAGTTTCAAATTCGGACAGTAGGCTTGTTTTGGCCGCTCGAGCGAGGTAGGGTCGCTCGAGCGACCTGTTGATATACAGAGCAGAATTCCAGCATGTTTAACTTAACATTAGAATACACCGGCAATGATTATATTCTGCATTTTGTTCACTAGACAGCATGAACACTCTCACATGTATCTACTATGCTTTGATTATGTATTCGAATTCTTATGGGATCTCGTGAGTTGAGAACTTTGTTAAAATGCATTGATGCCTAACATGTGTAGATGTTAAATTCCAGTGCGTTGATTAGTTGTAGAGAACAACTTAAATGAAACTTGAAGATTGTAACTTGTGGTTATGCCGGGTATGGCCGTCGTGCTGCCCGATGCCGGACGTCGTTCCGAAGATACTAAGGGGTAACCAGTCCCACGTGTATGGTTGATGCCGGACATCGTTCCGAGGTATGCTAAGGGGTAACCAGTCCCACATGCAGCTTGCTTACCGGGTTCAAGTCCCGAGGTGTGCTAAGGGGTATTCAGTCCCACGTGCATGCTCCGGCCGTCGTGCCATGTGACAGGGCGTCGTCCCACTTAAACAAGATAATGAAAGCAGAAAAGAGCATAATTAACCCAACGTGTTTACTGCTTATTTTTATTTGGTATCAGCATGTGTTGTTATTTATTATTTATCCATATGAACTGTTGTATGTTGTATGTCCTTGGGTTTGGTTTTTCGGGTAATCTGTCATACTGAGTTTCATTACTCATCGGTGCAACTTCTTTGCCCCTGGCGTTTCATGCCAGATGTAGAAGTACGTATAGAGGAACCGTTCGTGTCAGAAGAACTGGAGACTATAGGAGGGGAGACATTCACATGGTTGCCTTATCCGTAGATGACCTTAAGATTGTAGTTATCTTAAATAAATTTGTAAACCTGAAAGGGTATTTTGGTCAATTCAGTTTATAACTCGAATGTTTAAATGTTGTTGGGAATTTATCATTAAATAAAAGTTAGTTTTCTTTCGATAACTTATTTTAATTATAAAGTGGTTTAAATAAAATTAAAAAAAAATTTTATTGTGGAAATTTAACGTGCCAAAAGTTGGGGCGTTACATCCTCCACTATAGCCACTACCATCATCACTACTCTTCTATTGCCGCCACCATTACTCCAGCACCACATTATTCCTAGATCTAACATGATTAGTGCCACTTCTTGCACCATAAACGCTCTATTGGCACTATTGTCACCATTAAGATCACTATTCTATCATCGCCATCGGTACTATGACCGCCAGGTGAAGACCGGCCCAATAGGACAACCCACAAGGTCATCGCTTGGGCCCCCCACCAATGGTTCAAAATTAAAGCCCCTTATTATTTTTGCTTCTTAAAAAAAAAGACCCAAATTTTTTAGCCCAACTATTTTACTAACTAGGACCCTAATAAAAAATGACCTAATTGATTAGTTTTTACCCCAATTGTAATTTTGAGAAACTTTCAAAAAGAAAGAAAAATAAAGATTCACAGTGATTTTATTCTATTTTATGTTTTTTGAAGGCTAATTTTAGGTCTCGTTTGGTTTGATTCACAATATTTGTTTGTTTAGTATTTAATATTTATAAATAAGCAATAAGCGAATCAACAAACTAAAAAAATTGTTTGGGTCTCAATTACTTGTTGCCTTTTTCTTATTCGAGAATAATAAGCAAATACGTATCATTAAAGAATTGAATCATCTAAATATAATAAAGACCTTTGTGAAAATGACAGAAATGGACATATCCAGTGGCTATAAAACAACTCCAAATGAGCTAGGGCGATCAGGAGTAGGGAAAAAGAGGCGGGCGCGTTTCGCGGACACGCTTAGGTCTTTTCTTTCTCTCTCCTCGCTCCACAAATGGAAGCCGACGGTGAGGCGGTCCCCTCCACCACTACCACCTCTGCCGTCGATATCTTCGTACCGTCGTCTCCGCAGAACGATCCTGACTTATCACCCGTCGGTTCGACTGGGATCACTGACTCTCACTTGGAAGAAGTAGAGGAAGAGGAAGAAGAAGCCGCCCGTCCCTCCGGTGATAACCGGCGTCCTCAGGTCGCCTCTGCTCTCACTGATGATCTTCGTGACAAGATCATTAAGCAGGCAACTACTCGCTCTTCTCTCTCTCTATACATATATGTGTGTGTGTGTGTGTGTGTGTCCCATCAGTTTTTGAAAACCAACAAACCTAAAAGAGTACACCATTATGGTTTAGTTTCTCCAGATTGACAGCTTGATCTGAAATAAAAATGAACATTTGTTGTTGTGTTATGGATGATAACATAATACCCACTTAGTCGATGGGTGGGAACATTGGGCCACCAATTTTGTTTCTCTTATTCTTCTTTGGTCTGTATAAACATAAACTTGTGGAATTAATGTCGATATGTAAAGAGTAAGAAGGAGAAGTGTGAGAATCAGAGAGAAAGAAGAATAAGATGTTATAGAAACATTGAATAAAATCTAATAAGTCCGGAAGATCTATGTATTTGTATTCGGTATTTATTGTATTTGTTTTATAATGCGTCATCAGCACAGAATTTGCAATTGAGTTATAGAAATGTTACTAATGCATGTTTCTAAACCACTATTTGTTATTTGTGTAGAGAAATTAGGTTCCAGTTTGGAAAACAGCCGTACATATTGAAACAATAACAGATTAGTAGATACTAAGCTAGTTTGGTGTACTTACAATTCAATTTCCAAGCCTTTCATAATTTCAGTATAGTATTTCATCTACCACCTTTAGGTAAATTTTATAGTTTAATTTAAATGCTTATCTAACAAATTTATTTGTGTATCGACAATGTCGAATGGGCCGAAATTGAATTTCGCCGCACTTGATATGTCAAAACAGAATTAATTAGCATGGATCCTTGATGTGAAAATCCATCTTGATGCCATGGAAATTGGAAATACAATCATAGATGGTAATGATGCATCCTTGAAGGATTGTGCAAAGGCATGATATTCATCTATTATCAACCCACGAGGATTAAAATTTGAATATCTAACAGGTTTAGAATCTTGCAACCTGAGATGTCGTGTCAATGATAGTGAGCTTTCGGAAGTATTATGGTCTTTTGGTGCCCGTATTTTTCTTTCATATTATTCCACAGGGCATAAAGTTAATGGGTCACTGTAAGATATTCTCGGATGTTAAATCCCATTTTGGGGTGATGTGGATGAAGATCATGGTCTTTGCGTGCATAATTACCAGTGATTATTGTATTTCCAATTTTCACGGCATCAAGATGGAATTTCACGTCCAAATCCATGATAAGTAATTTTGTTTTCGAAATATCAAGTGCTGCGAAATCCAACTTTGTATTGTTCGACAATGTTTGTTCATAACAATTGAAAGTTCGATTATCACGTAATTTTATGCTACACTGAAAATATAAAATGCTTTGAAATTGAATTGTAAATACTCAACCTAGCCCCTATGTGATTATCTATTGATTGGTTATTATCTTCAATATGGCTGATTTGAAAACTAAAACTTAATTTCTGTACAAAAATGTCACTATTAACCAAGAAACGTGCACCATTAACATTTCTGCTAGTTTATAACATAAAAATCTAATTTACATCTCTATACTCATTGGTAACTAAACATATTGAAACTATATAGGGGATGCTATGAATATGGAAACATGCTATTATGTTTACACAACCACTTGGATAAGCTAAGTGGCCAAAAACTTGGATCTTCACTTAGAGGAAGTCGCATGTTCGAGGGGGGCATGGTGGTTTTAATACTATAAACCCATCCGCTCGTGAGTCAGTGAGCGAATACAAGATTTTCCCTTGCTTTATGGCTTTTAGGCCCCGATTGGATGGAGGAGTATTTTGAAGGGGATAAGTTATGGAGGGGTGATAAGATAAGAGGGGGTATTAGTTTTAGAGGGAGGGCCCACTTTGATGTGATGTTTATAGAGGGAGGGTAAAAAAATAGATGGTTTGGATGGAGGTTTAAAAGGGGGATAAAGGGGGATAAGAGGGGTGGATAAGGAAAAAAACTGTTGCTCGTTTGGATGGGGAAAAAAAGAAGGGGGATAATTTTTGGAGGGGGTAAAAGGATTGACGTGACATGTTTAGCATGGTTTGGGAGCAAAAAATGCAGGGGGATAATTTTTCACCCCTTCAAAAATAATCCCCCGGAGAGGGATAAAGGGGGATAATTTTTGGGTAGGGGGGAGGTGCCTAAAAATAATCCAAGAGGGGAGGGATAAAGAGGGGAGGGGGTATTATCCAAGAATAATACCACTTCTTCCTCATTACAAATACAAAATAACCTTATCCCCCTATTTTATGCTTCATTCAAATCAAGTACTATTTATCTCCTTTTTTAATACTTCATCCAAACTATCTACTTTTTATTACCCCCTCTATAAATATCACATCAATGTGGGCCAACCCTTTAAAAATAATACCCCTCTTATCTTATCCCCCTCAATAACTTATCCCCCTAAAAATAGGGTCCATTTGGACTGCGGTATTTATTGTGGTATTTATTGAAATTTTTTTCGTCATTATTTGAAATTTTTTTGTAATTTTTTGTTTTTCATCAATTTTTTTTATTTGTTGATTCATCTCGACAAGAGCTTTCAGAAAAGTTATCAATCATCGGCTAAATTTGAAAAAAATTCAGAAAAGACAAAAATAAATCAAAAAATAGAGTTTTTTGTACTTATTCGTCGTCTTTAGTGACTTTTTTTTAACTTTTGGACATAATTTTATACTCATTAGATTCCTTTCATCAAGACGGACTAATAAATTACAAAATATTGACATTTAAACAACAAATGCAAAAAAAAATGAATAAAGACAAAAATAACAAATAAATAAAAATTATAGTCCAAATGGGGCCTATAATCCCTTATCCAATCAGCCCCTCAAATGACTATTTTTGAATAATTTAAGGGTTTTTTAACTTTGTTTTACCAATTAACAAAAAAAAAAGAAACAAAATATAAATTAACAATAAAAAATTTAGTTAAAAAGAAAAAATATATAATTTAGCTCGCGTAAATTTAGTTAACAATAAAAAAGAGAAAAAGAGAAAAATTTAGTTAACAATAAAAAAGAGAAAAATATAATTTTGGGAGGGGGTGAAAATATAAGAGGGGGTAAGAGGGGATAAGAGGGGGTAATAGGGGATAAGAGGGGGGGATAATTTTTGGAGGGGCACTTTTTTCCCATTCAAACCATGCCAAAATTAATAATAAGGGGTGATAATTTTTAGAGGGGGATATCCCCCATCCAAACGGGGCCTTAGAATGTAGACCAGGCTATTGTTGAATGGTTTCCTTGCATATTTTGTGATGTTTTGGTGATTTATTTGTGATAAATGCTAATCTATTACTGAGTTATTCATTAAAAGCTGCTAATTTGGATACTATTACCACAGGTGGAGTACTACTTCAGTGATGAAAATCTTCGCACTGACAAGTTTCTGATGAAGTACATGACTCAAAATGTGGAAGGGTTTGGTAAGTGGTTCTTTTGTCTAGTTTGTTTCAGCTTTAGTATTTTGGTGGTTTTGTATACATCGGGTTATGAAGGTGTTAAGGTCCGGTAATTGGTTTCATTCCATTAGACTAGTTTATCTGTACTATTTAGGGCCATATATTTGTTACGTAGTACGCTGTCTTTTTTCTGCAATGGGACCCTCTTTTTGGTGTTCACTGTTCCTCTTGTCCGCATGGTGCCATTATGTCGCACCCTATGAAGCACGGGTACTGGTACGCGGTACGGGTACGGTACGGGTACGGGTACGGGGTACGGCAAAATCTCAAAAAGTAGGGTACGGGTACGGCCGGGTATGTTAATATTATTTTATTTTATTTTAATTATTTTATTATATTTTAATTATTTTATTGTATGAAACAAAATATAAACTCATTTTACCAATAAAAAACAACATACCAATCAAAAACAACATAAATAAATTAGTACCTTGAAATAAACCATAAAAATTCATAAAAAAAAGGAAAGTATATTATGCTTTAAAATAAATCATAAAAATTCATGGAAACTTGAAATAACTAGGATCAGAAAAGGTAAAGGAAGTAACATAAGAAACAACTACAGAATAGAACAACAGAGAACCATAAGAAGCAAGTCAGCAACATAAGAAACAACTTTCCAGCATAGAACTCTATGTACCTTAGATCTATGCTCCAACAGAGAACCCGAGGGAGAGAGAACCCGAGGGAGAGAGAGCGAGGGAGAGAGCGAGGGAGAGAGAGCGCGAGGGAGAGAGAGAGAACTGGGTTTGAATGGGCAGGAGCGCACAGCAGCCTGGAATGGTCCGAATGGAGAAGAAGATGTTAACGTTATATTGTAGGGTTTTATTATATTATAATTTTAACATTTTACCCCCTGAAATTAGAAATAACTTACAAAACGACCCCTCTATTTATTTTTTTTACGGTTTTACCCAATTTCGTACCGGAGAGCCGTACCCCTCGCGTACCGGAGCCGTACCCAACTCTGAAAACGTACCGGAGCCGATTTTGCCGTACCCGGTACCGCAAAAAACGTACCGGAGCCGTACCCGTACCGTACCGGTACCCGGTACTCGTACGGCGTCATTTTCGGAGTACCCGTGCTTCATAGGTCGCACCTTACATACTCTTCTAATAGTTTTCTTTTCCTTCCATTTTATTCTTGTTTTAACTCGTGCATTTCATATTGGAGGTAGAGTATTTAGTTAAAAAAAATTTTTGGTTTTCATGAAAGAGTGGCTTTTAATTTGATTGACAAATTCTGAATAAAAAATCCCATCTTCTTACTAAAGTGGTTAACCACAATGAGAATCAGAACTGCTTATTGTACCTTTTCCTTTAGTTAGTTATTATATCTTCTATTCCTCATGCAAGGCGATGCATGACCAATGAGCATTGTCAACGTTAACTAAAGCTGCATCATGTTTCCATGTGCAATTAAAAATATTATGCTCTGCTGGTTAATGTATTGTAAGCAGGTTTTGGTGATGTACTGTAAGCAGGTTTTGGAATGTGGATATGGACTTGTCCACAAGTCAATAGCCATAGACTTCACTTTCATTGTGGATTTTCTTTTGCAGTCTTGGCAAGCAAACTAAAGGTGCAGACTAATACGGAATAATAAGAATTTGTTGCACGATGCATGATAATCCTTTTTGTCGTAGCATTGTCTATTCTGAAATAAGCCTTGTATGGTAGCAGGCTATAGTGCTATACCTATTTAACTAGTTTGTGGAATCAGATTGCATGCACAGTAAATTATCCAAATGTAGTTCATGCAATCTTTGAATATTCTTGGAGCCAAATATGGGATTAGTTGGAGTATGTTGTAGATTTTTGAATACATTTAACAAGTATTTTTTCTACTGTAGTTTATCTGTGTAAGATGGATTTTGTTTGGATGGAACAAAAAGTCACCTTGGGAAGACAAGTTGCTGGGTTATATTTATGGGAAGCAGCAAGGATTTAACCAAATAGAGCTTGAAACACTAATAGGAGAAGTGTAGAACAAAACAAATTGTGCTTGTTCCTTCATCACCATTTCTTTGTAGAAGCAAAAAGAAGTGTTATAATATTGAGATGACCTTGGACAAGAATAAATTTATGTAGAATATTTATTTATCATTTTCAAGCGTCCTGCAAATAACTTTTAGAGATGTAAATAAGGAAGCTGGAATGCCATCTCACAAAAACGTTGATCGTGTTCATTTTGGTTTTGCTGACTGGCAAATGTGCTGTCTAAGGATGCGTGTGAGTGTGTTAAAGTTTTAATCAGTCTGGGTGTGAACACAATAGAGATGTGGAAAATGATGAATTATAGCAGGTACTTCTGACAAGTTGCTTAGCCTGGATTCTTCCTGGTGCAGCTAATTTCTGTTGTGCTGAAGTTCTGGGCTTTGGCTTAGTGATTATGCAACCAACTGCTGACTGATTCCTTCTCTGTTTGCGTAACCTAGCTTTGCAAGTCTTCGTTACATGTTTTGGCAGCACCTTCCTAAGACTTACGTGGTGTGACGTTCATGTCATCTTGTTGTATCATGATGCAGGATTCATGATCGAAAAGATCTGCCAACAGACAGTACAATGTTTTATTTTTGTTGACACTGTACCTTTACGAAGAGGGATGTGGTAGGGTGTGGTGTGAGTATAGGGTTTTAACTTTGTATACAAATGTTTTAAGCAATTTGGTTGGTTGCTTTTTAGTAGGTTACAGAGTTCTCTGATTGCAGAAAGTAAAGAATGAAGACATGCACGTTTTGATGTCTTTCGGGTCCAACGAACAAAGTCCAAGGTTGCTTTAACTTGGCTATTTTTTTAAGTTAGTTATGTTTGTGTCAAGCACCCTTTGTTTTGAAGTTCTTAAAGGAGCTGATCTTAAGCTAACTCAAGTTGCTTGGCTTGTTTTACAAAGCCCAATCATTTACATGAGCTAGATAATAAGATTTCATATTCTGAGGTGGGATTGTTATCTGAATGGTGGATGAAAGCATGGTGAATCTATAACTGTAGCGACAAGGAATTTTTATTCTTGCTATTTCTTTACTTGAGTGTGGGTCCGTTGCTAGTTTACCGTTAGTTATTGTCAGCCTTCTGATGTCCTACATTATGATGTGGTTTCCCGTTTTTACTTTCCTCGGCATGTATATATATTGGTTGTAAGTTATGGGGAAGCTAATTGCGTTGCTGATTTATGCAGTTCCTATTGCCGTTATTGCTTCTTTTAGGAAAATGAAAAAGCTCACTCAAGACAAGTCATTAATAGTGGCTGCACTCAAGGAATCTTCTTTGCTTGTAAGAATTTTGCTTCCCTTTTGTTTCTCAAATCCTAGGCTTCTTTCCTCAATGTAAAAAGATATGCTTTGTAAGCCTGTATCATAGATATGTTGCTCTCGGTATACATGTGTACATACTGATACAGAACCTAGGTAGCATTGCTACAGATACGGATACAGGACACAACAATTTCCAAAAATGAGGACACAGAAACAGCAGGGGAGACTGGAATTTTTGAAATATCTTTTGAGTTATGCAAACTTACATTCTAACCACTAAATATTTAGGTTAGGACTCCTATCAATGCATTATGAACTGATGTTGTATGCCTATATACATACTCATGTTTTATATAACACTTTTGGTCCCAATACTTTTGAAGTTATAAATATTTACCTACTTTTAAAAACTTTTAAAATTTACAAAAGCCACCTTTCCATGTCCCCATGTGTGTCCCCGTTGAGTGCTTCCTATGTGTACATTGGCATGTCCCTGACGTGTCATGTGTCCCGTGTCCCAGCGTGTTCGAGATGAATATGGCAACCTCTAAGTGTATCAGTGCTTCATAGATTAAGTAGTCTTCATGTGTTTCTTTTAAACCTGTTGTTTTTATTATCCCATCTTCCTTCACTTCTTACTGTCTCACCCTTTCTTTCCTACATGATAGAAGGCATATACTCAACCTGGTTTCTGTTGGTAAGAGCAGGTTGTGAGTTCGAGTTGCAGGAAGGTAAGGCGACTTTATCCCCTTCCAGTCACTGAGGTCACGGATCCCCAGGTACCTATGTAAATGGAGCTTGAAGTTTTCAGCTTCTGTTATGTGGGTTGGAAAATGGTATCATCTAATTAATGTACTTTAGTTCTGCACTGTTTTGGTGGAAAACCTGCCAGAGGATCATTCAACAGAAACTATTGAAAGAATATTTGGCAAAGCTGGAAAGTATGTTATTTTCCCGTTTTCTTTTCCTTGTTGCCTTATCATTCCCTTTTTTTTTTCCGGTCAACCTCATTTATTCGATCCTTCTCCAAAATATACATTTAACACCAGTCGGATGATTTCAAATTTCAGCATAACAAATATCTGCATCCGTGATCCACATGCTGCTAAAGAGCCGCGAAAACGCACAATAGCGGAGAAGTTGCTGAGTAGTAAGGTAAGTATCCAAGTTATATGGTCTGTAACACAAAGCAATATGGCTGCAATGAAATTGCATTTGCTGGTGTTAGTTATCTTGTTGATTTAGCCAAATTGTGTCTGGAGTTTTCACAATTGCTTAATTTGTTTGAAATTAAGTAAAGTTTTGGTAATCAGCAGAAGAGCGTTTCAAGCGCAATTATAGAAGAGCTTTCTTAGTAGTGAAAGTGAACATATTAAAAAACACACTGCAAGCATGAGCGTGCCTTATTGAGATTTACATTTTTAACCATAAGATAGTAGTACTGACTACTGAGTGGGTCTTTGATCCTCTTATACAAGTGCCAAATTTATGCTATGATAGCATAAGTTAATTTACTGGAGAACGTAAATACCCTAGCAAATTACATTTTGCATGTTCCGAACACATGGTATAATTCCGTTCCAAATTGATAACTCTAGTGATCCAAAGTGATCCCCAAAGTTTTTCTAAAAAATCAACTTTTTAAAATAAAAATCTGGAGAGAGTGGAATTCTAGAGAGTGTATAAAATTAAATAATTATGCCCTTAAAATTGCCTTTGCATGAATAATTTGAAAAATAATCTTTTACTATATGTTGTTTTAGTTTTGTTATCTATGTAAGTGTATTCCTAGTGTACCTCAATTCAGGCATGTGCGGTACCTCAATCCCGTTGATTATACCAAAATGATCCGCGTTCCATGTAACATACATGCCCAAAGCAACACAAAGTATATGGAAGTAAATGCCAGGAGAAAAAGAGTTTGGTATCCACTCTAGGGTCGCATTAAGGCAGGGGAGCCATACTTTCGTTCTTGTGTTTTTTGCTCTTTTGCGTCTGAAGTGTTTATAATTGTCCATGTACTTCATTTTTTTCTCATGGCTGTCAAATATTTTGTCAAGCGAAATTGGTTTACTTATTGGAAAGCGAAATTGGTTTACTTATAATTGGTTTACTTCATTTCCATGTACTTCATTTTTCTTCATTTTTTTACCCAACGGTTTGCTTGACAATAGCTACCAAAATTGGTTTACTTATTGGAAAGGACTCATGAAAGGCAATATTTATTTGTACACTGGAGAAAAATCCTAAAGCATTTTGCTTCGTCTTATGCTTCCTTAACACCAGATGAAGCCCAAGCGGATGCCTGTATTCCTACTAGGTGTCTGTGTGTTTCCGTATTATTGCACTATATGCATTTGCAAGTCTGCATTGTTTGGCCGACCCATTAATCAATTTGAAAGAGGTGGTTAATATTAAGCAGCTTGCTATTAGTCAAGCTATCAATTCAATCTTACTTGCAATTAATACATCATATGGGTTGCTGTTTGCAGTTGCATGCTCTTGTGGAGTATGAAACTGTGGATGCTGCTGAGAAAGCGGTGAGTGTGACTTCTTATGTCATTCCTAGTCTACTTTGTTTATGATAATGTAATAAATTAAAGGAACTTACACATTTGTTGAGGGTGAGTTGGATCAGGTAGCTATGTTAAACAATGAACAAGATTGGAGATATGGCATGCGGGTTAAGCTTCTCAAGCGAGCGGTACTTGACCTATTCATCTTCTGTTCCAGTTTTTGGAGCAATATGAAGGTATTCAGTTTGTCATGTTCTGTTACAGGTAAAACACGGGCAGAAAAAGAAAGGGTGGAAAGAAGCGGATTTTGAGAATAGCAGTGGTCATGCATTGGATCCAGCTGGTGGTGAGGAGAACCAAAATTTAAGAGAGAATCTTGATGACAAACACGATGAAGAGGTTAGTAGTGTGTATCATCTTGCATTCAAACAACTTTATTTTTTGGATACATAAATTTGCAGTTGTATTACATCGGCCTCTAATAATTTGATATTGATGACCAAAACGAAGTGCAGTTGGTAATGCTGGAATTGTGTGATGTTCCTTTCTGTATTATAGCCAGAATAACATTTTTGTGGTCCCCAATTTTCGAAGCTTGTAATTTCATTTGCTTCGCCAAAATTGTGAAAGAAAAAATGAGTAAAAGAACCTGCTACATTTTTTATTTTGTCTAACTCTTGCGGCTGGAACAAAATTTTCTTCCTGAATACACTGATTCAATGCCAGTTTTGGATGCTTCAATAGCTGATATGCTTCTTTATCCATTCATCCCTTTGACTACATTACTGATGGTTAACAAATTAAGTTTTGGTTGCCTGAAATTTCCTTATTGGTCCTACCAAGTTGTGGGGTATTGGATTATGGGACTCTCCCACGAGTCCTCCTGGACCTAGAAAAGGGTTGACCCAAAAGTGCACCACGAGATATTCCATTCAGGCATCCTCTGCAAAAAGAACTAGTCAGAGACCCCCCGAATCGGTGGTTGTAATGCCCTTAGATGGCTAAATTAGCAACTGCACGGGGGAAGGCTCATAGAACCGATGTTCTGCTGAGCGAATGTGAATTGGAAAGTAGAGAGGTAAAATGCTACTTACAGTGGTTTTTTGTGTAAAAGTGAATGGGAATACGTTAATAATGAACATGGAATTAGTTGTATGAATGATAGATTACCTTGCTGTTAGATCTTTACTCCTATTTATATGAATTGGTTGTGTCTTGATGGACACACTCAAGTGTGTCTCTTGCATTCACCTCTCCTAAATGTGGACTGATTTGACCTATCATAGGACTGATTAGTGCGCTCTTGGTCGGTAATGCCAACCAGGAAGCCATCTAGTCCGATGTGACGTCATTCGAGGGCCAGTATTAGAAAACTGGCGTTTTGAGATGGCCGTATCCGATACAGTTGTCGTTTGAGAAGGTCTTCAGTCTGAGACAACTATATGTTGGAGGCAACGTAGTAACTGGATGAGGCCTTAATCCGCAGGTCGACTGTTCGTTGGTTTTCGGACATCTTGGGGTTAGCTATGAGATTTATTCACCTCTCACAGTTGCCCCTTAGCATGCTGCTACTTGGTCATAGGTGTTCTGACTTGGCAACAATAAGTTAATCTGGCGATGAAGTGAGTTGGCGGTTTATCTCTCTGATGATATCTGCGTGCTAGTGGATGTGCGACCACGTTAAATACGACGAGCCCTTTGGTGTCCTTTATGTCAATTTTCTCGAAAAGTGACTTTTAGATTCCCGCTCAAACACCCTTATATAAACAGGTGAAGGCCAAGAGTTATTTTACTTCTTTTGATCTGATCAGCTCGAGAGCCTTTACTCCAAAAAAGTATTACCTACAGACCCCAAGTAGCAAGTACAATTTGATCCAGGCCCTCCGGTTGTTAGCCAAAGTATTTGAACCCATTACTGGTTGAGGTCTCCGTGGTTAGAAAGGGCTCTTGGTGTGATTTGCTGGACTCTTTTTGGTGTTTTGGTGTTTTTCATGTCTCTCCTCATAATAATGTGCTCTCTTTTTTTTTCCTTCAAGTAAAGCAACTTCAAGGATTTTGGCCAACTTGGACCCGGTTGTTTTATTGGACGTTGACCGAGTTCAACCGTACCCAAGCAAAACAGTTGGGGTTGGGTAGCTCATGTCTTGCTGAAAATTACTACCCGTCCGTTTGGACCTTCTCTGATTTGGAGGATATTCCTTGCGAAGAGGACTGGGGATTGGATGCTTATTTGAGGCCAACTTTCTTCAGTTAGATTTCTCTCGTTACGAGAAGCCCCCTTCTAAATCATTCGAGAGCAACTTAAGCGATCCTGAGAAATTGGAGGAGGTGTCTTCTTGAGAGCCTGCTGCCAAACCTGCCATGCCCCCATTGCATCACACACAACAGTTGGAGAACCCTCTTCTGAATCGGTGAATGTCTAGACGAATGCATTCCCAAAATGTGGGCTGATTTGACGTGTCATAGGGCTAAGCAGTGCGCCCTTTTGTGTTAACCGACAATGGCATCTGATCTGAGGAGATGCCATCCAAGGCCCAGTGTTAGAATGCTTGCGGTCAGAGATCATCATCTGATACAGTTGTCATCTGAGAAGGTCACGGTCCGAGACGGTTACTGTTGTAGTAGCTGGACGAGATCTTAATCCGCTGGTCAGTTGCTGTTGGTTTTTGGACACCTTCGGGTCGGCTATGAAATTTATTCACCTCCCACACAAGAAGTTCTGAAAATGAATACAAATAGAACTGAGTTTCACGTTTGAGTAGATGCACCCATAAAAATAGGTGGAATGGTATCATGTTGTGTGTGAAATATAGTTAGGAAGCAGATTTATATTACAAGCTCTGAATATAGCATTATTTTTGTTGTTTCTGCTTCATTACAGGACGGGGACAATTTAGTAAAGGTGAAAAACGGTTACAAGGCTCAAAAGCGAAGACAAGGAAGGGGCCAGAGATATCGTGGCACTAATGGGCATGGTATTAAGAAAATTGCAATTTATGTTCTGCTGCTTTTCCTTTCCTGATTGATCATCGCAATCCTTTGAACTTATTTGGTTTAATTTAATCTTAAAAAACAATAATTGTAGGCCATGGAACAGTTTTCTGTAGTCATGGAAGTGAACCCTTGAAGCCCCCTCCTGGCCCGAGAATGCCTGATGGAACGAGAGGGTTTTCATTTGGACGTGGTCGAACTCCAGCTTCGAATCAAGACTAGTGTATGATTGAAGATAGATGGTAATTCTTGTGTCTTGGGTAGTTAGTTTTTGAAAACATACTTCCCAAAACTAGCAAATCCTTCAGATACTCAATCATGCTGCGTGCATTAATCAAAGAACTTACATAAATGTAACAGGACCAGTTGGAATGAATGATATTAGTGACAACTCAAAGTGAGAAAATTAGTGCTTTGTATTAGGATAAAGTACTTCATTTTGTAAAAGCCTAATCTTATGCTGCTATGAATTTGCAAATGAGGTCGACCTTGGAGAAATTAGTTTGTGAACTTTTTTTTTTTGGTTTTTTGATGGAGATTGTGTGTACTTTGTACTTGGTTAATATCGACTGTTTGAGTTTTGGCAGTCTGGGGTGTGGGAAATTCATCGTATGCGTGTTTGCTTGCTGTGCATTACTTCGTTTTGGCGCGCAAAATACTAACTGAAAATTGTTTGGTCAGCAAATGACTGTTTGTGCGGTGTTTTGAGTGCCAAAACGAACAAAATATTTGCTCTGGGTACCTATTTGATCTTTTGCTTCATGCCAATTAGTGAAAGTGAGGTGCGGCATTTTGTGTGTGATGGCGCACTGTTCGGTAGTGGTGAGAGGGTCATAGACTTGATAGTGTGATTGGTGTATTCTGTGATTTCACTTTTCTGCTGCTGTTATGATCAACATGCATGTTAGTAAGATTGCTGTCAAGGATTTCATAGATTTGCAATAATCTTTTGGGTTTGCGTTTTATATTTTTGAAGGCCTTTTGTCTTTTTTAACCATGCCAATCGAGAAAGGCTCCTCATATGAGGATTCGTCATGTGACAAAGTGGGACCTACTATGGTTTCATTTGACTTGGTTCTTATTTTAGTCCTCTCTGTGTACGTTAGCCATGCAAAAAATTAAGTTTATTTTAGTTCTTATTTTAGTCCTCATTTGACTTGGTTCTTATTTCGTTTATTTTGTTATTTCTCAATACCAACGTTAGTAATGCAAAAAATCAGTTTCAGATCTTGGTATTCATTCAAACAATTTATATCTGTCTCAACAGTAATGGGCCATCATTTTACATGGCTAACTTCTACAAGAACAATAATAATTGTCAAAAAAAATTGTAGGGATTTTTTGGGCCTCTGAGTAATATTATTTATACCAATTGTTCTCTTTACATGCATTGGTATAGAGGTGTCAAATGGGCCGTGTCTAGTTAGTGTTATCTTTTGCCTAGCATGCTGTTGTGTTTAGTGTAGCCTATTTATTAAACATGTGTTGTGTTGTGTCATGTCAGAACATTCTAGGCCTGGCCTAGCATGTGGGCACGCAACTAGTTTTGTCATGACAGCACCATGAATGTGATTGTGCTCGTGCCGTGTTAGATTTTGTAAAAAGAAGGAAAGAAAGAGAGGCAACCTTCTGAATTAATTAATTGAAGCATAAAATTCTCAAAACAATTAGCATAATGATAACACACTAAGTTGAGAAGATAATTATGTTATTGACAATTAAAAATTCCTTCATGAAAAAAAGTAGAGAATTTTTTATTAGTACTAGTATATTTTATTTGTAATATTTATATTATAATATTAAAAGATGAGGAAAATGAGAGTCCAAAATTTTACAATTCTCAATTTTCATTTAAACTCTTTAGGTTCACTATTTATATTCAAACTAAAAAAATATTTCGCGATACCATTTGCCGATGAATTTTGAAGACTTGAAAGTTCATCTTAACAATCAAATACACTTACGTTGTGACTAATATAAAACTAAGTGGTTTCACTTCATTAATTTTACAAAATAAAATTATATTAAGCCAGATGAAATTTAGGCTAAAGAAAACATATATATATATATATATATATATATATATATATATATATATATATATATATATATATATATAGTGTCCGTGTTTAGCAGTGCCCGCATCTCGTGCTTCAAAACTGCAAGTTGACCTGACCTGTTTATTAAATGTATTGACAAGTCGTTTTGTGTCTTGTCAAATTATACTTATTTTTAATTGTGTCGTGTTTAGGTGTTGAACAATGAAATAAAATGAAATAAACTATGAAGTGTCACTAACATTGTTCTTAGGTGTTAGATCAACTCAATTTATAACCCTAGAATGATTTATTCAGCTTTCCAGAATTACGGGGCATTTCGAGCAGACTTAGAACAACTAGTTCAAACTACTGAGGGAGATGTACTTCTAAATTTTACAACAACCAATTGTCTAGAATTGCCCTCGTTGAGTGTTAGAAATTAAGAGACAATATTCAATTAACGAGAATTAAAATATCTGAACAACAATTAACCAATTGTCCAATCGTAAAGAAACTACTAATGAAATGAATTTTACAACGTCATAATCAATAGTACAACCAATTTTGTTATTGATAGAAAATCTATCAATGCTAATTTTCAACAACCAAAAACACCAGAAATTTAGAGATTGATACTAATTCATAAAGTTTATTATAAATTCAAGTTCCACAATTTCATACAACGACACAAAATAAATCACTCAATTTGTTCAATGGTTCTACGCAACCCAATACGTTGAGACGAACGATCTCTGTGTTTAAAAGATTACTTTAAATCTTAAAAGAAAGTAGACGGTAAAATTTTCCAGGTCGATAAATTCACCTGCTGAACCATTAAATTGAAAATTCGTCCAATTCTAAAGCACTATAAACTTCTTCCTATATTAAACCAGTACAAGTTACAGAACAATGTCATGTTAAGGTCACAATATTCTCAAAATTTACGAGTCAAAATAATTATACAAATCTAAATTACAATCAAATCTATTGGAATACCAAATTGGCCAACTAATTGAGCAAGGTTGTACAAATTTCTAAAAAAGAGGAAAATTTAAACAAACTGATGTCTAACCACCAATAAAAGTAAAAGGTTTTCAATTAATCAATGATAACAGCAAGAACGAAGAGTTTATAAAACTCTTAACCCGAAGGCTAAAAGGATTATGGATTAATGTAATAATTCAATATTTTTATTTTTATGTATTTAATAATTAAAAAATTGAGCTTTTAATTTTTATAGTGCTCGAGCGGGCTAAAGTCACTCAAGCGACTTATTCGAATTCCACAGCATTGAAGAGGAAATTCTAGGGTTTTAATGGAGAATTATCAGTTTTCTTTGTGATTAAATGTCATGAATAAAAAATTAACGGTTTGGGAATCACTTTTTAGGATTTTATGGCCACTTTGATGGTATTGAGAATTGCATTTTTTATGGTGAGGATTTCATTCAATGTTCCTATAAATAAAACTTGGCAATATTTAGTTCTCCATTTGGACTATGGTATTTATTGGATATTTTTTTGTTTTTACGTGAAATTTTTTTTATAATTTTTTTCTTTCGACAACTTTTTGTGGTTTATTGGTTCATCTCGATGATTTCTTGTGGTTTATTGGTATTTATTGGATTATTTTTTTGTAATTTTTCGTCTTTCGATAACTTTTTATAATTTTTCGTATTTCGTCTTTCGAAAAAATTATAAATAATAGACCAAATTTGAAAAAAATTCAGAAAAGATAAAAAAATAATCAAAAAACATAATTTTTTTGAACTTATTTGTCGTCTCAGTGACATCTTTTTAACTTTTGGACATAATTTTATATTTTTTAGATTTCATTCGTCAAGATGGACCAATAATGCACAAAACAATAAGGCCAAAACGACAAATGCAAAAAAAAAATTGAATAAACACAAAAGGTTTTGTCAATTTCGGATCCAAAGTTTTATCATACCATACTTCAATTCTTCGTCCTTTGCTTCAAATCAAGGTAGGAAATTTTACCTTCAACCGCTGAATACATTTTCTGTTGGTTAATCGTACGATTTAGGTCCTCATAGTATATTTCATGTTCTGTTTGAGCCAAAATTTTCAAAGAACATAGTTCCAGAATTTCAAAAAAAATAAAGGCTCACTTGAGCGACTTAACTAATTTTTTAGAATTTTGACAGATTTACAGAAAGTTAAAAACCTGTATTTTTTTGAGGTCGCACTTTCAGAATTTCCAGAATGTTGTCCAGTCAATTCAAGTCCTATTTTCAAACTGTAAACTTATCTAGAATCATGTACATCATGCATCCACTTATATTCTGTTTATGTCCACAAATTCTCGTGGAATTTGGTGAGAGCATGTTGACCATCGAGACCATACTATGTTTTTTACTTATGATGATGTAACCTGCTAGAAGAATTGATGTTGATGTCGTGATGCTGAAATTTTTGGTTATTGTTGAATTTGTTGTTGGATACTGTGGGGTACAGTCGTCGTGCTATCCAATTTCCTGCAAAATGACATAACTAAATTGTGGGTTATTGGGGAAAACTTAGATACGACATTTGGGACCAATTTGAATGACATATAGATAAGGCACTGGAGGGTGTCAGGTGTGCATTATATCCAGTTGAATATGTAAAGATACTTAGGTGTGCTTAAATAGATTGTGTGAAATCGATTTTAGAGGCTCGTCGTGGCAATGTTATTATTAGGTGTTGTCGCATGTTTGGTTATGTTGAAAAGATCCCAATATGAGTTGTTGGAGATAGTTGATGGTGATTTCGGAAACGTATCCGAAGGCAGCTCTAGACCTCGAGGGAGTGACTGTCAGTGTATTGGGCGTTCCATTGAACTGATTAAGGGAAAACAGTAAGGTTTATTGGTAGCTGACCTGGTGATACCATATTTAGTCGGATCTAATTAGGGTGAGAAAGTTATTGACCTAAGTAGACAATAGAATATCTTTTTCTTGCCGAGTCAATATTCAAGTCGGGTACATAATCTCAGACTATGAGCCCTAGATAGGTAGGGATGGTCAACATCAATTGAATACTATAAGTTAGATATGTTGGGTGAGATACGGAGTTTCTTGGTAAAATTCTTAAAAGTTTTAAAGAATGAATTCATAACATACTTACATGTTTACTTTTCTATCCAACTTTATTCCTTATTTTATCTGTCATATATCCTATTGCATGCTTATTATCCTTTGGGCTTAGTTTTCGGGTAATTTTCACTATTGAGTTTCATTAATCAGTAGAGCAACTTCTTTGTCGTTAGCATTTCATGCCAAATAGAGACGAGCAAACCGAGTTTATGCTCGAGTATGAGGAGCCGATTGCCATAGAGGAAGAGTTTAACACATGGTTGCCTTACACCTAGTTGCACTGTACTTTTATTTTGAAAATTCTAATGTAAATCTAGAAGGGTATTTTCGCCATTTTAATTTTTGCACTTCAAAACTTTGTTTTAACATTTGTCAACAATTAATAAATGTGGAATTTTCATTAATTCTTGTTTTACTTAATAAAAGAAGATTAAATAGATTTAAACAATGTTCGGAGAAACCGTGACGTTATAGTTTGGTATTAGAGTATCGATTTACCCACCTTGCGACATTGGGTACATTGGGTAGACCACATTTTTAAGTTTTTTTTTTATTTTTTTAATAGTTAGTTAGACTTTACAACTGTTTAATTTATTTTAGTTTGTCAATTATTTTGATTATTATGTGCTACTACTGTAAGTCTAACATATAATTATTTTATATTATCAGATGTCGAACTCTGAGTATGAGCTTGAGGCTTTCCTGGAGTTTGAAGGGGATATTGGTACGTTTGTTGACTAGTTGAAGGATCCTAAGGAGGAGGATACTATGGAGGAGGATCTAGAAGAGAGCTGACTATACTATTTGGATTGTCGTAGGGTGTAGTGTTGGTCGAATGGAAGGATCTGGTTGCCCTGGATCAGGAGCCGCCAGTGGTTCAGGGTCCAACATAAGAGGAGGACGAGGACATGGGTGAGGTGCTTGTGCACTCGCCATCACCACCAGCTCCGCAACATGTCGTGGACAACCAGTGGGTGGAGGTGGAATTGCACCCTAGTGTATCAGTATGGGACGCTGGTTTATGTTCGGATCGTGTTGTTGGTTCGGTGTAGTTTCAAGTTTTTATCGACCCTGTATCATCTTAAGCCTATTTTCATATTTGATCGCTTGATCCAGTGCTATCGAGTAGATGTGCTAGAGGGGTTTGACCAATTTATGGGGACAATCATTACCGGATGACTAATGCCAGACGCAGAGGCCATTTAATGAGGGGATGATAGTCTCGCCACACGACAATGTGGGCCTCAAAGATTTTCGTGTCTACACCGAGGTTCTCTTTACCATCACAGAGATTGTTGCACACAATCAGTGGAACAGTAGGGCATGTATTGCTGGGTCAGATGGTAGTGCTATGGCCGAATATAGGAGAGATGGGAGAATAAGTGGTAGATGAGCGAGAGATATTCACGCCTATTTGATTAAATGAGAGTATGTAGGTTAGAATAAGTGTCACGATGATGAGACAACAAATGATAGGTAAAGAACATTCACGTGTAGTTCTTGTTTTATGTTTATCTCTTGCTTTTGTAACGCAGTAGAATAAGTGTCATGGCGGTGAGACAACAAAGGATAAGTAGAAAACATTCATGTGTAGTTCTTCTTTTCTGTGTATCTCTTGCTCTTGTAACACACAGTCTTTTGAATACAAATTTGTTAACATAAAGTTCGTTTTACTCGTGGTTTGCTTTAACTATGCACTTGTACTTACATACTTTGATAAGTTGCATGAGTAGACCAACCCCTTAAAATTGGACTCGAAATATACAGAATGACATCCCAAGAAGACATGAACGATAACAATGGTAATGAAGGACGTGTTGATGAAACAAATGTCAAGAATCAGAATGATGGAACCAACAACAGTGTGCCACTGCCAGCTAACCCACCCACCGGTATCCTGCCAAACATGCTACTCGGTCTGGAGCAGATAGCACTACTGCATTGCCACCTTTGTTGCAGGAACCACCACAGCCTCCACCACCCCAAGTGCCCAATCTACACCCAACACCTAACCCACCACCCATGGCGTACTACACACATATGGCGTACTACCCTTATCAGGTACCTTACCCATCATCACCAATGCAGAACCCATTTTCCAAAGCTACAATGACTCGGAGCATGCTACTATCAGAATTTTGCAACCACCATCCACCAGTGTTCAATGAAGAACCAAACCCCGCAACAATTGAAGTTTGGCTGAAACAGATGGAAATATTATTCAGAAACATGGAGATCATAGGAGACGGTGATAGAATTGCAATGGCCGCACGTCATATGCAGAGGGAGGCTGACTACTGGTGGGATGTTGTCAAGAATACCCATGCTATCGAGACTTTGACCTAGGCTCAGTTCAAGGAGCTATTTTTGGAAAGTACTTGTCGACGTTGATGAAACAAATGACGCTAAAAGAGTATATGAATTTAAAGCGAGGGGGCATGATTGTTACTCAATATGCTGCTCGATTTTCGACATGCAATAGCTATTGTGCCGACAGAAGAAGCTGGGCCCGAAGATTTGAGTGGGGCCTAAGCCCGGTAATCAGGAGGAACGTGATACCCTAAAGGGACGTGTCATATGCAATGGTGGGTAGTAATGCACTCATGTTGGAACATGAGGCGCTGAACTCCGACAGCAATGGGAGTGGCATAGGAAGGTTGGACAGGGGTCAGGAGGATCCATTAGAATCGGAAGCAACAGCAACAACAACAATCAGGACTTTGTGCAAAGCAAGTCCTATCAAAATCAATAGCGGACTGATCAGACTAGTCAGAACAAAGCTTAACCGTCATCAAGTAGCAACAACCAATTGCAATACCAGGGACCCACGAGGAACATGGCCAACATCACATGTTACAGTTGCAATCAAAAGGGCCATATGAGGAGGGAGTTCCCGCACCCCCAGAGTTAATAAAATCAACAAAGGTAGCAAAACATGATAGGAAACAGTGGTGGACCAGCAGCTGGGCAAAACAGACAAGGTAGTTGGCAACCCTACTAGTAGCAAAATGCAAGAACTAACAGGGGAGGTAATCAAAATCAAGCCTTAAGTGGCAGGTCTTTCTACAGGGACAAGAAAAGGAGATGCATGATGTTGTTGTCATTCAAGGTACACTTGTGTTATTCAGTATATGTATGCAAACATTATCTAATTCGGGTGCAACATAGAGATATCTGGACTTCAATTGACTTATGATCTTTGAGTCATTAAAATGGCCGATCTCAACGTTATACTAGGGATAGATTGGTTATTTGCCCATAAAGTCGTGATCAGTTGCCACTGAAAGACTGTGACTGTCTTTTTGACTAATGGACTTGATTCAAATTTAAGGAGAATAGGCAGGATCCAGCGTTGACAACACAATCAAGGTGGCACGATTAGTTAGCATGTTGATTAGCAAGTCTTAAGTTGTAAGAAATGGACCAAAAGGACTTGGGCTTGCCGAAAGTTATGTACAAGTTTGAGAATGTGTTTCCAAAAGAATTACCTGGATTACCACCGAAGCGGGAGTTGGATTTCACGACCCAGTTGCAACCAAGGACAACATCGGTTTTGATGGCACCTTATCAGATGGCGCCAGCTAAGTTGCAAGAGTTGAAGACGTAACTTCAAGAGCTGCTCGATAAGGGTTATATTCAAATGAGTACATCGTCGTGGGGAGCACCAATATTATTTACGAAGAAAAAGTAGTGCACACACTTCATCTTAAATGTGTTTTAATTAGAAATTTATTTAAATTTAACCTTGTCAAAATGTAGAAAGTTGGAAATATTTTTTTGGTAAAATCCGAGAAATGCTCGGAACGTCCGGTACACCCGATGTTGTCCAGTATTTAAAATTATACGATACACGATTTTGTGAATGCTCTATTTTGTGTTCGGTACGGTATGTACCGACTGGTACCGATTAGTACAATACGAGATTCATAACTTTTGGAGAAATGAATGGGGACAAAAACACCCTTGTTACCAAAATTTATGTATATTATGTAATAATCCGTAATTTTGAAATAATTTAAAATTAATGTTTGATATTTATTTAGAGTATTTCGCTATTTAAGCTCAGAATTTAAAAAAAATAAAAAAATAAAAAAATAAAAAAATATTATTTTAATAGGCTGCTCGAACAAGCTATAGGTCGCTCGAGCGAGCTATCAGTTTTTAGCAATTTCGAAAATGGCATCTTTTGAGATTTCTTCGTATTTATGGTCATTGAATGAGATTTTTCGAATAACGAACGAATAAATTTCGGATTCCATTCGTTTAAATGACATATGAACGAATTTCACTCAGATTTGATGATGGATTAATAGAGATTTTATAAGAATTCAATTTGGAATTTCATGACAATGAATTAGGGATTTAATTTGTACATTAAGAGAGTTTTCATCTCGAATCTATAAGTAGGAAGGTGAATTGATGGGGTTTACACGTATATTCGAAATCCAGAAGGTTAGAGAATGTATTGTGAGGTGTTGGAAAAAAATTCAGAAGAGTTTTTGAAGGTGTTCTTGAGGGGAGAGAAATTTGGGTTGAAGTTTCTCGTCAAAATTCGTTCTAGTCGTCATTATTTTTACCAAATTGAGGTAGGATTGCGTACTTACCAACCTTAGGATGTTCAATTTTATTGTTATTGCATGATTTTGTGATCTATTAGTACTTCTATTGAATTTTTAGGATTTTATCCGTACGAAAATATTTAGTTCTGTAAATTTCAGAACCTGAGAAAAACGATGACTCGCTTGAGCGAGCTGCAAAAATTTTTAAGTTTCAAATTCAGACAGTAAGCTTGTTTTGGCCGCTCGAGCGCGCTCGAGCGACTTGTTGATATACAGAGCAACATTCCAGCATGTTTAACTTAACATTCGAGTACACCGACTATGATTATATATTGTATTTTGTATAACAGACAGCATGAACACTCTCACATGTATCCACTATGCTTTGATTATGTCTTCGAATTCCCATGAGATCTCGTGCGAATTGAAAATCTCGTGAGAACGAGTTGATGCCTAACATGTGTATATTGATAATATTAAACTTCAATGCGTTGTTAGTTGTAGAGAACAACTGTAATCAAAATTTGAAGATTGAAATTTATGATTATGCCGGGTAGGGCCGTCGTGCTGCCTGATGCAGGACGTCGTCCGAAGATACTAAGGAGTAACCAGTCCCACGTGTATGTTGGATTACCGGATGTCATTCCGAGGTATGTTAAGGGGTAACTAGTCCCACATGCAAGCTTGTTTACCGGGTTCAAACCCCGAGGTGTGCTAAGGGATATATAGTCCCGCTTGTATTTTCGGCCGTCGTGCCACGTGGCCGGGCATCGTCCCACTTAAACAAGATAATGAAAGCGAAAAAGAGCATAATTAACCCGATGTGTTTACTGCTTATTTTTATTCGATATCAGCATATGTTGTCATTTCTTGTATATCAATATGAACTGTTGAATGTTGTACATCCTTGGTTTTGGTTTTTCAAGTAACCTGTCTTACTGAGTTTCATTACTCATCGGTGCAACTTCTCTACTCCTGACGTTTCATGCCAGATGTAGAAGTGCAGAAAGAGGAACCGATCGTGTCGGAAGAGCTGGAGACTACCGGAGGAGAGGCATTCACATGGCTACCTTACCCATAGATTACCTTAAGATTTTAGTTTATCTTAAATAAATTTGTAAACCCGAAAGGATATTTTGGTCAATTCAGTTTGCAACTTGATTTACCTAAATGTTTAACGTTATGATTTATCATTAAATAAAAGTTAGTTTTCTTTCCATAATTTATTGCTACATAAAGTGTTTAAATAAAAAAATTTACGTGAAAATTTAACTTGCTGAAAGATAAAGCGTTACATATTATGCAAGCTTTTTACCCATCTCCATTATGTTGTTGCTAGCAACCACCGCTTGGTTTTCGGAAAGAACCTAAATGCACAACAAAAAACTGTAAGCTCAATACTGGGAGGAAAACGAAAAGTATATACATCATATAATTCTAGTGTCTTTATGTACAACAATGTGATGAGATCCTTTTCTGGTTTGGCCTAGAGTGAAAAAAAAAAAAAACTAGTGCTAAGGTAAGTTGATATTCTATTTTTTTTTAATTGTTGAAGTATCCGGCCGGTTTTAAAACTATCTCAATCTAATGTCAATGAGTTCTCAGAATTTTGAAATCAACAACCGAGTAAATCTCTAATGCCCCTATAATAACCCAAGATTTTTTTAATTAATTTCTAATTAATAATATAATATTTCTATTTAAAGTTGAGATTTTATTCATTTTAATTCAGCAATTGAATTTGAGAAACCGCTCGAGCGAACTGTAGCAAAGTTTTAATCTCGTACTGATTTTATTACTGATATGGTATGTACCGATATGTACCGGCATTCCGTTTTGAATTTATCGCCAAAATTAGTATATATTTTTTAAATAATATTTTTTTAGCAAAAAATTACATTGGACTTATAAACTAAACAACATAAAAACAAATCCTCAAACATAAAAGTTAATAATTTTTTTTACAATTTATGTTTAATATCCAAAAAATCATCATTTGAAAATTTTATTTAAAAAAAAAGAAATTTATGGACCGGTACAGTACCGATCGGTACCAACTAGTACTTGACTAGAACAGGCCGAAATACACCGAAAGACGCCGTAATGTTGAACGGAACGGTACTCGGTTGTCCGATACTGTTTTCGAGTACCGGCCAGTACGAGATGAGATTAATAACTTTAAGTTGTAGACTGCTCGAGCAACCTTGTTTATTGTTAATTGCTCGAACGACTTGTTCGAATTCCAGATCTCAAAACTACTGCGATCACGGCAATGGTAGGAAAACGTTTTGCAATCAAAAGTTATATGAGATTTTATGGTGTTGATTACCTGTATTATGTCCATATGTTTATATAAAAAAAAAGGGGTTAGTTTCATTGTGTGATACGAATTCGTTTAAGGAAATCAGAGAGGTTCTAGAGAGAGAAGTTCATTTGTTCTTGAGTGTTCTCTCGACTAGAAGGGTTTTGTTCGTGGGCGATTCAAGCAAATCCATGGTCGTTTGTTGCTTAAACTTCAGGACCGAGGTAAGGGAAACCAGTACTAACCTCAGATTGTTAGATTACAATAGGTTTAAGGATTTATTTTGTAAAAATGCATGAACTAGGATTTCGTTGTTCTTCGTAAAAGTATGAAATTGGTTTCTGTCGTTGCTTGTTTTACAAAATTGTTAGAGGGCTTTTGATCCGTGAATGGTAAGGCTACTATATGTGTTATCAATTTTAGTTTTAAGTCAGAAATCAGCATATTAAGATTTAGATCGAGCTATTTTGAACAAGGACCCTAAAATCAAAATCTATTGAAAAAGAAGACTCGCTCGAGCCACCTGACTAATTTCTATTAGATTCTGACAATTTTCGATCAGAACCATAAAACTCTAACATTTAGGCAGACTGCTCGAGCGACCTATGAAAATTCAAAAAGTTTGCAGATTCCGATCAAGCTTTTCAGGCAGTAAATCTTGACTCTGATCCACACTTTTGTATATCCAGACTGCACAAGCATCCACAAACATATTTTGTATGATCATGAGTTCCCTTGAGGCTTTGTGTGCATGTTTGACCAAACTTTGACTATGATTATGTGTGATTCAAGTTAGTAGGTGCTATGTATGTGTTAATGGTTAAGAGATGCATAGAATGACATGTGATAACAAGTGGAATATAGAAAGGGCCATCGTGCCAACCAAAAGTTGATAAGTGGTGATAAGATTATCGTGCCAATTGTTAAAATAGTGTGGCCGTCGTGCCATTAACTTGATATAAAACAAACAACAAATTCAATTGCTGAATTAAAATGAATTAAAATTTAAACTACAAATAGAAATTTTATTTTATTAATTACAACCAAGAACTCTATGCTAGACAGTCGGGTAAGAATGAATACCGAGAGAAAGAGGTATTTTTAGAACTTTAAACAGTAACAACAATATAATAAACTACATGACTTTACTTTACACACTTTAACATTGTTCATGTGTTATATTTCACTTGCTGTATATATATATTTTTGAGTTTTTTTTAGTGATTTTTTCGTACTGAGTGTCACAACTCATTTGGTACAACTTATCTGTACCTAATGTTTCATACTAGATGTTGCGGAGCAGTTCGAGAACATACCCAAGTTAGAAGATTCGGGCCAACTGAGGAAGACAATGGTGGCATTTGACTAACTTACCCATAGAAGCTCTGTTTTATTTTGTTTTGAATAAAATGTAAACCCTAAAGGATATTTATGTTATTTTCACACTTAAAACTCTAATTTATCTTTATTTTTTATATGAAATAAAGATATTTTTCGTAATTCTCAAATTTAATAATTTAATAATTGATTAAAAATTTTAAATAATATTCCGAAAAATCAGGACTTTGTAAGCCCCTACTGGTTAGTTCTAGTTTGATTCAACCTCGTGACCTTAGAGAAACAAGTCCCTTACTCACCCTCTCTCCTTTTACTGAACCAACCATTTGGGGTTTTCTTTTGATAGTTGAGATATCTAGCCAATTTGGGTATGCCCAACCTATTGCCGACTAGTCCTCAGGGCTCTGAAGTTAACGATCAAGCAAACTTCCAATGACCCCAAGTAAGTAATTCTAATGGGATTCGAATCCATAACCTTAAAAGGATAAGTCCCTTAGTCACCTCTCGACCAACCCCTTGGGGTTTAAGCTGATATTCTGTTTGTAAACCTGAGGAAGAAGGAGGTCTTGGGTTTGGAGTCCTTAAATAATGCAACAAAGATACCTTCGGGCTGTACGTCAAAAGGCAAATAGCCTATGGGTTGAATGGGATCTAGGCGTGTGATTGAAGGGCAGTGCCTTCGGACCATGAACACCCCTAGGAGTGCATCATGAACTGCGAGGAAAAATTTCAAACGTGGAACAACTATTCAACTATGGATAAAATATGTGATTGGTAATGGGCACGCAACCTTCCTGTGGATGGATAATTGGCATCCCATTGGCCTCTTCATCAATGAAAGTGACCACGGTCTAGGAATTCTGCCCCTTTTGACATCATTGCTCATACTCGACATACTCTTCTGCCCCATATGGATCAAAAGGATTCGGTACTGTATTTAGTACTGTGGATCCTTCACCCTGTTAGTTCATTCACTTCTAAGTCAGCACGGTGTCACGGACCGCCAACTTTCGTGATATTAGAGGCCCTTAGAAGTTGGTAGAGGCTTAAAGAAGGCTCTAGGACGCTCAAGAAGAGTCCGGAAAGGTCCGGGAAGAGCCCAGAGAATTCCGGAAGGTCGGGGAGGAAGCTAGAGAATTCTGGAAAGGTCCAGAATGTTGCAGAGAATGCTAAAAGGCTCAAGAAGATGCTGGAAGATTTGGGAGTAGTCTAGAATTGTATGGAGTATTCTACCCAGTTCTTAGATGTGTGTGGAATGTTCTAGGACTTGGTAGAATGAGAGAGAACTCTAGATCTTTCCCAAGAGTTCCATGAAGCCTATAAAAGGGTGGAAGGCCTCATTTGTGAGGCAAGCATATGTGAGCTAGCATATGAGAGCTTGGAGGAGAGCTTGAGAGAACTAAGCTTGTGAGCTAGAGAGAGAGAGAGAGTCTTGTATATCTTGTCTTGTAAAGAATTGTTTATAGTGAAAGAGCTTCCTTTACCCAAATCTCTTGTCTTAAGAGCGTGTGAGTGTGTCTCACTTGGGTGGTTGGGTTGGACAAGCTCGTGGGAGAGGCTGACTTGGGCATCAAGGGAGAGATTTGCCTAAGTGCCGCACGGTGCGCAAGTGGTGAAATTCTTGGGCCGTGACAGTTGGTATCAGAGCCGATTCAAGACAAGCAATATACATGGCTACCTCGGGTGATGAGTTTGGCATGGCTGAAGGCGTTGGTGTTGTCATGAAGCCAAAGAAGCCGTCCACCAAAGATGCACTAGCAGCGATGGAGGCCCGACTGGAGAACATAGAAGGGGTCGTAGCGGAGAGGCTCGACAGGCTAGAAGAGGCATTGGTTGGCCCAAACAAGCCTAAGAGCCGGGTTGCAAACTTCTACGCACATTTTGCCGACTTAATCATTAGAGTGGAGGAGCTCGAGGAGAAGGTAGGGACCTTCGAAGAGCAATTAGTGGCATCAAGGAGTAGCCACGAAGAGGCCCTAGAGAAGCGGTTGGCAGATATGGAGGTGGAGTTGCAACTTTGCAAGAAGGCTATTGTCGCATCAAGGGAAGGTGGGACGAGCATGCCAAAGAAGAAGGTTCAAGCACCGGAACCCAAGTGTTATGATGGTGCAAGAGACGCCCGAGAGATTGACAACTTCATATGGAGTATGGAAAGGTACTTCGATAATCTCCATATTGAAGATGAAGAAGAGAAGGTGCAGACAGCCACCATGTATCTTGTAGACACCGCAATGCTCTGGTGGAGGAGACGATATGGTGACAAGATGAAGGGGCTGTGCACGATTGAAACCTGGGCCGAGTTCAAGAGAGAGCTGAAGAAGCACTTTTATCCCGAAAATGTGGAGTTCTTGGCGTTTCGCAAGCTCCGCAAGTTGAAGCATGAGAGCTCACTGAGGGACTATGTGAAGGAGTACTCAGCTCTACTCCTAGAGATCCCGGACATGGGCGAGAGGGAAGCACTATTTGGGTTCATGGATGGCTTACAACCATGGGCGGCACGAGAACTGCAAAGCAAAGGGGTCAATGACATGGCGACCGCGCTTGCTGAAGCAGAGAAGTTGGAGGACTTCAAGGTGCCAAATAAACCCAAGGTATGGAGAGAGAGCCACTCTAAGGGTTGGGGTGACCGACCAAAAGGGAGGACCCATAGTGGGAAGACGTCACCAACATCAACCGATGATGAGCGGAGTGATAGGGAGTCCCGCAAGAGCAAGGATGATCGCAGAAAGGGGCGTCACTCCACGAGGAAACATGGCAACGAGAAGAAGATTGAGTGCGTTTTGTGCAACGGACCGCACATGGCACGAAATTGTCCTAAACGGGAGAAGCTCAATGCCATGAAGAAGAAGTCGCGGAAGGGTTCCGACAGTGAGCGGTCAAGTTCTTCGGATAGGGAGAACTTACTCGGCAGTGTTCAACTTCTTGGAGCAATCACCAAGAAGAATGAGAAGAAGAAGGACGTGTTGTACGCGGAGGTGAAACTGAATGGAAAATCCTCGAAGGCGTTGATCGACACGGGAGCCACACATAACTTTGTGAGTGTGGACGAGGCCAAGAGGCTAGACTTAAAGGTGAAACAAGACAAGGGTTGGTCCAAGCCAGTGAATTCGGAGGCCAAACCAATCCAAGGAGTTGTCCGAAGTGCCGACATTGCCATTGGGAGCTGGTTGGGACATGCAGAGTTCTCGGTGATCGAGATGGATGATCATCCGATGATATTGGGGATGGACTTCCTGCGAAAGTCCAATGCAATTCCTGTTCCACACATGGCGTCAATGTTGCTATTTTCAAGAGAGGCTCCGTGCAGCGTCCCTTTAATAGAGTGGAGCCAGCTGAAGAAGGAGAAGTCTCAAGCGACAGTCCAGAAGGCTAGGGAACATGAGAAGGGCAAGGGGGTGGACAATGCTTCACCAAGCTCAAGTGGATCGGGCAAGAAGTCTTACCTCGATGCGGTACTCGGGAGTACCACGGCGTGACGAGGACGTCACGGAATCAGGTGGGGGAGAATGTCACGGACCGCCAACTTTCGTGATATTAGAGGCCCTTAGAAGTTGGTAGAGGCTTAAAGAAGGCTCTAGGACGCTCAAGAAGAGTCCGGAAAGGTCCGGAAGGTCCGGGAAGAGCCCAGAGAATTCCGGAAGGTCGGGGAGGAAGCTAGAGAATTCTGGAAAGGTCCAGAATGTTGCAGAGAATGCTAGAAGGCTCAAGAAGATGCTGGAAGATTTGGTAGTAGTCTAGAATTGTATGGAGTATTCTACTCAGTTCTTAGATGTGTGTGGAATGTTCTAGGACTTGGTAGAATGAGAGAGAACTCTAGATCTTTCCCAAGAGTTCCATGAAGCCTATAAAAGGGTGGAAGGCCTTATTTGTGAGGCAAGCATATGTGAGCTAGCATATGAGAGCTTGGAGGAGAGCTTGAGAGAACTAAGCTTGTGAGCTAGACAGAGAGAGAGAGTCTTGTATATCTTGTCTTGTAAAGAATTGTTTATAGTGAAAGAGCTTCCTTTACCCAAATCTCTTGTCTTAAGAGCGTGTGAGTGTGTCTCACTTGGGTGGTTGGGTTGAACAAGCTCGTGGGAGAGGCTAACTTGGGCATCAAGGGAGAGATTTGCCTAAGTGCCGCACGGTGCGCAAGTGGTGAAATTCTTGGGCCGTGACAACGGGCTGCCATTAGAGAGAAAAGGCCCCCAGTTTCATGGAGCCAAATCGTTTGGTTTTGCTCACCATGTGCCCAAATGGGCCATAAATAATGGATGATTTTTTTGGATAGATTGGCTACAAAGGATAGGTTACTGAGCTGCGGGACCAACATTGATCCTGTATGTTTTTTTTCTGCAGTCTAAGAACTGAGAGCTACCAACACCAAAGCTTTGAGGGTCAAAATACAAGGGTCTGTCATCACCTTCTGAAGCATAATGATATTCAAAGATCTTCCCTTCCTTCAGCACATAAAATAAGGTGGCAATGCAATAACTTCAAGAATAATATCTTCAAGCTTTCCCTGGCTACTGTCCTCTATAATATTTGGCTTGAAAGGAAACAAAGGGTGTTTCAACAACTTAGGTGCTATCTGAACTGAGATTGAAAGCTAAAAAATTAAGTACTAACAACTGAATGCTTAATTTTTTAAACTCAAAAGTTGTTTTACAAAAAATAGAGTTGAATTAATTTTTTTTTTGCTTATTTCAGTCTTACAAATGACCGTTCGGCATTTATGGTGGTAGTGGAAGGGTGATAGTAGAGGCAATGACTGCATGTGGTGATATGGCAGAGTGCAAGTAGTGATGGAAGTTGAGCTGGCAGGTGGATGGTGGATGGTGGATGTGGTGGCAGGTGGGTTTGTGGTGGAGAAGTGATGGTACTAGTAACCATGGCGAGTGGTGGTATAGTCGTGACGAAGAGGTGGGAAATTGTAGCGGTTGAAGTTGTTGGAGAGATGGAGTGATGATCATAGTTGGAGCAGGGATGGTGGTTATGGAGAGATGGTGGCAGTTTGGTACTATTGGAGGGAATGGCGGTTGTAGTAGTCAAAATGGAAGGTAGATAGCAACATCATAGTGGTGGAAGTGATAGCGTTGGTAGAGTGGTGGTGGCAATAGAGCGGTGGTTGTGGTAGATAGCAGCGGCAGCGGCAGCGGTGGAGTGTTTGTGTTGCATGTGGTATTGGTAGAGCTTGCAACAGAATAGGAGCTGGTGGTGGTGGAGTGTTTGTAATGGTGGTGCAGTTAGGGTAGAATAGTGGGGGTAGCAGTGGTGTAGTGGTGGCAGTGATTGTGGAATGGTGGCGGTGATGGTGTAGTGGCGGCGGTGGTGATGAATGAGGGGTTGTGGAGGGTCGCAGCAACAGTGGTGGAGTGGTGGCAGCAGCAACAGAGTGATAGTGGTGGTTATAGTGGTGGTAGCGGCACTAATGGAGGGTGGTATTGGTAGAGGAAGGTGGTTGTATAAAACTCCTGATAAATTCTCCAACACTAGGCTACCAAATATAAATTTTTTAGCTTACATTTTAAGAGGTAATTAAAATTTTAAACAATGTCAAAATATAATTACCAAACCTTCTAACTTAATACATTCACGTTAGTGTTAAACTGGGTCATCAAGCAACCTCATACAATGAAACTAAGGCAATTAGTGCCGGAATTGAAAGTGATCTTAGAGTTTGTATAAGCTCCTAGAGACATACATATTATAAGAACTGTTGAGATAAGGCTTTTGTGTCTAGATTGGAGCATTGCATCCATAGTTTCGCCTGAGTTTTGTTTGTAGGAATCTCTGTAGTTGTTTTCATCTTATAGCTTGGGTTTACTGTGTCCTATCTGTTGCAGCTTAGTCTGATTGTCGTTTGATTGTTCCTGTAGGTTGGTTGTTCTTCAATCCATTAATTTACCAATAAAAAACAATTTAACAACAAAAATATCATCTGATTTAATGTCTATGAACACAGCATCATGAACAACTTTCGTACCACTGACTCTGCGGTCAGGTATAATCCAATCTTGAAGCTAATTACTCATCGATAATGCTTCATCTACTCACATACCTCTCCAGTCTCTTCTCCATCCACAGTGAAGCGCCAAGCAGTAGCCTCCATCAACTGCACACACAAAACAATTCAGAGAAACATATCTCTAAATGTACGTTTTTGCACAAGAAGCAAGTGCAATTCCAATCTCAGGCACTCATTACAGACAAGGTGATGAAATGTAAACAAGTCCAATTGGTATTCAATACTACTTGGCAATAGATGATCATGACCTGAGCAGCAAATAGCCACAAAGAACATGGACTTGGAGATGCCAATGCATCATCAATATAGCAGTCTAGGTTGGGAGTAGGATCTAGTCAGTGCAAACATGTGACCCTTTGGCGGGACCTCTAGGGTCATGCCACTCAATCGCTAAAGTTGAGGATACTTTGCTTGTCTCGTTATCATCCAAAGAGTAATACCTGGATAGGGGTGCAAAGCCAAGCCAAACCGTGCTTTAGGATGTTTGGGCTCGGATCGTATAAAATTCAGTGAGCTCGAGCTCTAAATAGCTCAAATAATATATGAGAACTCAAGCTTGGTTGGAGTACTAAAAGAACAAGCGCTTATAAATGAACTAACCCATACATAAGAGCTGAACTTATATACATGGTCCGAGCTACAGCCAATTCGAGCTCAGCTCGATTATAAACAAGCAAAAATATTATCTAGAGCTTGGCTGGTTTATTTAATAAAGCAAGCCGAGCTGAGCCTCGAGCTGCTTGCGAATAGCTCGGTCTGTTTGCAGTCCTAACCTGGAATGGTTTTACACAGATATCTACCCAAGAAAACATTTTCTAGTTCAAGGCAAACTACCAATGTAACCTCCAAAGATTTAAGCACCACCACCACTCCCCAAGAGATTATTGGGCCGAAAAGGGAACAACTAGTCTTTCCCATAAGTGCAAGGAGTTACACTTCTAGGTGAGCCTGTCTCCGGAGCTGGATCCCTCCATGGAATAGTGGCTCACCTCCTTCAACTACTCCATCTCCATGCAACCCTCGAAACACACCCCTCTCTCTCTACCATCCCAGGAATGTGGCACCATCTGAGTGACCTCCCCACAACAGGCCTACGCAATCTCCACCACCCAAAAAAACAATACCTCCAACTCAATAAAGAGCATCAATCATGAACTACTAGCTCTCCAATGGAATCTGTGTCATCCACCAAACATAACTGAGTAGGAAAAATTGAAAAGAAGTTGCCAGAATTCATTGGATATTATTCTTTTGGATGTACTCCAACAAAAATGATAAAAAGGTGACCCCGAAGTAATCACGTCAGCCATAGTCCGATGGAAACTGCAAGTTAACTGATTACCTTCTCCTCGGCAAACTGCAAGTTTACCAATCATATTTTCATCAGCAAACTGCAAGTTAATGATTCATTGGTAAGTCATCCAGACCAATTTAAGATTCCTTCCATGGCATGTTCAGCATTGTTTTCTTCTCCCCTCAAACGCTAATGATCATTATCATTTTTCCAACCAAGAAGGTTATATCCATTTTTTGGAGGTCTCTTAGTCAAAGAAATATGCACTAAAGGACCAATAGAAGTTTGGCTGATCCACTAAAAGATTCCAAGAGACCATGAAGACTTCCGCAGGAAACCATCAAAATTAAGAGAGATTGCACTGAGTCCTACCTTAATATGCTAAACTAAAATAAGTCTGTTATTTCTTGATTTAAGCCAGTACACAACTCTTGTCCAACCAAGCTAACAACTTCTGGCTCCAGACCGGAGAGAAGTACTTGACGCAAAATTTAGCTCAGATATCCTAGCAGTGGAACTTATGCATTTTCCTGATAGCTTGAAACAAAAAAGAGAAATGGAAAAAGAAAAAATTCAAAGGATGCTCTAGCACTATCATTTAGACTTGATTAACCAATGCATATGAAACAAATGAGCATATTCATTATATAGAAACAGTACAAAAAGAAATCAAAGAAGAAACTCTTGAACATGTGATAATGGGTTTTCATCAATCAAACAATCTTCAAATTGGAGAAAAAGGGAAAATTAGTAAGGAAAGAGAACAAGGATTTGAGAATAGAATGGTACCAATTAAGTCACCTTCGAGGTTTCTGTAATTGCTGAGACGTGAGAGAAATGAGAGACTGAAGCTTTGCGACAGCAGAAGTCTTATCAGGTGGGCACTTGGAGAGAGAAACATTCAAAGAGTGAAGAGCTTCATCAAGCTTGCCTGCAGCCAAGGACGCTAACCCCGCCTTATAAGCTTCATCAGCTGTTTGGGCATCATAGTGAGACGCCGAATTGATATCAGAGCTCTTATTACTCAAGGACAACGTAGATGTATGCTGAAGAAGCTCAGTAGCATGTGCATACTCATAAGCAGAAATGGCTGAGTTGATCTCAGCCAAAAGTGCTTCGGGTGTGGATGGGATAGTTTTCAGTTTCACACCATCTAAGACACTCCAGTGACGGTTTCTGTCCCTAGAGCCCATCTCTCTTTCCAACTCAGTTATAGTCTAGTCATCCAACTCGGGTCTTGCAGGACAAACAATTAACCATGTGGTCCATATTGCAACTTAACAGAAATGAAAGGCAAAGCAGTTGATCAAGTCATAACTTCATTGACCCCAAATTATATCCCTCCAGGCTCCACGCATCCCTACTTTGACCTGATCCAAGCTAAATGGCGATCCTGTCCCGGATGAGACAAATGCCTAAGTGAACAAAAAAACGTTAACCAAAATCTTGTTCAGCCACTGCCAGATTCAGCCAAAAAAAGAACATATGACAAAATATATAGATCTAAATTAGTTTCGCAAGAAAAGAAAGCAATTGAAGAAAGTCGAAAGTAAACCGCTCAAGTTCATTATTAAGCACCTAGAAAGACAAGGCTTTGAAAATTTTATGCCATTTTGGGATAAGAGACTCAAATTTGCTTGTAAAATAACTTAGCATCTCTTCTTCGCACAAGCAATACCACATATGATGTTTTATATTGGAGATACGCGTGTGACAGTTAAGGTAGGGGCGTAAGGTTAACCGAAAAAACTGGCGTTTGGTCGGTCCAGATCGGTCAGTTCCGATTTTCCCAGACTGATTTTCGGTTTGTCGGTTTGGTTTCTGTCTGACTTTTTTTATTTGAACCGACCGAACAGAACCGATTTTATATGAATAATCTCAACGGTTCATTACTAATTTATTCCAAGGGTCAAAAACATAAGGAGAACATCAAAACCATAGATACATTAGGAGGGATTTGGGTGTCGAAGCTCTTAGCCTTTCTTTGCTGTAAAATCAATTTACCAACGCTCCCTTCAACCGATTTAAAGATAATTAGATACATTAAACCGATTTTATCCCTTTCTCTAGGAAAATGGAAGCTCTCGCCTCTCAGCTGTTCACCCTCTCTTCCCCCACCCACCCCCCAACAGAACTACAGAACAAAGAACATTTCGGGGAAAACCAAAACCCCACCTTTAATCTCTCCTTTTCTGATCTCTTGCCTATTTTCATACTTATTCTCATAGTCTTCTCATTTATTCATACCTAATATTTTCGGCCCAAAATAAGACTATTTTGGGAACCCAAATGCCCAGAAGAAACCGACTGGACCGATTACCCCGAAACGATTTCGGTCCCTACGAAAAATCGATTGGGACTGGTTTGCGGAATTCTCACCCCGAACCGATCGATTTCGCTCTTCGGTGCGTACAAACCAACCGAAATCAAACCGATTTCACCCCTTAGTTAAGGTTTCCAAACATTTTCTAGAGCTTCTAATTTCTACATCCGGCTACAAGAAAATTGATGGCGGAATTAGGATGGCAACGGGATGGATTGAGGCGAATCTGATCATCCCCGTCACCAATTCCTGAACCTAATATTTACCTCTGTGTCCAAACTGGGAATCACCTCTACCCTCCATCCCCACACCTAACAAGGATCCGGGGTTCCTATCCCACACCAAAAATTGTCATGACAAAAAAAAGATATATGAATATAATTCTCTAATCCCAAAATCTTTTTAGACTTGTACCTCTAAATCCAATCCAATCTGGAATCGAACCAAACGGAATTGCCATCTCTAACTAGGATCTTGAGAATTGAACACTGTCAATAAGTCTGGGTGTAATCCAGTTAAAAAGCAACAATTCTCTAATGGTACAATCACAGAAACATAAATAATTAGTTCTTAGGAGCTATTACTGAATCTCAACTCTGCATCAAGAATAGGCCAAACATATAGCAATTTAAATAAATAACTGAAAAAGAGGAAAAGGAGTAAGGAGGATAAAATTTGTATTTTTTAATAGAAATCCAAACCCAAGTGGTAAAAATACACGGTGCAAGTAATTCGTCCATTGGCGATCAAAGTTGTGCTCCAGGAAGATTAACCTCGAAGTAATAAGGAAATTAGCGTGTGGAAATTCTTTCACTCAAAACGATGGGCAAGAAGCAAATACAGTTCACCAATCACCATGAGCCACAACTGCAAAATTGTCTCGGCCAATTTGCCCTAATGGAACGAAGTAATACCCCGAAATTTGTCCTATAAAGAAAAATAAATGAAAGAAAGTGGTTCCCATACCTGTGTACGTACAAATACATCACTATATGAATATGTGCATATAATACATAAGTATGGATATATATGCATATCTCGGATGGTAGAAGTGCGATGAGAACAATGATGGGGAGAGAGAGAGAGAGGGAGAGGGAGAGAGGGAGAATACCAGAAATGGAAGAGTGGACCTTTCTGGAACGCTATGCTCTCAGTGGCTTTTTCTTTGGTAACAGTTGAAACTTGAAAGTAACCATTTCTTCCGTTTCTCTTCCTAAGGCCCATGGGCCTTATTTTCTTTGTCGAAATAGAAAAAGGCTCTTGTGGGCCCAGGTCCGACTATTTACAGTGGACCCAAAATGGTTCCCCAGACCCGACCATTTACAGTGGACCCCAAACAACCATTTGTGATTTATTTTTTTAAACGAAAAAAAAAAAAACAATTTTCTTTTCCAGTTTTTTTATTTATTTTCCTTCTCTAAAATTTATGACATGCTTTTTTTGTGAGAGTGTTCATTAATTTTTAAGGAAAAATTACCAAACAGTAGCTTGAATTAAAAATAATTATCACAATTATGATACATAATTTTGAAATTACCATAATCATGGTCTTTAGAAAAATAATTCTTAAAATATAGTGACCATACACATTTATGATCTCAATACCCTTCTGACAGCATTGACTTGCATCACAAAACAAAGTGACTTGTATCCTGAAGGTGAACAACTTTCACTAGTGGAACAACAACTTGTACGCCACTGTTTGGCAATTCTTTCTATGGTGCAAATTGTTTACCTCCAGCGTGCAAGTCATTCTTTTTCATGGTGCAAGTCACTTTATTTCTTATGCAATCCAAACATACAATGGATTTTTTTTTTAGAGAGAGAACTCCTAAAATAGAAATAAAGATATTTCTTTCTTAATAATAATAAAAGGTCTCACAAAACACTAAAACACACCTACTTATAGCTCCATTACCAAAAAAAAATCAAAAAACATAAATACCCGATATACATCATGAAATACAATGATGCATTAGTGAATATTACAAATTTAACAGCATGAAATACAATGGAAGAGTTAGTATTATAGTGAAAGATGTGATTAATACCTGATCTTGCTTAGTCACACCACTTTGATTGATTGATTCAATTTGGGTCAGGTATCCACAAAACTTATTGGTGCAAAGTCGAATTGTAGACCAATGATGCATTAGTGAATTATCATTGCATCCACCAATAAATGTCTTGTTCCTATGAAAATACTCCCCGACTCTCCTCCAAAAAGTCTTACCTTTTTGGTCATTTCCAGTCTCTGCATCCAAGCTAGTGTTAAGCCATGCAGACACAAACAAACTGTCTTCTTCTATGCTAAAGTTGCCACTATGTGATTTTTAGATGCCGATTTTGTTTGGGCACAGAATTAAGACTCTTTCTACATTACTTGAATACTTTGGCTAAGGTACTGAGACTCCTTAAATTGGTCTTTATGTTAGACCCTTCTTGCAAGAGACTTGAGAAGAATGGGTCTCCAAGTAAATCCATCTCCACTTTATCTTGTGCATAAAAATTATTTTATCAGCTACGTCTATGAATACATCATTCACAATGCACATAAATCCTCAGAGTTACAATAAAAGATCTACGAAGAAACAGAATATCAATCAAGAAATCTACTAAACAAAGAAATGACATAAAACACATTTGTTCACATTGGTGGAGGAGCTTGAGACCTTTGTAGTATCAATCCATTCACATTTCATGTAGGTTCAACTTTTATTTGATAGTGCTAACAAGAATCATTACCATCCTAGGTGGGCAAGTATTTTCAGTTTGGATTGTCTACCTTAATTTCAAAGTGTAGCAAAATAAAACGAACAAATATATTAGCAAAGTGACTATAACTTACCATATCCTTAATTTTTTTTTTTAATGTTCAAGCAACATAATATGCGCGATTTATACGAAAGCAGTAACATGTAAGTGCGAAAGTACACAATTTAAAAGTTTATGTCGACAGCCAACAAGATGTGATTAAAACTAATTTGAAACTATAGGGTTTGTTAGCATGCAAATTGGAACTGTAGAACCAAAATCAAAACTCGGACTCAACAATAGAGATCAATGGTGAACATAGTTACAGCTAACACCATAGAAAACATAGATACACACCCACAGATTGGGAGACCCATAACCACATTCATTTAACATAGCATAAGATTTTTGCAGATTCTCAACAATTTAATAGGACTCTTCAAATAAATCAACTCCAAGGGACGAAATAAAAGAAGTAAAAAATTATGACAGTGCCGAATCAATTTTATGAAAATTATTCAATGAACATATTGTTTGCAAATAAGTATTTTGGATAAATTGCATACTTATTTTCTACCACCAGATTTTCACATTAACAAATAATATGGAGCATGCCACATCCCAAAGCCACACCCCCACAACATGGAGCATGCCACATGAACAAAAAATAGCAAAAGTATGAAGGTCAAGTAAAGCATTTTGAGAAAGGCTAATCAACTTGATCTATTAAATACCCCATCGCTTGAACAAAAGTATGCATTTTAGACATCATAATCCCTACTAAGTACTAAAAACTCCACTTGAAAAACCCATGACCATGGATAACATCGAACCTGCCTCTGTGGCAGGAAGATTTCATCTATAAATAGGACCACCTCAAAAGATCCATAGTCTACCACCATACGCAGAAAAAGTGATAGGAATCACGGAGCATGCACTGCTAACACATCCACCCATAACGATTTTCAATGAGACAACCATCAGTGACAAAACAACTACCTACCAACACATTAATGTGAAATTTTGGAGTAACTGAATCATATTCTCTAGCTCCACTGTGATACTTCTAGAAAAAGAATAGTTCGTATCAAGATTCTCTCCCTCTACCAAATAGACAACCAAGTTACACCTACTCATGAGTCCACCGCAACTCAATTCCCAACAAAGGCACCTCTGCACATATTAAATATTCTTCAAAAGTATAATTTTGTTTCCATCTATACCTTGAAATCTACTCCCCTCTTACACAATGAAATCTCATAAACAGAGTTCCAAAGGCCTGCAATTTGAGTCCAAAAAGCTATGAGAAACACATGACCACATACATTTTGAAATGCCAAATGTCTTGAATTGTGCTTCAATCAAAAAGCCTACTGCATAATAAAACAAATTCTTTGGGACCAAATAACAAACACCTTATATGCAGTCAAAATTTTCACTACAACTCACATACTTTGCAACCAAAGGGGCAGACAACTTCAAAGGGGCAAACAACTTCAAAGGAAAGACAAAGAGGCATACCTTCACCAGTTGGAGCAGTTGCGCTAATGGATCGAGTTGGAGCAAGTGGAGCAGTTATCTTGAATGGATGATTATTCACAGGTTGGAGTAGTTTCATAAGTTTCCGCCAAGACCAAAGATCTTTGGCGCCATATAAACAAGTGTGGAGGAGAAATAAAATGGAAGAAAAAATAAAAACAAAATCCTAGGAGACTACAGTGACTCATTAGAGATAGGGAGTCATTGTAGCATTTCTTATTTAGGGAGGAGAAGAAGGGAGGCTGGTATAAGGGTTAAAGCATAGTCAGAAAAAAAGATAATTAAATCTAGAAAAGTAGTCCAGGAGGGGTTGGAGGAATTACTCCTTAGACTGAGGAAGGAGGGTACTTTGGAATCTGATGAGGATGCTCTAACCCATCTCCAAAGACCGTTTGACACCAATAAAGGCATATAAGCTCCGCATTAGTTGATGTCCCCTTACTTCGTTGGCATGTTTGGCATCGTTGCACATAGGCTCCCACATCTCTACTTATTTCTGGCCAATAGTATTCATCTTGAAGTAAGGGTCTTGTCCTTGTCAAAATGACCCAACTTGTGACTTTCGGCCAGTAAATGGCCCCTCAAATAGCATTTAAGAACACACAACTTGAGCTCGTGAAAGAGAAACATGTAACATTGATAGGTAAGCTAGTCACCTCCTTGCAAAGCCTCGAAAATCTTGCTAAAGTAAAGGTCATCGGTATAGAAAGTACGAAATTCTTCAAATCCAACAACCTTAATTTTTTTCTCCACCAAAAGAGTCACTCTTCTACTCACTCCATCAGCCACTTTGTTAAGAATTCCCGATTTATACCTCAGGGAGAATGTGAATTGTTGTAAGTAAGCCACCCACTTAGCATGATGTTTGATGAGTTATAATTGGCTATTGATGTACTTGAGAGCTTCATGAACCGTATTGAGAATGAAATCCTTATATGGAAGATAGCAGCTCTAATACTTGAGAAATTGGATAATAGCATAGAACTCCAAGTCATAAGTTGAGTATCTAAGTTTAGAACCATTCAACTTTTCTCTAAATAAGGCAATAGGTTAACCTCCTTGACTGAGAAAGACAATCCAACATATCATCTAGCCTTGAAATAGAAAATCGATACTTGATAATGATCTTGTTTATAGCTCTACTATCCACACATATCCTCCATGAACCATTCTTTTTCGGAATGAAAAGAACCGGCACTGCACAAAGACTAAAATTTGCCCTTATGTAGTCCTTGTATATTCTTTCAACACCTCAAAAATGGCCTCGGGAATAACCGACACCTCCATATCCATCATAGGGATCAACACTAGAACACATCCAATTTCTTGACTTTCCTTGAGGGATCCCTTAGAAGCAAACAAGGCCGTAGGAGGCGGCTTTGGAGTTGCCTTCTCCTTCATATATAACAAAGTGAATCGATGCTTCTCCTTAAGAACGGTGTAAGTATTGTTCTTGGCATCATGGATGGAGTGCCTATTGCTGCCACAAACGCCCAAGTAAAATATGACAAGCATCCATAGGAACTACATCGCACTAAGTCTCATCAAAATATTTTTTCCGAATGGAAAATGATGTCAAACACCTCTTAGTCACCTTAATCTAGTTTCCCTTCTTGAACTAAGAGAGGGTATAATGAAGAGAATGCTCTTCGACCTTGAGTTGAAGCTTATCGACCACTTCTTGTGAGACGATATTTTTTAAAACTTTCGTCATCAATAATCATAACAAGTGGTATAGAATATATTGGTTGTCAACCAATCTTCTTCATTTTATTGCTTAGGAGTGAGTAAAATCTTTTTTCATCATAAAAGCATATCATTTTTCTTCTTCACTATCACCCCCAACTTCTTCACATAAGGCCTCATCATAAACAAAAATATCATCCTCACAACCTTATTCCGCTACTTCTTCAATGAAAAGTGACTTGTTGAGAATTCCGGAAGACTCCCGTCAATCCGAAGATTTGTGACCCAACTCCCCACACTTGAAATACTTGAATTCTCTACCTTGAGTTTGATTTCTAGCTCCCGATGTAATACCCCGATTCACAGCAATATTATTTAAATCTTTTAATTAATGTTTTATTTGTGAAAGCAATTATTAAAAAGATAACTTTCTTTATTTAAACAGAAAATTAAATGAGTACGTTGTCTGAAATGAAATGACATAAATACCCATATGGGTTTACATTTATTTGAACTTAAGGACACAGCTATCTAGGAGAAAGGTAAGGCAGCCATGTGGTGAACTTTTTCCTGATCAACAACGGTCAATTCTTCTTCTTGCAGAGAAAACTCTATTTGCACAACTCCATCTGGCATGAATGTCAGGACAGAAAAGTTACTCCAGTGAGTAATTAAACTCAGTAGGAAATACTACTCAAAAATCGAACCCAAAAAAAAAAGCAGTCATGTAACAGGATATATATCCAATTCAATAAATTAAATTGGAAATATTTCTTATCATTTTGTGATATATCAACAAGAAATAAATAAATCTAAACAATTAAATTAAACACATAGGGCCATTCAGTTGCTATTGACAAGGTCTTATTTATCAAGGGATCGTAATCTAAGGTTATGTACCCAACTAAATACTAACTCGACAAGGAAGTGACCTTTTGTCTGTTAGGAATCGATTTTGGAGACCCAGTGATGAACACACACAAATTATACCACAAAAAAGTATGAAATCCTATTAAGCGGAATTAGGATTCATACTTTCGAGACCTATCTGGTTTGATCTCAATAATCTTCACAGTTTGATCCTGATTGAACTTTGAACACAGTTGGAATAATTTTGCTTGATTGACCTCGAGATCTTCTACCGTAATCCTATTGCACCTTGATCACGAACTGAGTGTGGGCTCAAATAAGTGATCTCCTTACCTTTACAAAATCTCTCTCAATATTTCGAGTATTAAGTTGTGGCTCTGACCTATAAGGCATATCAGTGTATATACAGGCAATGATAGAGACCCCCATGAGAAGTATGGACTATGTTTCCTATATAATTCGGGATTTTTCATTCTACCCGGATTTATTTCGAATTATATAAATTACAATTCATACCACTATAGAATTATAATTGCATCCATTCCTATTTCTTAAAATTACATTTCGAGTTTCATGTTATTAAATACTTATTTATCTCCCCACGTTAAGATTACATATACCCATTGATTAAAATAAATTACTGACAATTTATTTAATCAACATCTATAAAATTTCTTAAGACCTTGCACTTAAATTATTCGTTATGTTGGATATTAATATCCATCCGCATGATTTGACATGATCGAAACTTATAAATTTCCTCAAGAGGATATCATCAATCCCTATAAAGGAACGTGAATTCCATTAATAATTGACAGTTATTATGCACTTAATATTGTGATATAACTCATCGAAACTATTGACCCACAAGACCTCACTCTGTAATGAATCAAAGTCAACAATATTAAATATACGAATTCGTTAATTATCTTTGGTTTAAGAGCACATGTATTCATAATAACCATGAGGTATGAATTGTGTTATATTGTCAGTATACATACAATTATCTCAAAGTGGTCATGTTCAATACATACAAAGTGTACTAACACAATAAATTAAAACTATACCAGTTTTTGTAGTCAAAATAGTCCTACTGAAACACTGTGTTACAGTCCTACTGGTAGTGTGTCAAATTCCACCTAAAACTGTAAACTAAAGACTTATATTCTACAAGAACCGATTATCTGATCCTTTGTGTGTAAGTCAAACTCTACACATCAGATTATCTACTATGTGAAATAAGAGACACATATGCAGAATATGATATGATATAATACAAACATTTCCCATATAAATTCTCATCAAGAAAAGGAATAACCATTTAAATAATTCAAACAAATATTGAGTCGTTACATAAAGTCATGATTTTTAATATAAAACCCTAACACTATCATCCACTCAAGTCAATAACTATCTCGCTCTAGCTAGATTTGATTGATAACGTAGCTTTACCAGGTCAGATACCAACGAAATTTAGTCGTTTCACCTTTTGTCGGCTCAATGATGCCTAAGAAACTTACTGTCGCTCCCTCGGGGTCTAGAACTACACTCTCAAACTGCCTTAAAGTAACCTCCAATATAATACACCCACCTCTTAGTTCGAGTCCTTCCATGAATAAACAACAGACCTGCAACCGACTATACCGACCTTCAAGTTGAAGTCCAAACCAAGTCACAACAATGGGTCGACGCCTGATACTACATTATCATCTTTTTAATTATCGTCACTATTTGTCTGTACGCATTGACACTACATTATAATGTTTACCTAACACTCTGGTTACTTGTTATTGATAGAATTATTGAGAGAGAAAGAAACTCTGTATATTATTGTATGTTAAATCAATGTACAAAGACTCCTATATATAGGAGAGATAGAGATAAAGATAGAGATAGAGATAGAGATACAGATAGAGATTAGGATACATAATCCTAATCCTAAACTAACTAGGATACATAAGAATCAATTCCTAGAATCTCTCCTAGATTCTCGAGAATCATCCTTAACACTCCCCCTCAAGTTGGAATAGATGTTGATTATTCCCAACTTGTCAAGTAGATTTGAGAACTGTGGGAAGCCTAAGGATTTGGTGAAGATATCTGCTGGTTGTTTTGATGTAGAGATATGAAATATTTTAATTATTCCGGCTTGAACCTTTTCCCTCACAAGATGACAGTCAATCTCTATGTGTTTGGTTTGAGGCGATGTGAAGAGCTGCTTGATTATCGCAGTACAACTTGACTGGCTGTGAGTGTTTAATGCCTAAATCATGCAAGATGTACCGTAACCAGGTGATCTCACAGCAAGTTAATGCCATAGAGCGATACTCTGCTTCTGCACTTGACCGTGAAACCGTGTTCTGCTTCTTGGTTTTCCAAGATATCAATGAGTGCCCAAGGAATATGCAATATCCTGTGGTTGATCGCCGTGTGTCTCGGCATCTAGCCCAATCCGCATCACAAAAGGCATTTAACTGTATTGAACTGCTTGCGAAAAGGAAAAGACCTTGTCCCGGTGTGTGCTTGACATAACGCAATACTCGGTGAGCTGCCTCTAGGTGTGGAGTGCGAGGCTTGTCCATGTATTGGCTAAGAATATGTACAGCATATACCAAGTCAGGCCGTGTGATGGTCAAGTAAATCAATCTCCCAACAAGCCTTCGATAGGAGGAAGGATCACTGATGCATTCACCTTCATTCTTGTCGAGAGACAAATTTTGCTCCATGGGCAAATTGGCAGGTTTGACCCCAAGGTAGCCAACATCTTCTAATATCTCAAGTGCATACTTGTGCTGTGAAAGAGCAATCCCTTTGCTTGAACGAGCAATTTCTATACCCAGAAAGTACTTCAATTTTCCAAGATCTTTTAGTTTGAATTGTTGCATGAGGTGGGTTTTAGTCTCTTCAATCTCCTGTAGGTTGTTCCCTGCCAAAATGATGTCATCTACATAAACAAGAAGAGCAGTGAAAGTACTACCACGGTTCGGATGAATAGTGAGTAGTCGGATTCGGATTGATGAAAACCAGCATGTTTAAGTGATGTGGATAACTTGATAAACCATTGGCGGGAGGCTTGCTTAAGCCCATACAAGGATTTCTGTAGCTTGCATACCCGCGTCTCCCCCTTTCGTCCGAAACCAGGAGGCAAGGACATGTAGACCTCCTCCTTAAGATCACCGTGAAGGAAGGCATTATTGACGTCAAGCTGGTGGAGGTGCCAATTTTGGGTGGCGGCCACAGCAAGAAGGAGGCGAACAGTGACAAGCTTGGCTACCGGAGCAAAAGTTTCATGATAGTCCAAACCTTCAACCTGACTGTAACCCTTGGCAACCAAGCGAGCTTTGTAACGCTCGATCGAGCCATCTAAATGAAACTTGATTTTGTAGACCCATTTACAGCCAATGGGTTTCTTGCCTGGAGGAAGTGGCTGGAGGGACCACGTGTCATTGGCTTCAAGAGCATGCAATTCTTGCTCCATGGCATGATGCCATTTGGAATCACAAACTGCTTGGGCAAATGTCTTGGGTTCTGTGGCAACGGAAAGAGAGGTGGCAAAAGCTCTGTGGGCAGGAGATAGGCGAGCATAGTTAAGGCCATGAGATAAAGGATGAGAAGTACCTCCATGAACAGACAACTTCGAGTTAGACGATGGGATGGCCCGAGAAGGCAATGAGGCTTCAACATGATATTGCTGAAGGTAGCTAGGTGCAGGAGATGATGGAGGTTGTTGGTTGGATGTGGTGGGAGAAGATGACGGGATATTGGCGGGTGGAGAGGGAGGTACATCTGTCTCGGAGGGGGGAGAAGAAGGAGGTGTACGTGGGGTGGGAGAGGGAGGTTCGGTGAATCGGTGGGAAAGAGCGAGGGATGGGATGGAGTGGGGTGGCGATAGGTCAACATAAGTGGTGGGTTGGGTTGGAGGTAGCACGGGGGTACGAGGAGCACGGGTGGAGGAGTATGGAAACACATGCTCGTGGAAGAGGACATCACGAGATATGAAAGTATTGCCCGTGTCTAGGTCATAAACCCGATAACCCTTGGTGCCATACGGATGGATACCCAAGGAATAAGCAGCGGGTAGAGCGAGCATCAAACTTAGTAGGACGGTTGTGATGCGTGGAAGCAAAACATAAGCAACCAAACACACGTAAATGTTCATATGCAGGGGGCTTGTGAAAAAGGATATCGTATGGTGTTTTACCATTAAGAATCGGAGCAGGGGTGCGGTTGATGAGGTATGTGGCAGTGAGAATGGCATCTCCCCAAAAATATTTGGGAAGGTTGGCTTGAAAAAGTAAGGCACGTGCCACATTGAGAAGATGAAGGTGTTTGCGCTCAGCGACCCCATTTTGTTGTGGGGTTGAGACACAGCTAGTTTGATGAAAAATGCATTTGTCGGAAAACATTTGGGTCATGTCAAATTCTAGCCCATTGTCACTACGAATAATTTTTACGCAAGACTCAAATTGTGTTTCAACAAGATTAAGAAAAGTAGTGAGAAATCTACGAGCATCAGATTTAGTGTGTAAGAGATAAACCCATGTGCAACGCGAGAAGTCATCAACAATGGTGAGAAAATATCGTGCCCTATCAAGTGTTGGTACATGATAACCCCCCCAAATGTCAACATGGATCAACTCAAATGGTGCTTTTGTATTAATAGAACTCAAGGGAAAAGGATTACGAGTCTGTTTAGCAAGGGGACAAATAGAACAATCATCAATTGAACAAAAATGCATAATTTTAGTAGACAAATAAATGGCACGCAGGCTCTTATTGGATAGGTGGCCAAGGCGTTGATGCCAAAGGCGAGAAGAGGTTAGATTAGGGGCTGAAACGGAGTAACACCCAGCTTCCTTCGCAACATCCAAGTAGTAGAGCCCTTCTCGTTCAGTTCCCATCCCAATCGTCTTCCCCGAACGTTGGTCCTGAACAAGACAAACCTCATCAGTGAATATGACATAGCAAAAAGAAGTCTTAGTAAGCTTGGCCACTGAGATTAAATTCATTTTGAATGAGGGAACACATAGCACATTATGGAGTACAAGGTCCGCGGAAAACCGTATGGTGCCTGTATGTGTCACACAGGCAAGGGCATGATTGGGTAAATGCACATGTCGGTTAGTAACCGGTGTACTGGTGGTCATAAGGCTTGGAGAGCAAACCATATGATCAGTTGCCCCTGTGTCAAATATCCAACAAGTTTCTGAACGAAGAACAGTTGCACATATTGCGTTACCTGAGAGATTGCTCATTGTTGATGTTGTACTCACTTGATTGGCCATGTTGCTAGGTTTGTTGTGATCAAGGAGGACAAGGATGTTATGGTACTGTTCAGTTGTAAGTTTGTAGGATGTTGGTGACACGTCGGGATTACCTGGTTGGGAATCAACATGGTGAGCCTTGGGAAGAACGTCTGGGCTGGCATTCTTCCTATCTTGATGATTGCCTTTGTTGCCATTAGAAGTAGCCCTCTTCAATTTTCGACAAATGTCAATGGTGTGGCCCTTCCAACCACAATAATCACACTTGAGGTGTGCTCGGCAAGTGTCAGAACTGTGACCTGTGGCATCACAGCGTTCACATTTGAGGTGTGAATTCTTGGGCGAATAATTTGAGTTGGAATAACGCGACCCAACCTTGACAGCAAACGCAGCAGCTTCTGGTGTCTTTCCTACGGCCTGTGAGGATACAACTCGCTGTTTCTCATCTTGAATGATAAGAGAATACACCTTGTTCACTGTGGGTAGCGGCTCCATAAGCAAGATTTGCCCACGAGCTGCTGTGTAGACTCCATTAAGGCCCATGAGGAACTTTATAGTTCGTTGTTTTTGCTGGTACTGATGCAACCCTTTCGCGGTATCACCTTTGCAAGTCGGAAGTGGACATAGCGCATCGCGCAAATCCCACAAACCCTTAAGTTTGGTGTAGTATTCACCGACGCCTATGTCTCCTTGCACACAATCATGGATTTCCTGCTCGATGTGGAAAAGATGCACGCTATTCGTGTGGGAAAACCGCTCTTTTAATTCATTCCAAATCTCGTAAGCGTTGTCATTGTACATGACACTTTGTGCAATGTTAGCCGATATGGAATTGAGGATCTAGCCTTTGACAAGAGTGTTGCAGCGGGTCCATTGCTTGGCTTCAGCTGCTGAATCCGTGAGTGGCCCCGTGATGGTGCCATCAATGAAGCTGTCCTTGTTTTTGGTAGTGAGAGCCATGAGCATCGCATGGCTCCAAATGAGATAATTTTCTTGGGTCAGCAATTGAGCCACAAGAACTAGACCTGGCTGGTCCGAGTGATGAAGATAGAAGGGATCGCTTGGATCATCATATGTGATTGTTTGAAGCCTGGATGCTCCAGATTTTTCGGAGGGCTGCTCGTCATCCTTTGCCATGAATTCTGGTGGTGAAAGGTGTGACGGCTAGGGTTTGATTTGGTTTACAGGAGGAGCCCTAAAGCTCTGATACCATGATAGAATTATTGAGAGAGAAAGAAACTCTATATATTATTGTATGTTAAATCAATGTACAAAGACTCCTATATATAGGAGAGATAGAGATAGAGATTAGGATACATAATCCTAATCCTAAACTAACTAGGATACATATCCTAAACTAACTAGGATACATAAGAATCAATTTCTAGAATCTCTCCTAGATTCTCGAGAATCATCCTTAACAGTTATAGGTGACATTTGGACCGGTGTCCTTATCGTAAATTTTAAATTTTCCCTCACAAACACCCGAGTATAATCAAGTTCACAAAGTTCTCTAAAGACCATTCAACATTTCTATGACAATTTTGATAGCATAATCGCTATAGTTACGATGGTCTCCTCGGTAGCACAACGGCCATACCCCGCATAATCAACAACTTTCAATAGATACTGGATTAGACAAGTCTAATTTACATTTCTATTCCATTAAGATCATCGTATCATACAAATTAGAGTCAAGTAAGGTCAAACATCATAAATCATGGTCTAACAGTTCACACGAGATCCCACGGGGATACATGGACATAACATAAGTGTGGTGCATGCAAGTACAATGTGTACATGTATTTTGGACCAGTTAATAGTGTTGGAACGAAGTCCCTATAAACATTTTAATATTCTATAAACTTTGAATTTTTTGATAAATTGCTCGGGCGAGCTACTAAAATTCAGATTTTGACAGATCTCTGACATTTTCTAAAAACCAAACAAGTGTACTAAAAATTTAACAAGGTCATTTGAGCTGCCTAGAGCTCATTCGAGAGAGTCTTTTTTTCAGAAACTTGCAACTTTCTAATTTTTATAAAACAACTCAAAATTAAACCATACATCATGCATACTAGGAAAGAAACATAAATTGAATATGAAATTGATATCCTCTAGGTTGGTAGGTAAAGAAATACCTTAATCGAAGAAAAAACAACGAATTGATCACGAATCGATAAATATTGAGCAGCACTTTAGCTAGAGTTTTCTTCTCCAACAACACCAAGAACACTCATAACTCACTGTTATTTCTATAGACATATTCGAAATTCTATTTACAGACTCAAGGTAAATATTCCTCATCAATGGCCCAAATAAATTCAATATTCATTGGCATAATGTTCCTATCAATTTCCCATTCTAATGACCATAACCCCCCCCCCCCCCCCCCTCCCCCCCTCTCCACACATTAATTTGAGACTTCAGTTAGAATCAAAAGGAATCCAATGTTTAAACGTTTGTCAGCTGAAAATCGTGAGTTAATATCATGAATACGCAAGAACCCCAAAAGATTCTAGTCCCGATATTTTGTATCCTAACAGCTCGATCGAGTGGTCAAGAGGTCGTTCGAGCAGCCTCCCTTAATTTCAAAATTTTAAATTATAAAATCAAATTAATTAAAGACACGAATTTAAATACTAAAAACCAATTAGATTCTGGTTGAGTTTGAGAAATGGTTGAAACTTTATCCACCTAGTTTTGTCGACCAGCCCTGGAAGAAGCACATTTGCCACCACCAGAGGAGGAATCACCCTTAGAATAAGAGTATGAGGGCTATCCGAATTTGGAACCCCTTGATATGGTTGCTTGGACCTCAAGAATTGCTTGCCTTTGGGCCACAAAGGCCCTACCGTAAGTTTTCAAAACCATCCACAAAGTTTGTAGGTCAAGGATGTCTTGAATCATGGGGTTCGATCCACTAATATACCCGGCAACCATGTGATCTTCACTCTCATTCAATTCAACTCTAGCAACAAGTTGATGGAAGGCCTCCATATAGTCATCAACACTTACATTTATTTTGAGATTGTACAAGTTATTGTAGAGGTTTTGCATGTAGTTGAAAGACAAGAATTGTTCCTTAAGTTTCTTCTTCATTTTCTCCCATTCTCTAATCTCTCTTTCCTCTCTTTTGCCTACAAGGTTGTAATTTCCTCTCCTTTGAGGTAGATAGCTATCAACTTTATATTCTTCTCCTCTGAGAATTCATCATAATCAAACACACTTTCCATGGTATTCAACCAATCAACAAATTCATTCGGGTAAGGCTTCTATTGAACTTGAGAAGTTCAATCTTAAAGTTGTTCTTCCACTTGTAAGGAACGTGAATGCGAGGTGACCTACGTTAATTCGGTTCACCAATTGGGTTCTCAAAATGACTTTGAGACTCATCGAATTCTGCACTACCAACACACGACACTTGCATGTTTTGCACCATCGCTGTTAAAGTAGCAACTTGTTGTCTCAACTTGTCTACCTTATTATTTTTGTTGCCAAACTCAGGTTTTTCATCATTATTCACCACAAATCCTCTACATCAACGTCCTCTCCTACCTTTACCACTTCTATGATCTATCACAACACTCAATTCAACTCCAATATTCAATTCAACGCCAAATAAGAAATACGCAAACAACTAGGGACCCCAAACTTTAACAAGTCAAAAGTAATCGCTTCTAATTAATGACAAATACACAACAAATAGCAACAAATCGCACAAACCAACATAGAATCGCAACAACTAAGGCCAATCACAGCAAATCTGAGTGAAATCGAACCTATAACAACACTATAAATGGCTAAAATCACTAGGTCAAGCACGAAAATACTATTTGAAGCTCTGAAATCTTAATTTCAACTAGATTGGATGGTTGTTTCGATCACTAAAGAAGGTGACGACTTCAAATAGGGCTAGACTAGTCTCGAAAATCACAAACGAGCGTTGATTTGGTCATTTTAAAGTTCACTTTGGCTTGTAGATTACTCAAAATAGGATTTTAAGGCTCCAAGTCGCAAATTAGGGTTTGAACAAGTCGATTTAAGCCTCGAAAAACCTCAAAAAATGAGCAAAATGGGCAAAGTGGACAAATCTGAAGAAAGTAGGGGATTTCGAGTTCTGGCAATGTTTTCGACACCAATTTAGGAAAGAGTTTTGACTATGACTAACCTCCATCTCTCAAGAACATTGCTTCATCTCCAAAACTCTCTGATTTCTAATTACGAAACAATGTGGAGATTGAAAGTTTGGTATGTTCTTATATAGTGGTATAGGGATTAAATTCCCATAATGGCCCATTGATCTCTATCAAAATCACAGTAGTCCACCATTGATACCTCCCATAACCACACTATAATAGGGCATGAAAAGCCACGGAGGCTATATTTTAAGAATGGATGTGGCAATTGTGGGAAAGACGGAAAAAATAGTATGGTGCAACTCGCTTCACAACATTTCTCAAACTCAACCATTTATTAGAAATTAAATATGCGATAAAATATTAACTTAATAATTAAATGTAAATTAACTATTTTAAATAATTTCAAAATCTTATTAAAAATTTAACTTATTACACGGGTTGAGTTGATTTGATCGATTCTAACCCTACTAGGCTGATTAACCATGTGATGTGTCACATCAGCCTATGATAAGCAGTGGAAATAAAGAAGAAAGTACTCGAGTTTGAACAGAGGCAGACACCACAAGTTTTATAAATAATGGTGAAGACTACCCATGAAGAGGATAAAAAACTTGAGAAACTGAATAGACCACATTGACTGAGCTCTAATATAAGTTGTCTTTCTTAATAATGAGTTTTACTATTGTATTTGATGAGGGTTCTAAGCCTTTGATTAAGGCTTCAGCTTGATATTTATTGAACAATCGCAGGGCATTTTCGAAAGTGGTCAAGGTGCTTCCTTGTGCATATTGGACTTTGGGATCGAGTGAGACAAACTGCATTTGGTTATTTCTCCAGCTTGGACATGACTCGTGGAGAAGTCTCATAAAACAACACCCCACGTAACTTGTAACGACCCGGATTTTTTATATTTTTTTATATATATTGGATATTTTTTTATTTTAGATTAATAAATATTATTTTTTTCTAATTGATTATCTTGAAATTTTACTCGTGTATATCCCTTTATTTTCCCTCTGACCAAGTTCGTTGAATCTTTATGAAGAATTATCTAATTTATAATTTATTTTTTATATATATTAAATATTATATTTTTATGATTATTAAGTATTTTTATTAATTATTATCGTAACTGATAATTATTATAATATTTGAATCTCATTGAAACTCTATCCCTAGTATTCAAATCCTACTCAAACTCTATCCTTGTTAATTCGAATCCTAATTGGATTCAGATTCATCCCTCTTTGTCTATTTATATAGCCCCTGATTTATAAAATATTCATTTTCACCGTTTCAGAGTTTTTGTGTGCGTCTTGAATATTTGTGAGGTATTTTCTTGAAAATCTCGCGTTCATTATGCGTGCGCATCTCTCTTTTTCTTCTTTTCTTTTTTCCTCTCTTGGTCTCTCTCTCGTTTTCTCTCTCATACTCTCTCTCGTCTCCCTCTGTTCTCTAATTCTATCTCTCTCCTCTCTCTCCTCTCTCTCTCTCGGCAGTGGGCAATGCCCACTGTTTGTTGTCTTTTTTATTTGTTTTATTAATGTTTTGTTAGTTTAAAATTTAATTATTGTTTATTTATATATATACTATATTTACTTATCCTATTATTTTGTTATAATATACTGTTTTTATTTATTTATTATATTTAAAGTATGATTTTGATTTATATTTGATAGTGTTGCGATAATTGGATCTCGGTGCAATGGTTGATTTCGTAGATTTTTTAGTAGTGTTTGATTCGTCGAACCGAGGTAAGAATTTCGGACCGAGCCCTACATATATATGTGATTTATGAGTAGATTTTGATTAATTTGTATTCGAAGATTATATAGGGGATATGAATCAAATATTTAGTAATTAATTATTGGAGTACTTATGTGTATTCGATTGCGTGAATTAATCAAGTTGAGAATTTAATAAATATTAAGTGTCAAATCGGGATTGGTTCTGAACCATAGGAGTGTTATATATTTATTATATGTGACGATTCGTGATTCAATTTAATTTAGTTGATCAATTAAAGAACTATTATTTGTTGAGACCGATTTGTATGCTAGGGCCCACGAATGTTGTATGTGACTTAGATTTGGTCGATGTTGATGATATCGCATGATTTTAGTGATTTTAATTTATGCTCGATGCAAGTTTAATTAAAATCGCATGATGATATTTTATTATTGCATGTTGAGCATGACGGATGATCATTGTGCATGCACGCATGGAAATTGGAAGATTAATTGAACGGCAGGGTTAGATGACCGACCGGCAAAAGTGTGCGTCGTTAGGGTGCCGGCCTTGGGTCAATGGTTTAATTTCATAAAACAGGACTTTCCTCAAAATATGTAAAAACGAGTATAATGGATAGTCCGGAGTATCGATCCACAGGGAAAAGAAAGTTGGATTCAAAGATTTCGTAAATTGGTTTTTTCGACGTTTCGGACGTCAACCTCAAAGTTTGTTTGGTGTGGTTAACAATGATATTAACTAAGTGAGAGATTAAAACTAGATTAAGGAGTGGGGTTAAGTCCTAAAGTTTGGTCTATTCAAATCTTCCGTTGGTCTATCTCTTCTCCTTATAACTCAATCTAGCCCCCGGTTTCGGGTTTTAGATCGGAAAATACTTCGATGAAAATCAGGATTTTAATTCATAAAATGGTTTTGACGGATCCTTCAAGTTCAAGGAAATGGGATCAAAAGATGAAGGTCATCGATCCAAGTATTAGATATACCAACTCTAAGGATGGCTATAACTAAGCAAGAACTTAACTCTTCATTTTTGTTTTAATAGGAAGAACTTAGAAAGATCCATCAATGGACATTAGATACATATTGAGAAGATATAGACCAACATGGTTTTGAATAAATCTCACATTTAGACTTAACCCACACTAGTTTAGCTACTCATATTTACCATAAACATGAGAAAAGTGAGAGAAAACATGATGAACAAACTTATCTAAAGAGAAAATATGAATGATCTAACCAAAATTATACTAGAAAACTCTTGGTAAATCAGATTTTAAGGTGAGAAATGCAATACTAATGGAAATATAATAGTAACTCTTACCAATATTTAAGTGATTCCAAGATAATACAATGCTTCACAAGAGAATAACACTAAAAGATTAACAACTTACTCAAAACTTGAAGAACAATGCATGAAGAACAAAATATCCTAAGGCAAAATGAGGCAAGAGCTCTCATAATCTGTATATTCTATGTGTAATGTGGGTGTGAGAGACCCCTTTAGCCAAGGAAAATAACCTACAAAATATCCTAACAAACTAGGTGCTATTACAATTCTATCCTTCAAATTGGCATAATAAGAACCTTCTTAATCTTTCATCAGGCCAAAAGCCTTCTTGTCCCCTGATTTGGCACACAAATCAAGGAAAGGTGGTCCCCCAAAAGTCAGCCATCCCAAAGCAAAAGTTTTGCTTTGTCGAACTTGATACACCGGTGTCAAGGTAATGAGGCACCGGTGCCTCTGGTGCTCTGTATCTGGTGTTGTTGTGAAAGGAGGGACACCGGTGTCAAGGAATTGAAGTACCGGTGTCATTGGTACTCTGTATTTCTGGTTATTCTTTGAAATAAGGGGAGACACCGGTGTAAAGGAATTGAAGACACCGGTGTCATGGGCACTCTGTATTCTCCATCTTTTTTTGCAATTGGCAGAGACACCGGTGTAAAGGAATCAGAGGCACCGGTGTCACTTGGTCTCTGTATTTTGGCTTCTTCAGTGGAATAAGGGAAGACACCGGTGTCAAGGGAATGGAGCACCAGTGTCACTGATCTCTGATTTTTTGCTTCTCCCAACCAAGTTCGGGCTTTGACCCTTTGGACCTCGTGTGACCTCCCCGGACCTTATTTGACTTTTGAAGAGTTGACTTAGGCACTTCAGGGTCCTCTTTTCTCTGTTTGACCTGCGAGGGACATGAAATACCTTTTCGTGCATTATCGAGTGTAAACGTGAAATAATGCGTGCACGCAAGTTAAAATAGACGTGTTGAGCCGTAAAATACACAATAACATGCGCTCATCATTAGATGATCTCATTGTTGCGATAATGAGTGATAATCAAAATATTTTAGAGTTGTGGTAAATTATGGGGGATTGCGAGACCCCGATGTTGATACCGATAAAGGGAATTGCGAGGCCCTGAGGTTGTAATTTGGCAGAGAGGGATTACGAGACCTCGATGTTGCGATACCGATGAAGGAGATTGCGAGACCCTGAGGTTGTAATTTGGCTAAGGAGGATTGCGAGATTCCGATGCTGCGATACTAATAAAGGAGATTGCGAGACCCTGAGGTTGTACTTTTGATATGGGGGATTGCAAGACCCCAGTGGAGATAATAATAATAAAAAGATACTCAATGCGGAAAGCTGTATGCACGACATTGCATGCGCATATTTATGCATGATATTGCAGATTTTCTGTTTGTTCATGATTCTTTGCATGCTGTATAGAAGGATTATCATGTGTATTTATTTGTAAATTAGGGGTAAGGTTAAATTTTCCTACTGAGTGTTAATCACTCATTTGAAACTACTTCTTGGCCCCTGGTATTTCACACCATGTTTTGAGAAACAGGTTGAAGCAGAGCTAATTTGGAAGTTCAGGAGACTCAAGAAGACGAGAGGAATGTATCAGAACCATGACTGTACCAATAACAGTCCAATGGTTTGACTTAGGATGTCCCCTTAGTTGTTTTTAATTAATGATAATTTGTTATTCGAATTATTGATTTTTAAAACTATTTAATGAGCTAAATTTTGGGTCGGTTGCTTTGCTAGAAATTAATAATATTTGAGAATTGGGTCCTTTGTTTTTAAATAGAAAATTTTATTCCGCTGCTTTATTAAATATCTTTTATTATAACGTACCATAAATATTATGGGGCGTTACATAACTATTTTTAAAACCCAATTATAATTTAAAAAAAATAGATTTCACGAGTTAAAAGCAACAAATAAAAAAGAGATAATGTTCATTCACCAATTCCTTTTTGGTGAGCGAATATAATTACACTACTTTATGATTGTTTGATAACCCATTTTCAACACTTAAAATAAAATAGATTAAGTAAAAAAGTATTAAGTTGGTTTGATAACAAAATTTTAAAAACCTTAATACGTTTGAGTTTTTAGCAAAAATAAAAAATAAAAAATAAAGTACGTATTTCTCTACTTAATTAAAAAAACTGAACACACTCAAAAGAGTTATTTAAAAATAAGTCTGTTCACCACTGTTAGCCGCCACAACCACAGTGCCGACCACCGCCACTAACATCACACTGCTGACTGTTGTCACTAACCACCACCATCGTCACCCACTTGCCACTCACCACCCGTCACTAACTACCACACTGCTGACCACTATCACTAACTACCACCACCGTCATCCACTACTAACCACCACCGCCACCTGCTACCACCACGCTGCCGGCCACTACTACTAACTATTTTACTAATTACTGCCATCATTCACCACCACACTGTCGACCACCGCTACTAACCACCATCAGCACTCATCACTAACCACCACCGTCGGCCGCTACTACCACATTGTCGACTACCACCACTAACCACTACTGTCACGTCATTCACCACCACTGTACCAACCACCGCTTCACCGCCTCCGACCACCACTACCAGCACGCTTATAACATCAGGTGGAGTTTGGTGTGTCGCAAGACTTATGGAAGGCTAAATTAAAAAATCAATAAAGTTCAAATTTTAGCTCATTGTACGGACTAAATAGTTTAATTAATTCAATACTTAAATTTCAGTACATACCAAACAATTTTATGCTTAAAAAATTTAGTATTCAATTTTCAGTTTAATTTTCAAATTTAAAATTTTTAACTTTCAATTTTATCAAACAGCACATATACTATTGTCTTAGCATCGCCACATGGCCGAATCTCATTAGACGTAACACAATTTTAAAAGTATCTGACTGGAGTGTAACACAGGGGCCTCGTATACACAATATGTCACTCCTGTCGTGCCACTCCCTACCGACCGGCGCGTTGACTTTAAAACGCATTAGCGACCGGCCAACGCATTCCCTCCAATCCCGTAAATTCTCTCTCTCACGCGTAAACTCAGCTGATCCAATTTACCGAACACATCTTTGCGTACCTCTTCATTCCCGCTAATCGAACCCCCGCCCAACTCGTTCCTTCTCTCTCTCTCTCTTCAAATCCGATTCAAATTCTCCCTCTCGATTCGTCAAATCGGATTCAAAATCTGTCTGTGCGTGTACGTACATAAGCACTACTCTCTCTGTCCATTCAATTCGGAATTGTAGCGGGTGATTGAATCTCGAGCATGTCGAAGTCGTTGCCGTACTCGATGAAAGATGTCCACTACGACAACGCCAAGTTCCGGCAACGATCATGCCTCAAGGTTCGCAACAGTACCACTTAGATCTTCTCTCTCTCTCCTTTTGATCAGAAAGTGGAAAATGTGAATTTCGCTCTTTCCCTGTTTGCACTTTGTTGTATTTGGTAGTCTTAGTAGGTTTAGGTGGTTCGGCGTTTTGGGATGACTTGTTCAAAACTTCACGGACAATGCTTTTCATACTTCTAATTATCACGTCCAAAACAAGCTATTACTGGGTGCCTATCCATTGATTGTCAATTAATTTTCACAATTGATTCCCGTTTATTTGCGCCTATTAGTGCACTTTTATTCGTTGTGATTCCTTTACTACGGTTTCTTTGTTTACTTCTTCCACGTGCAAGTCAGTTGCGGCCGAGAGTGTTAGATTTTGCCCGCATCTGTTTATATTATCTCTAAATCTCGTAGAGCATGGGCGACCTCCCGCCAATTTTCTGCTGGTTTTGAGTTCGATAGATTAGAGGATAACTGAAATGAACGGGTGGAACATCTGAAATGTTCTCCGTTGCTGTAGATGTGTGTATATCTTGCAGTACTGATTCTGATTCATTGCTTATGTGGTATTAACATTTTTTGTTTGCATAACATACATTCATATGGCATACCATATAGAATGGCTGTGCTTATGGTCTACTTACGCAACATAATTCTGTTTGAGTTCTGAACTGCTTTGCGGGGTAAGGTTGTAGAACTTTCCCTATACCTGCTTAGGGATTTGATTTCTTTTGGTCTTTCTTGGGCTACGGAGAAGACATAAATAAGTTGCAAAACTAATGGAACTTGCCATATTCTTACAGTCAATTTCTTATGTCGTTGTCGGAAATTAGTCCAGTAATTAAATTTATTCTAACCGCAATAGACAAAGTAGTTAAGAAAGCTAGTATATAGTGTTACCTAAGGTAGCTTTTGGAATTAGGTTATTTGAAGACGTAATATGTTGGATATTGAGTGTTTAAAGTCTTTTGCCTTCAAGAAGATGTCCACCAGTGTTTTGATAATTGCAAATCAGTGGGTTGGCGGGAAGTGGAAGGTGAAACATGTGCCCCTCCAACGAGAGAACACCCCCCCCCCCCCCCCCCCCCCCCCGGCGGCCACGCGCGGGGTTTGTATCTTCATAATGTAAATACGTTTTGTGATTTTTGTTTTAATATGATAAAATAATGTTTTTGATCTTTTCTATGAATTCACAAGTTTAAGTCTTGATTTTCATAGTGTTTTGGCTCTTTTGCAGTGAATTCTTCACTGCAAAAGAGATACTGTATTCTATGTGCACAAAACATGTCCATATCGTAATATGAAGAAACATGTCTTCGCGTGTCCAGGTTCGTCTGTGCTGCTTAGATAAGATACCGTATTTCTTTACTAGTAACACATGTTTCATGCTGCTGTTAGGAATAGTATTTATCTGATTTGTTAGTATAGTGTCAACTCTCAAGCACTGGCATTTTACGGCGCTTGTCCTTTTCTCTAGTGGTTCTTGTAGCTTGCGTACCATATATATTGCTTCTTAACCCTTAGTTATCAGATTGGCTTAGCTGAATATTGTAGTGATACTTTATCGCAGTTAAGGATGCAATTGCATGTATTGCAGGGCAAACTACAGCACGTTGTCTAGTTTATGTTATTCCCTGGGGTGCTTTCTTAACCTAAATTTTATGGAGCTTCGTATACCTATTAACTTTTTGTACAATACGGAATTAGAAACATCTCATGCCAATTCAAACTTTCAAATTGTTAAATAAAAAATTGAGATTAACTGTCTTGTCCTAGTACTTCTCTCTGTAAATCTTTAATTCGTACATTTTATAGTTGCTTGTCTATCCTCGTGCACATATTTTTTATTACATTGGGTCTCAGTTGGTATTTCTTGTATATGCAGGTGATCACTCAGACTTTTCTCACTAGTAAGAAGCATGATTGTACAAGCTGTAGTACGGGCAAGATTTTAGTGCTACTACTGATTGGCGGCTTGGCATATCTTATGTTAACTCATACAAGTCCAATCAATTCTGTTAGTAGTATAGCAAAAGATATTGGGACTGAACCAGGAAATAATCTCAACACAAACAGTAGTGGCAGATTCGGCAGATTTTGGAGAAAACCACCAAGGCTTCCTCCTAGATTATCACCTGATGAAATGGGTAGTAATAAGAGTTCTGGTCAGGAACCTGAGAAGTTGCATTCAGCATCTAAGTGGAAAGCTAGGCAACAAAGTGTTAAGAATGCATTTATCCATGCATGGTCCGGCTATAAAAGCTTTGCGATGGGTCATGATGAGCTTATGCCACTGAGCCAGATGGGAGTTGATGGGTTAGGAGGTCTTGGTGCTACTGTTGTGGACGCTCTAGATACGGCTATGATAATGGGAATTGATGAAATAGTTTCCGAAGCTGGTTCTTGGATCGAAATGCACCTTCCAGAGAGAATTAATGAGAAAGGTCAAGTTAATTTATTCGAAACAACCATACGTGTTCTTGGTGGCCTTTTGAGTGCTTATCATTTGAGTGAGGGAGAACAAGGAAAGAGCCTTGTACACAAGGGTCCTAAGCCGGTTGTCTATTTAGAGAATGCAAGGAATTTAGCTGATCGACTGCTAACTGCTTTTACTTCAAGTCCAACTGCTATTCCCTTTAGTGATGTTGTTCTACGTGATCGGTCAGCTCATCCTGCTCCCGATGGTCTGAGTAGCACTTCTGAAGTTTCCTCTTTACAACTTGAGTTCAATTATCTAAGCTCTCTTACTGGTGATCCAAAGTATAGTACAGAATCCATGAAGGTCTTGGAACATTTAAAGACTCTCCCAAAGGTGGAAGGTCTGGTTCCTATTTACATAAGGTATGTGCTTCACTAACTTCATATTTCATACTTCTTTTAGTACCCTACAGACAATTAACCTAATATTGAGGGACTTTTTCCGCTTGCCAAAACCCTTTGCTCACAGAATCTGGTATCATGGGTAGGTGGTTATCAGGGACCCTAGGCACCCTTGCCTGGCGAATTGGAGGGAGAAACTTATGTTTGGAAAAAGAAAAAAAAAATTAAACAAGCATCCTGTCAAAAAAAAAAAAAAAAAGAAAGGAAAACGGGGAAAAGAAAAAAGATATGGAGTCAGATACTTTTTCCTCCCATCTGTCTGGACGATTATTTAGATCTGTAGAGGTGGTGAAACTTCTTCAAACAAGTCACATTTAAGTGAGAATCAGCAATTGCATCAATCGAATGTTGAGTTTTCCCACACTAGAGGAAAACATGTATGCTTCACTGGCAATGAGATTTGCCATCAAAATTACCACTTTCATATTTGGAGCCAGTTTTCAACATGGATGTGGTCAGGGTCATCCCCAACCAATACTCATATGTGAGTTTATGCTTGGCCTTAAGCACTTTTGAGTTCTTGAAGGAGGGAGGGAGGGGGAGAGAGAGAGCTTTACTACTTTGTGCTTTTCAATTAGTTTTAAACGTAAATAATCAATCATTCAACTTCATTTGCTTTTCCTTGACCTTGGTTGATTTGGATGTCCAATGAATACTTGCATTTAATTTCAAATGTCAGGTAGGAAGCTGAAGCATTCATACTATAATGTGTTACTGTCACCTTTGTGAATAAAAATCTGATATATCTAGTTACAGCACTTTTAAATCACCGTCAGCTTTCTATTTCCTCCTAAGACCTGTTTATAATTTATAAAACGATTTAGAAGGAAATAGAAGTTGCCTTTATGTTGGTGCAAGATTAGTTGCCATATAGCGAGACGAATTTGAACACAAAATGATTTGATGTCCAAAGATTAAACTTGTTTTTGCCTCGCTGTTTTGTGGCTTGTGTTGCAAGTCTGAGAACTATCCTTCCTCTCAAGTTCATAAGCTTGAGCTTCTCTGCTAGGCTCCTTTTATTCTTATGTAAGTGGTGTTTGCTCATCTCCTCAAATAGGCAGTGAGAACTCTGTCATACTTAGAAATATCCGTCCCCATTTCGCATGCTTATAGTTTTTCTACTCTTTTGAACACCCTTTCAACCCCTCAGAGGAGGTTTTTCCTAGAGGTTAGCGGACTCACACTCCCTAGTGTTGCCCCACCAATTACATGCATGACCTATAGCAATCATTGATAACTAGTTACGAAATATTCTCTGAGTTGATGTGGTGGCTGATATTTTACCTCATACGCTTGACCCGCGTGGGTTTACTTTTTGATTCATGTTGATATTAATTTAGGGTTACAATAGTGATTCCCAATTGATTGGTGTTAAGTAAGACGAATGTGGACCACAACCTCCTGCATTTAGAAGCACATGAAATTGCTATAGGACAGCTGTGGAGGGCTTGAATGCTGATTTTAGTTGGTTTCGATGGCTGAAATAACTGTTGGCAAATGTAGGGTTTGTAAAAGTTTATATGGGTGTAACCAGAGGGAAAGTTCATAAATATTTTTTGCATCGAAACACATAAACGGTGATTAAGTTGGCTCTATGGCTCTGCACGGGTACTTCAAAAATGTGGCTGTATGAGTACCCAATATTGGTATAGGTGCGGCAAAATACGTACCAGATACGTCAAATACGTATTGGTAGGGTTTGGCATTCGAGTATGACACCGATACACCATGGGTGCGGGGTGGGTACGACGTTGGTACGCCTGTTCTCTTATTTCTTTTTTCCTATTTTTTTGTGGTTAACAACTAATACTTTTTTCCCCTTCTAAATTGTAACTTTTATTTGTCTTTTTGTCCTTACCATAGAGTTTGTTTCTGTAAAAGAACTAATTTGCAGTACCAACACAATAAAAAATGAAAAGAGGATTACTTGCATTACAAAATATTCTTCTCTTCCGAGTTACCCTACGAATTTAAAAAAATAAAAAGAATTAATTACAGAAATAACATTGAAACATGGAACGAGGGATACCAAACTACTAAACGTAAATATGAATTGTAGCATATAGCTAGGGCATCTTTGGTGTAGGTTTTTAAAAAGGCCAAATTATTTGGACACCCTCGAAATTTTTACCCAAAATCATTTTCACCCCCTTACAAAATTCTGTATATCTATCACTTCCTGACGTACTTTAGTGCTTGGTCTTTGTAACTCTGTTAACGAAAGCATTGAAAAAACTAAAGTGTCCCCCGTTTTAGGAGTGTTCGAATAATTAAGCCTCAACTAGGTTTATCAAAAATAGTTAATGAGAGATTTTGTACTTACATATGCTAACGAAGATGATGATGAAAACATAAGTAATTTGCATGGAAATAGAAAGGGAGATTTTGCTAGGTTTCAGACGGGGTGAAATTGGAAGGGCCATCGGATTTAGGTGCGAGAAATTGGAATAATAGTGAAGAGAGGAATGGGGTTAAGATTTGGCTGAATTAATTAGGGTTAGGAAGATATGTCCCTGTTTTTGAGATACATGAAGTCGACTATGAGGTTTTGCCATCGTTGACGTTGGTGGATCTCAAAAGGATAGGGGAATAAATGTCATTGGTTCGAGTCAGAAAATGTATTGTGTGATTAAGAAGTCAAGGGCTTTTCCTGATGTAGATTTTGAAGTTTTTGGATAGTGAGTTGAGGTGATGGAGAGAGAATTACTCAGCCATGGCACTGAATGATAGAGAGAGAGAAAGAGATGGCGGTGTTTTAGAGGAAGAGAGAGAGAGAGATCACTGCCCATTGGCTACTTTGGCAATCTTTGCATTGCCCATTCCTCACGAAAGAACATCATCTCCTTCGCTTAGGGAGCCCTCGATGACTGCAAGTTGGGGTTTGAATGTCCTCGGAGGATGTGGTAGGGATGACAAGTGAGAAGGCGGTGTCGACGATCGTCAACCTAGCATAGGAAGCGAAGATTGCCAGAGGAGTCAAGGCTTCTAGTCATGCTGCTCTCTTATGCATCTGCAAGTCCCTCGTCGCCGAGGAGTGTCAATTCCTTTCTCCTGTTTGCTACTTTCATTTTCATCTCCTTTGGTACCTGTTTGCTACGTGCATATGGATTTCTGCAAAAAGTTCCAATCAGTCCACTTTCGGGCTTAGAGAGAGAGCCAAATACCATAAACTTGGAGAGAGAGAGAGAGAGAGAGAGAGGGGGGGGGGGGGGGTTGTGGATAAGAAAGGGCATTATGGAGAGAACTAATTAATTTTTTCTCCAAACACAATTTACCATTCAGCAATCTCACGGAAGACTATCAAAAGCATCTAAGTGGAGCATTATATTGCTTCAGGGGGTGATAGTGATACAAAATTTTGTTGAGGAGGTGAAAGTGATTTTGGATGATAGTTTAGGAGATGTCCAAATAATTAAGCCTTTTAAAAGTATATGAAACTGTTTAATAGGATAAATGAACGCTTGGACATTAACTAGATCAAAATGAGATACTTTTGATCATTTTTTCACTTGTTGACATATATAAAACAAGTTATCAATAGTTGTATATACTGAACTAGAGATGTACCCAGGCGTACTCGTATTGTAGCTTTTTTGGGTCTTTCCGTATTGCTGCACCCGTAACATATCGTACCCACATGCTATATTTGTACTGTTGCTTCATAACTCTACATCAAAGTTCTGGCTTGTCAGACGGTGTAGAATGACAATTGAGTTGGTCTGTTTGTCACTTGTAAAATGCTTAACCTTGCAGAGAAATTATAGATGTCGCACCTTGGGTTAAGGTTGCATCACACTCCAGAGAAGTTTCAGAAGTCCTATGACATTCTCTAGAACAGGTTTTATTGAATTAAAAGCCTTACTAATGGAGGATAACCATAGGGATCTTAGATAAGTTAGCTTATGTTCCATTAAGTAAGAGAAGAAAGTAAAAAAGAAAAATCTAGGCATCACACCTAGGATTAGGGTAGCATTAGGGTAGCATCTCAAGATCTATAATGGAAGTTTTAGTAGTTCTGTGCAACTCTAGATCCTGTTCTCTACCAAATTGGAAGCAGGACTGATGCAGGATGTCTATAGAATTTTGAGTAAAATTGCATATAGTTGAGTTTGTGGTGTGTCTAAGGCGGGCAAAGCTACAAGGGTTGATGTTTTATTCAGTGGGTAAAAGCTTATAGGGTTTCTCAATGGAAAGGGGAGTATCAACCTGGTTTTGAAAAGTTTCATTTTGTTGGATTGGTAAACTAGAGTTTTTAAATTCAGTTGCCATTTCTAATTCTTAGTTCTCCACTGCTCGGACAAAAAGGGTCTCCAAGTAAATGCCTGTATAGTGTTATATTAACAAGTTCATTTACAGTAGTCAGGCATTAAGTTCATCGTTTCATTTTTTCTGACTTGAACCTTAATCTTACTGTCGTTTACTGTCCTTTGTTTATCACTTTGGGTTTATCATGCTACTCACTGTTGTTTTTTCTCCTCGTATATGCAGCCCTAACAGTGGTGAATTTAGTGGCGAAAACATTAGACTGGGATCTCGTGGTGACAGCTACTACGAGTACCTTCTTAAAGTTTGGCTTCAGCGCCAAGAAAGTAACCTCACATATATACACAACATGTACGAAGAAGCAATGAAGGGTGTTAGGCACCTCCTTGTTCGGAAATCCATTCCGAATGGACTGGTATTTGTGGGCGAAATGCCTTATGGACTTAATGGTGGCTTCAGTCCTAAGATGGATCACCTGGTATGTGGTCCTTACCTAACAGCATTTTTTGGCACATCATGGTTCGCTGATACAAACTGTCAGAAGTTAGGAAATAGTTGAGTATTTGGAAAGTATACTGATAGTTTCACTTCTGGCAACTGGATGCATTTAGTTCGCGTACTATTGATGATTATTAGAGGAGCTTTATTGTTTTCTCGCATCTATACTGTGTAGTACTGCAAGGAGTGAAGTATCAGTTTTAGGGAGGAAGCCTCTAGGAGTGATAGGTGTCATCACCGAAAAATTCTAAACAAAAATATAATTAATTATTCTAAAATCCGATTAGTTCAAATAATAAGATAATTTGAAATAAAAGAAACTCCATTAGTTAGCACCTTCCATGATTTGTGGGATGAGCCAAATTTTAAATAAAGAAATAAAATATTCTATTTTAACATTCTGCATACCATTTGTTGTATCTCTCTTATTGTTATTGATTAGCCAATCTTATCTTAAAAATGATTATGTTACATATTTAACCAATAATTAATACTTTATATTTTTCATGGAGTGATTACGCAATAAATAAAACTTTAAATTTGAACAAATTAGGATATAATTTAAAATCAATGAGTAGATAAGAAAAATCTAACACTTTCACAAATATGTGCCAATTAGATTGCCATTTATAAATTGATAACTTGATATACTCTGCACATTTCTCTTTTGAATTTCAAATTTTGTGAATTCCAACATATTTTTTAGAATGTGAAGTTCAAAATTTTTTAAAGTACTGGTGATTCTTCACAATCTTTAAATTGTGTAACTTAAGTAAACTGTGAAAAAGAATATAAACCAGGTTAATTTTTCTATTAGTATAGTAAAGTTTTTCGCTTGAAATTTATGGTGTCTTTTCAAGCAATCATGTTGTTCATAACATGTTCCATATATTTGCACAATATAAAATCAATAAATTATATTTTGAATTTTCTTAATTAAAGCTTTTATATGCTTGCTAACAAGGTTGCTAAGTAAGCTTTTGATAATCTTTATTAACTAATTTATCTCTTGTAACGACCAGGAATTTTTTAAAAAAAATTAAATTTTTTTAAAACAATTTTTCTTTTATGTTTTAATTGTTAAATTTAGTTATTTGTATTTATTTTTTTAAACGGATGGGATAACTTATACGACGAACGATTGAGATGAAAGTTTTCAAGTGGGCGAGATGCACATGATTATAATTCCTCTCATCGTTTTCAATTCCTTTGCGTTAGAAACTTAGGCATTGCACTAAAGAGGAATCAGTTTTTTTTCCTTTAGCATAATGACTAGTCACGACTTATTATTTTGGTGATAAATATGTGATTAATGGTTGAATTATAGGAAAATTAATTCCTTGAGTCTATTAAAAAATATGTAGGAACCTTGAATCCATTCACTATTTTATTTTCGTAAAAAGAGATTGAGTTGGACAAATTGGGGAATGAGTCTTGAGGAGGAAATCACTGCCGAGCCGAGTTTCTGTCAGATTAGTTTCCGTTCTTCGTTTTCTTCATCAACCGAGATAGGATTTCGTACCTGCCGCCCTTAGACTCATGTATTGATTGTTTTTTGTGAAAAGAAATTGATCACGTTCAATTTGACTTATAAATCAACTCTGTTAGTTTCTGTTCATGAAAATATAAACCCCCATATTATGTATTTTGGTTTGGTAGAAAATTGTATGAACAACCATTGATGTTAAATTTTGGTAGAAATCGTGGAATTATATTATGTTTTGTTTTACTGTTCTTGCAAACCCAGTAAGCATATCTCAAAATCTTTTTGATACTCGAGCAAGGATAAAGAATTAAAAGTAATTTTCTTTACATGTAACCCAACAAAAGTCTAGAAAGGACTTTAACAATTTTAATCCTAAAAATGACCCCACCACTCCCATAAGAACTCCAAGGCCACTTCTTTTGTATGAATCTGTAAAGGACACTTTTTGGTTTGCATTTTCTTGCTGCAATTCTATGTTTAAATTTTAGACAATCTTATGAATTCAAGGTTCCACATGACGAGCAAAAATTAAAAAATAAGATATCAATCTTCAACCCTCTTCATTTCATGTTTTCTTAATAAATCATGTACCATTCGTATATACTAAATGAAACCCAGTAGAACTCCCTACTTAAATCCTATGATGTATTGTTTACCAAGATTGCAGAAGTTGATTTTAAAAATTGTGGAATGGATAAGCATTGATCGAGTTGGTTATTTGTAAAAAGGGTTGATCCTGTTATTAATTAAAAAAAAATCTCATATGATAAGGTTGTTAGTAATTTATTTTCACTATGTTATAAAGGTAATTCAATTTTTTTTAAGAAATTGACCTTCTGTTCTATTTTCTTTTTATCTAATTAGAAAGGTGGAATCTAATCTTTAACTTACTATTTCCTAAACTTAAGCCTAGTGTGTTGTGCAATGCAAGGTTCTGCGAGTCTTTCTGTTATTTGACAAACAGTATATGTAACCTTAGGAAGTGCCTTTGTATGAAGATTCATTGGGAGGAGAACATCACAATAGCTTTCAAGGCCCAAGTTAATTTTGTTTTAAGCACCCTATTTTTCTTTTTCGAGTAACCAAGACTTCAAAAGTTTAATATGAAATGATAGCCTTGTTCGTAGATGTGCACGTGTGAGAAGGAAATCGTATAATTCTTGTTCTGTAAACTCAATTCTACAAATTAAATTGCCTAGTTGATCTAGACAAATAAAATCATCATAGCGTGAGCCTCATATATTTTCTTTTATCATCGAACACACTTGGCACATTTATACACTTTTATACCGTAATGATGTTCACAAGTTCCCATGGAATTTCGTGCAAACAAGAATGTCTTTGTTGATTATATTTTGATAATTCATTTATGCCGTTATGATGTTCATTGGTGTTGTTATGCCGATGAGATGAGATACTGTTATATGTTGTTTTTGAGCTTCTAAAAAGTTTAGTTATGTTCCGATTGTAGCTGTTAAGTGTTATGAACACGTGACAGCAAGGAGGGGTTAGTTAGAAGTAGTTACATAATGCTGAGTTGGCATTTCTTTTGAAAAGCTGTTAGTCTGTTGCTTTTTGTTGTTCGGCAATTCTGTTGCCATTCTGTTGCTATTTCTGTTAGTTTGTTATTTTCATTCCTGTTGAACGCCTATAAGAGGAGGGTAGGAGAGCCTTGTAATCCATTCATTGAAGTTTATCATAATTCCTTTGGGTGGAATAAGAGAACCGATCTTCTCTCTTCCATTTCGTTTTACCCTTCTTCTTCCAAATTCCTAACATTGGTATCAGAGCTCGCCGTTCTCGGCCTGTGAGTGATCCATTGCCATGGCAGAAGGAATTAGAAGTCAAGATTTCAAAAAAATGGAGGACGTTATTCGAACTTTGAAGGACAATCAAGAAAAAGCTGCAAGAGAAAATGAGGGACTCAGAGACTCCCTCAAGGATTTGGGAGACATCAAGGATATGTTAGCTGCTGTCACCATAAAGTATGATCAAATGGCAGCTCATGTGTACGGGAAACAACATCTGGAAACGCCAAAGGGAGAATGTGAAAATCGAATGGTGGGCCCAGGCGCAGGGTCTTCTCCTTTCCGGTCTGAAGGTTTCCAGCCTCCATTCACATCTGGTTTTGATACCAGGTATGCCAAGATCGACTTTCCTAAATTTTCTGGTGATGATCCCACTGGTTGGGTATACAAATGTGAGAGGTTTTATGAATACAATTCAACTGATAATGGAAGTAAGGTGAGATTGGCCATTTTACATTAGGGTAAAGCACTGCAATGGTATCAATGGTTTGAGAAAACTCATTGCATAGTTAATTGGGAGTCATTAAAACAAGGAATCACAGCTCGATTTGGGCCTGAGATCTACGAGGATGCCGTGGGGGAATTGACTAAACTGAAACAAACAAACACTGTCCGAGAGTATCAGGAACAATTTGAAATCTTGGCTAATAGAACCCGAACTTTACCAGAAAGTTTCTTCACAAGTTGTTTCATCAGTGGATTGAAGGAGGAGATTAAAGCCCATGTACTAATGTTCAGGCCTACAACTACCACTCAGGCCATTGGATTGGCCAAATTGGAAGAGTACAGCATCGAAGCTCTGGCCAAGAAGCATAGACAAAACCCACGAATTGGGGAAAAAGTGGTGATTGGCCAACCAAGACCTACTCCATACTCTGGATTCGCTAAGAAAGAGTTACCTAAGGAATTGGAGGAAAAGAGGGCTAAGGGGCTATGTTTTAAATGTAATGAAAGGTACACTAGGGGGCACCAGTGTAAGACCAAACAGTTATATGCCATTGATGGAGAGCAGGAGGATTTAGAACAAGAAGAGCCACAAGAGGAAGGCACTGAGGAGGTTCAGGAGCCAGAAGGTGACCTGCAAATTTCCATTAACGCTTTAACAGGATCAGTATCATACAGAACCATGAGAGTGCATGGTCTGGTCAAGAAGCAGAAGGTAATCATTTTGATTGACATAGGAAGTACTCATAACTTCCTCAACCAAGAAGTCGTGAAGAGGGCCAGTGTGGAAACTACTGAAACAGATCCTTTGACTGTGTTTGTGGCTGATGGTACTAAATTGGTGAGCACTGCAGCATGTAAAGGGTTCAAATGGGAAATGCAAGGGGTTAATTTTCAGACTGACATGAGAGTATTACCACTTAAGGGCTGTGATATGGTATTGGGTATCCAGTGGTTGGCCACCTTAGGGCCAGTAAAATGGGATTTTAAACACTTAAGTATGGATTTTACACTGAATCACAGAAGACACGTGTTGAGAGGGGGCAAACAAGGGGAAATCAAGATGGTGGATACAGAACACATGAGGAAGCTGCTGCAGAAGAAGCCTCAAGGGTTGATAGCTCACATATATACCATGCAAGTGCCTACTCCAGGGGAGAACAACCATTCAGAAGTGGAGGAATTACTGTCTCAATTTGAAGAAGTTTTTCAAGAACCAAAGGAGCTACCTCCCTCAAGAATTCAGAACCACCACATACCTTTGAAACCAGGAGAGGAACCACCAAATATCAGACCATACAGGTACCCCTATTTCCAGAAAACTGAAATAGAAAACCAAGTTAAAAGCATGCTCCAATCTGGGGTCATACGGCCCAGTGTTAGCCCATTTTCTGCTCCTGTCTTACTGGTAAAAAAGAAAGATGGAACATGGCGTATGTGTGTGGATTATAGGGCTTTAAATAAAGTGACCATTAAAGACAAGTTCCCTATACCTGCTATTGATGAGTTGTTAGACGAACTATGTGGAGCTACTTATTTTTCCAAACTGGATTTGAGGGCTGGATACCACCAAATCAGAGTTAGTCCTTTTGATATCCCAAAAACAGCATTTAGAACCCATGAAGGGCACTACGAATTCCTTGTTATGCCTTTTGGCTTGACAAATGCACCATCCACTTTTCAGAGTCTCATGAATGCGGTGTTTAATGAACATTTGAGGGATTTTATCTTGGTGTTCTTTGATGACATCTTGATTTACAGTAAAACTTGGGAAGCACACTTAGTCCATTTGGAAAAGGCTTTACAGCTCTTATCCAAACATCAATTGTTTGCGAAAAAATCCAAGTGTGTGTTTGCTAAACAGGAAGTGGAATACCTTGGGCATTTGGTATCCACCAGAGGCGTTTCTGCAGAAGCTACAAAGATTGAGGCTATGACTGATTGGCCTATTCCGGAGACTATCAAACAGTTGAGAGGATTCCTTGGGCTAACTGGCTACTATAGGAGGTTCGTGGAAGGATATGGAAAGATCTCAGCCCCATTAACTCAACTGTTGAAGAAGGACTCATTTCACTGGAGCAAGGAAGCCACCATAGCTTTTCATGCCCTTAGGGAAGCTATGACTACATTACCAGTTTTGGCCCTTCCCAACTATTCCAAGTTGTTCATTATAGAAACAGATGCTTCGGGGAAAGGATTGGGAGCTGTGTTGATGCAGGAAGGCCACCCAATCGCATATTGGAGTAAGGGGTTGTCACCAAAACACCAAATGTTATCCACTTATGAAAAAGAACTAATGGCAGTGGTTCTAGCAGTGCTTAAATGGAGACATTACCTTCTGGGACGCCATTTCCTCATTAGAACAGACCATCAAAGTCTCAAGTACCTGCTAGAGCAAAGGGTTGCAACACCCTTCCAACAGAAATGGATTTCCAAACTCATTGGCTACGACTATGAAATCACCTATAAGCATGGAAAGGAAAATGTGGCAGCAGATGCTCTGTCAAGGAGGGAAGATTTGTACCTTGGCGATGCAACTCTCAATGGCCTAATTTCAGTTGACTCCACTTGGTTACCTACGGTAAAACTCAGTTGGCAAACAGATCCCTACTTACAGCAGGTGATAGCAGGGCTGAAACAGGACACCAATACCTATCCAGGGTTCTCTTGGACACAAGGGATCCTCACATATAAGGGCAGCTTGGTGGTGGGAGCTAATTCTGACCTCAGAGCTCAAATCATTGCAGCTTATCACAGCTCAACAATGGGGGGGCATTCAGGAATCGACAAAACAACTAGAAGGATCACAAGAACCTTTTATTGGAAGGGGCTAAAAAGGGATGTGCAGCTCTTCATCTCTGAGTGCTCTATCTGTCAGAGGTTTAAGGGGGAACTAATCCATACTCCTGGGCTATTGCAACCCCTACCTATTCCGGAGAAGATCTGGACAGACATCTCCATGGACTTCATAGAAGGCTTGCCAAAATCCCAGGGTAAAACCACTATTTTTGTGGTTGTTGATAGGTTGACAAAATATGCCCATTTCATGACCTTATCTCATCCCTATACTGCCAAGGATGTAGCACACCTATTTCTGGATAACATATACAAATTGCATGGCCTCCCAGCTACCATAGTGTCTGATAGGGATGCTATCTTTACTAGCCTATTCTGGAAGGAATTACTCAGCATTTTGGGCATTGAGCAGTGACCGGACCGGCAAAGTGCTTGTCGTTAGGAGTGTGCCGGCCTCGTAGTCAGTAGTTTAATTTTATAAAACTGGACTTTCCTCAAAATATTTAAAATGAGTATAGGTGTAGTCCGGAGTATCGATCCACAGGGAAAAGAACGTTGTAGTCAGAGAATACGCAAATTGGTGTTTTCGACGTTTCGGACGTCAACCTCAAAGTTTTGTTTGGTGCGGTTAAGCAATTATATCACTAATATGAGGATTGAAACTAGATTAAAGAGTGGGGTTAAGTCCTAAGGTTTGGTTTATTCGAAACTTTCGTTGGTCTATCTCTTCTCTTTTATAACTCAATCTAACTCCCGGTCCCGGATGTTCGATCGGAAAATTCTTCGATGAAAACAAGGATTTTAATTCTAAAAAATAGTTTTGACGGATCTTTCAAGTTTAAAGGAAATGGGATTAAAAGATGAAGGACATTGATTCAAGTATTAAATATACCAACTCTAATGATGGCTATATCTAATCAAGAACTTAACACTTCATTTTTATTTCAAAAGAAAAAGCTTAGAAAGATCCATCAATGGCATTAAAATTTGGAGAAGATAGAGACCAACATGGTTTTTGAACAAATCTCACATTTAGACTTAACCCACACTAAATTAACTACTCATGCTTTGACATAAACATAATGGAATTGAAAGCAAACATAATAAAACAAGTTAATCTAAAGACAATAAGGAAGAACTAAGTGAAACTAAAAAGGAATCAGATATTTAAACAATAAGAACAGTATTTAAGACAAAAAATGTAAATAAAACTTGATAAACTTAAGTGCTTCCAAGAGAATCCAAAGATTCAAAGGGGAAGAACACTTAAGAGATGAAGAACTTGACAAGAAATGGAGAAATATTGAAGAACAAGACAAGAAATATGAAGAACAATGTAAAATGAGCTCTGAACAGTAAGAACTATGGAATACGTTATATCTCTGTATCTGGTGAAAATGAAAACTGATATGTATGAAAATAGGGAGGCTGCTCCTTTAACAAGCCAAGAATCTAACCTAATAAAATAATCTAACAACTAACTCTGCGAAAGTACCAAAATACCCTTAAAAAGGCAATAAAAGAAGTTTGTAATTCCTAAAAATGGCCCTGAGTTCGCGTCAAAATCGTCCTCACAGAATCTGATAAAACTGGGTCTCTATCGATAGAGAAGTCTACTGGTATAAATTAACCGAAACTTCTATCGATAGGAAGGGATCCTCTATCGATAGAGAAGTCCTCTGATCTTTTTTTGATTTATCCTCCTATCGATAGGAAGGAATCCTCTATCGATAGGGAAGTCTTCTGATCTTCTTTGATTGATCCTCCTATCGATAGGAGTGATCCCTATCGATAGGGAAGTTCTTCTTCCTGGTTCTTTACTAAGGCTCTATCGATAGAGATAAACCTCTATCGATAGAGAGGTTTTTGGTTTGCAAACATCAGTTCTTCCTTCCTTGGTTCTTTGATCCGGACCCACTTTTGCTCCTCCCGAGCCTTCAATTGGTACTCCATCAGTATTGCCAATGGTTCCGAGGCCTTAATTCATGGTAGAATCTTTTGGCATTCATTCAGCACTCGAAAACCTGAAAGGGTACAAAAACAACTACGCGTGCAATATCATTTTAAATAGAAACATTTGCCTACGCATAACTGCCAAATTGAGTGTATTGAGCCACGTTATTATACAATATAGTGCGCTCATCAAGCAGCGTCTGAGTACAGCTTATCACCCCCAATCTGATGGTCAAACTGAAATTGTGAACAAGTGCTTGGAAAATTACTTAAGATGTATGTGTGGAGATTGTCCTAAACAGTGGTCTAAATAGCTATCTTTGGCCGAATGGTGGTACAATTGCTCTTATCATTCTGCTATCAAAACCACTCCTTTTTATGCAGTTTATGGGCAACCGCCTCCTGACCATAACTTCATGAACATTGGAGCATCTCAAGTGGCAGCAGTAGACAATTGGGCAAGGGAGAGAGCTTCCATTCTCAAAATGCTCAAGGAGAATCTACAGCAAGCACAGCATAGGATGAAGCACTATGCGGATAAACTGAGGACTGAACGAGAGTTTGCAATTGGGGATTGGGTCTACCTCCGACTGCAGCCCTATAGACAAGCCTCCTTGGCTTTACAACGTAATATGAAGCTTTCTCCAAGATTTTATGGCCCTTTTCAAGTTCTGTCCAGGGTGGGTAACGTGGCTTATGAGCTGGATCTTCCTAATTCAGCCCACATCCATCCAGTTTTCCATGTCTCTTTGCTTAAAAAGAAACTGGGTCAACATGTTACACCCACGCCAATTCTGCCTCCAATCAGTGATGATGGAACCCTGCAGCTTGAGCCTGTTGCTGTACTGAACCGGAGGATGGTCAAGCGGCACAATAAAGCTGTGGTTCAGTGGTTAGTTCAGTGGTCAAGATCCTTTCCTGAGGATGCCACTTGGATGGACTACACTGAGCTCCATTCCAAATTTCCTAATTTCCAGCCTTGAGGTCAAGGCTCTTTTAAGGGGGACAGAATGTTATGAACACGTGACAGCAAGGAGGGGTTAGTTAGAAGTAGTTACATAATGCTGAGTTGGCATTTCTTTTGAAAAGCTGTTAGTCTGTTGCTTTCTGTTGTTCGGCAATTCTGTTGCCATTCTGTTGTTATTTCTGTTAGTTTGTTATTTTCATTCCTGTTGAACGCCTATAAGAGGAGGGTAGGAGAGCCTTGTAATCCATTCATTGAAGTTTATCATAATTCCTTTGGGTGGAATAAGAGAACCGATCTTCTCTCTTCCATTTCGTTTTACCCTTCTTCTTCCAAATTCCTAACATTAAGTTATCCAATTTTTTATAATTGGCATTTATTGTACTTTGGGAAAAACATAGATTGAACGTTAGGGACACCGGTTCGAATGACACTTGGATAAGGCAGTTGAGGGTATCGAGTGTGCATTATAAGTAGTTGAATTGTGTAGAGACAAGTAAGTGAACGTTAATGGAAAAGAGTAAAATTGATTTTGGAAGGCCCGTCGTGGCAAAGTTATTGTCGGCCGTTGTCTTGTGTTTGATTTTATGGATATGTTGAAAGGACCCCAACTAAGAGTTGTTGGAAACGGTTGAGGGTGAGTTTGGGGACATCTGTGAAGGTAACTCCAGAGCCTGAGGGAGTGACGACCAGTGTCTTGAGCGTCCTTGAGCGGGAAGCAGTTAAGGTTTGTTGGTACCTGACCTAGTGACGCCACATTCGGTCGGATCTAACTAGGGTGAGGTAGTTATTGACCTGAATGAATAGTAGAAGGTTCCTTCCTTGTCGGGTCAGTATTCAAGTCGGGTACATAACCTCAGACTACAAGCCCTGGGTAGGTAAGGACTGGTCAATATCAATTGAGTGTCCTGTGTTAGATAGTTGGGTAGGAAACGGCGTTTCTCAGTGGAATTCCTAGAAATTCAAAAAAACAAATTCATAATGTACCTTTGTGTTATCTTTTGTTATTTAGTTATAATTTATTCTGTTATCATTTGCATTGTCCATGTATATCCTGTTAAACATGCATGTTATCTCTGGGTTTCGTTTTCGGGTATTGTGTCCTATTGAGTTTCATTACCCATCAGTGCAACTTCTCTCCCCCCCTCTTCCCCTGGTGTTTCATACCAAATTTCAATGAGCAGTTGGAGAATTCGCCTGAGCAAGAAGAGCCGATATCTACTGGAGAAGACCTTAGCGACGTTTGCTTGTGTTACCCCTAGATGCTCTATTTATCTTATTTTCTGAATAAATGTAAACCTTGAGGGGTATTTTTGTCAATTTCACTTCCACCATTTAAAAACTCTGATTTATTGCATTTGATTTTGTTTTAATTGATAATAAGAGTAGCATTTCTTTGATTTATGCTTTAATAATAAAATAAGGAAAAAAAAGGTTTTAATTAATGTTCCAAAAATTCGGGGCGTTACATCTCTAACTGATAAATGTTACATCTTTAGTGATTGCAAATATTGTTTTGATATTGGTTGGATTCCTTTTCCGTTTTTGCATTTATAGGCAGATAAGTATTGTTTATAGCTAGCTTATTATTTTGTAAAAATCTTAATCATTTTGTTACTTTATTCAAAAATATATATTCTGAGTTCTGTGGGAACATGGTAATTCAATCTCTCTATTTTTTAATTATTATTCTTAAATTTAAACTATCACAGTTGTTGATTTTTAGTATTGTATTTTATTTTTTAGAGCTAAGATTGAATCAATACTTAATCTAATTAATTTAGTCCTTCAGATCTTTATTTTAATGGTTCACTCAAAAAAAAATTAGAAAAAGAAAATATTGAAGATGTTTCAAGTTGAAGATACTATGAAAATTGTTGCCTTTACATTGTATTATTGCGGTAGAAATTTATTATTAAAATTTTGACAGAGATATAAATTGACATTACGAAACATTTCTCACTTAAATTTAAGTCTCGTGCATAGCACGGGTTATTGCTAGCTTAAAAATTAAGCAAATTGTCTGCGTCCTTGATGAATGCTGTAATGTGCACAACAGACAAGGAAAACGTTCCATTTGTGCTTTAGAACTTCCTTTGTGTATAATAGTTGGATGTAGATGCAATCCAATTGTCAACAGTTTAGTAAATGGTTTTTGTTGTCCATTTAGATCTGCTTAGAATTAGAAGTATACACGTTAGACGTTAAGCATGAAGCCAGTTCATGGACTCTATGCTTGTGATTTCCTGATTTCCTGAATGCATTGGTAACAGTAACTGTATTTGCCCCAGATAGGAGAAACACTGGCTTTTTGTATATAATCGTCTCAGTAAAGCACCATTTCATAGGATTGGATGTTAGTAGACCCATTATAACACTCTCAATGTTCTTTGTTGTGTATCGAGGATCTTGACATGGGAATATTTTACTTGTTCAGGTTTGTTTTCTTGCTGGCAATTTGGCCCTTGGTGCCACCAGAGGTATTACAAAGGCAGCTGCTTTGAAAGCCAATTTACTCACATTTGAAGACCTGGAAAATCTTAAGCTTGCAGAAGATCTGGCCAAGACATGCTTTGAGATGTATTCAGTAACTTCTACTGGTCTTGCTCCTGAAATTGCGTACTTCAATGTGGAGGTCAGTCAGGTTTCCAATATTTGAAGTCAGATTTCACTAAATTCTTAAGATTGAGCCACTAAAATTTTTCATTTGCTCCCATTTGAAGCTTGTTTCTTTTTCAGCATTTAGTTTGAGTTGTGATGCTGTACATATATTTGATATTAGGTTCTATTTTAACTAGGGACATTCTGATGGTGGTGATGGCGGTGGGAACAAGAGCTCGAAATACTTACATGACATAGTAATCAAACACGCTGATCGTCACAACCTTTTGCGACCTGAAACTGTTGAATCATTGTTCGTCTTATATCGCATAACTGAAGATCCTAAGTATGTTCTGGTGTTTTTTGCTGTATTAGATTTCCCCATAATAGTCAACTTTTGCTGCTATGTTTGGATCATGGAATTTGTTAGGGATACGAAGGAAAAGGAAAATGTAGAGGGCCAGATAACAAAATGAGAGTATCTCCAATGCACAATAGCTAAAAGGATACGGAAAAGTCAAATTTTGGTGTGCTACTACCCACATTGGCAAAAAGGCAACCTTGCTTCTATGCCAGAAATCCAGTTTCTGTTATTTTCTTCAAAGAAGTGAAATTGCATTGCCTCAATAACACAAGAGAATGAGAGAAGAGCCTTGTCAAAATCTTGTGCCATAGTTGGCACAAGGTCTAGCATTGCCAAAATTTGGAAGCTCAACTTGCATGTGCATTGGAGCAACATAAAGAGCAATTCTTGCCATTCTTTTGGCTTTGAAGGCTCATTTTGCACATGCATTGAAGATGCTATTGTGAAGTGCAGACCATGTATTTTTTTTTTTTAATTTTTCCCCATCATTTTCTTTTCCTTCACAAAATACCTCAACAAATTTGTGGTCCAAATGGGGCATAAGAGTTCCATTTATTTTACAATCATTTTTCACCGTGATCATATATTTATGTAGATACCGTGAATGGGGTTGGGAGATCTTTAAGGCATTTGAGAAATACACAAAGGTTGGTTCCGGAGGTTACACTTCTCTAGACGATGTGACTGTGCTTCCTCCTCGAAGAAGAGATAAAATGGAGACATTTTTCTTGGGTGAAACACTGAAGTATCTATACCTCCTGTTTGGGGACAGCACAGTCATGGCTTTGGATGAATTTGTTTTCAACACAGAAGCTCATCCTTTTCCTATTACTACAGGAAGTAGTAAGATGGAATGAGACTGTTACTGCTGCAGAAGCATCTATACTGTTTGAGGCATGACCCTCCAAAGTCTGGCCGTACTACTTGTGGCTTGCCTTGGTCATTTTCTTGTGCAGTTGATTAAACGGATTCATTCTTGTCATGCTGAAAAACCCAAGGGCAAGTACTTTGGAAACTGTTCATTCCACCAGATGAAAGATGTTTTTTGCTAGAAATATGGAGCGTTAACCAGTCTTTCTTCATCTGTAAGTGGTAAAAGGCAGCCTGTATGTAATGAGTTTCCTGTAATCAGTGATCTCTTTGGAGAGAATTGGATTTATTGTTGTTGTAGTCTATTTTCAGTTAGAAAGTCCATTATAAAAAATTGCCTTGAAGCTATAAACTTTTGCATGGCTTTTCGATGATTATCAGGTCAATTTGCAATGCGTATTTAAACTTCTGTTAGGCATCATTGTGTCAAAAGCAGTCTTTGCGGTAATTGTTTACCCGATTTCTGCGTGCATTGTAATTGTTTGCACTCTTTGACATGCCTCTAGTATCTGCCACAACTCTCAAGCCTCCTTTATCTGCACAACCATCGTATTTTGACACCCGACATTGCGAAATAACCCAAAAGTAAATTGAACTTTATATCAAAGTTACATTTCAACAGTGCATCACAATTCAATTAGTAGTTATCAAACTGAAAACGAAGAACATATTTTTAACCCATAAGATTATTCTTATTATGTTAATACATTTGCTTTCACAAACCTCATGTGAGCTCTTTGAGTGCTTTGAAAAGACATTGGGTCCTGAATACTATTGGGTCCCACTACTCTCTGAATGAAGGGTAATACCCAAGACTGAAGGTGTGGATTTGGGTTGGAACATCTCTGATTTCTTGTTTGCTCATTTATGGGTACCGGGTGGCGTTCTCCACTCCGTGATGATGTCACAACACATTGGTCTTACACTAGATAGGCAAGGGACAGGACATCATCTTGGGATGGGAATATGATTCTATGATTAGCCAAATTAAATTTATAAATTTTAATTAAAGATATTAAATAAAAAATATCCGTAAGCACATAAATTATTCTAAAAAAGGCGTCGGTAGGAAATCATTAGTGCAAGTTTGTCTGGATATCAGCGATATGTCCGAACAATGTCAAATATATGTCGTCTATGTAAATTATGTACATATCTATACTGTATATTATTGAAGGCTAATTTTCGTGAGAGTCTCTCCAAATGTAAAAAGTGTCATAAGTTAATTGATTTTTGGTCAAACTTTATAACTACTATATATTACCTTACACTAATAAAAATATTGCATTAATCTTTTTTGAATTCAAAGAAAAGCTTGTCATATTTCATATATGATATTTTTATTTTCATAATTTTCTCTACTTATCTATATCTATACACATACATATACACATGTAGTTTTTATTTTTATGTAATTAAGCATAATATTTTAAGAAATTATGTAGAGATTGATTTTTAAAATGAAACTACAAATAAATAGACTTATTCTTATATAGAAACCAAAATTAGTAAACAACTTCATACAAATAAATAAAGATATAATCATATCACTTTTCATTATCTATGACCTTGATTTTTTTTTAAATATCACCTCTTTTTTTATTTTTTATTTTAAAAAAATTTCACAAAAAAATTTAAAAATCATACAAATAATGGTCAAGATAGATTTTTATAACAACAAAGTATTTACTATTATTTATGAGATTGTGAAACAATTGTACTGACATTGTAGGAAAGCGCATTAATATTTTTTCTACCCGTTGCAAAATCACTCATCTTTAAAAGCATCGAATTGACTAATTTTCTAGACGATTTTAATTTGACCAGTTAGTAAGTTGATTGTTAAAAATAAATCTAAATAAGATAAAATAGAAAGACACAATATTTTAAAAAATTATTTCATTATAATTTTTTTAAAATTTAGAATAAAAGATATAACCACCTAATGTTAAGGATAAGAGCAACGAAAGTGAAAAATTATATTACGTATATTTAAATTTTTTCAGATGAGTAGTATTTATCCTTATAATATCTTTATGGCAGATTGAGTTAGGTAATATACAAATTATGAAATTTTACTTGCAATCATACCCACCACTTAAAGTTAAATTGGATAAAAAAAATTAATTATGCTATGAATTCATATTCTTATAAAGATTGGAAAGCATCTTATTTGGAACTTTTATATGCTTCTTAGCTAGGTTTTTAAGTAAGTCATTGATAATTTATTTTTAACTAATATAAATTTAATTAATAAATATTATATTTTTTAATTTTTGCATATTTTTAAATATAATGTTGAATTTATTTTTCTATATTGTAGTATAAGTAGATAAATATTGCATTATCTAATTTTGTACTAATTATATTTATTTTGTTATTCTATTCCAAGAGACTTTTTTATGGTAAAATGATGCATAAAGTGATTCATAATTAGTCAATCTCTTCTTCAAAAGTTATTCTTATTTACTTTAAATTATCACAGTTCTTAAATTTAATATTTTGTTTTAATTCTTTTAGAGGTTAATTGAATGAATATTTGAACAAATTAGTTTAATCATTAAGATACATATACTATATATATATATATATATATATATCTATATATATGGGAAATGCTATATGGACCAACACTTTTTTAGACCAATATTAGATCAACGTCCAAACTTTTCGTTCTCGATTAAATTTTAACGATCCGAACCGTTCAATATGTTTAAAACATATTTTTAAGGATACCAGCGAGAAATCAGTTCAAAATATTACGGGAAAGGGCTTGATCCATATATTGGTTCATAAAACAATTTCTGTCAGCATTTTGAACCAATGTTTGGATCAAACCCTTTTCGATAATATTTTGAGCTGATTTCTCGCGGGTACCCTTAAAAACATGTTTTAAACACATTGAACGGTTCGGATTATCAACATTTAATCAGGAATGAAAAGTTTAAGCATTGGTCTAATATTGGTCTAAAAAAGTATTGGTCCCTTGAGCCTCTATATATATATATTTAGCCGATTTCTCGCGGGTATCCTTAAAAACGTGTTTTAAACACATTGAACGGTTTCGATCATCAATATTTGATCCGAAAATGGGAGATCCTCATTTTAGCAAAATGAGGGATCACTCAATAGAAGCTCACTCGTATATATATATATATATATATATATATATATATATATATATATATATATATATATATATATTACTAAAAACAGAGTTTAGAATAAGATATTAAAGGTGTTTCAAGTTGCACATGTTGCGGGATGCTAAAATAATAGAGCCGAACCTTCTCCAAATGAGAATTGGACTGGGCAGAGAAACATAGGCCGTGTTGGCGGCGTAAACCTTCTCTGAACTGGTCGGTGTAATGATATTGGTTTGACTCCTGCATTATGGGTTTCAACCAAGGAGAGCCAAACGGGCTTGACACGAGGAGGACATAGGCTTTACCATGCATGTCTTCAACATTTTTTGAAAAGCCAAATTCTATGAATCTCTTTTGTTACATTTTAATGAAGCCTGAAAAAGTCATATTTTAGTTTAATATGGATTCATTCATCGTCAACACCAATGACATAAATGCATGCGGAAGGGGAAGATTGCTTTTAACAAAAAATATTTTCTTTTATTTTTTAGCATTTCAGTTGAAGACTGCTTTTAGCGAAGATTTTTCAATTCTTTGTTCGATTTTTCGCTTCAGTTCCTTAAGGCGTGTTTTTCATTTTATCGCTTTTGGAATTTTTAGTGAACATTTCTGTCAGGTTGTTACTTTCATGCACTACTGTTCAGAAATACAAATTCAGATTATGGGGTTCTGAAGCTAATATTTCAAATATTGGGTACTGAATATGTGGGAGATTTTGATTGCAAAAAGGGCAATTAGTGAAGAATGGAGAAGCATTGCTTACTGCAGGAAAAAGAAAGGATAAATTACACTGACCTTCCCTAAGGTTTCTAAACATTTTTTTCCATTCAGAACTCGAAAAAAAAAAACAACAACGATCAAGACGGTAAGAGGAAAGCTTCCATTCTGTTTTATATGTGGAACATGATTTTTTTTTTTTAAAAATTAGTGAGTTTTATATGTGGAACAGATTCGATCATTTTCTGCAATCTCAGACAACTTTGGTGGACTTTTAATCATGGACAATCTAACCATCTATGGTCATGTGAGTTTTTTCTCCTATTTTAAACCTCGCAAGTGCATTATGTTTTTTTTTTTTTTTTTTGTGGTTCTAATATATGTAATTCTTTAATTTTTATCTTCTTATCCAGTTTTATGGTGATTTGGACAAAACTATAAGATAACTTTCAATTTATTCAGTGTTTATGCTTAATCTGCATATTATATGTTGGTATTTATTTTGAATTTTTCTTTACACCTTTGTGATTACAAGTTAAGTTCCTTCGAGAAAGGAATGTAGGTGTAGTGATTCGTGATGAATAAGAACTTAATCAAATTCACATACGGGTTAAGTTCCTTTGTCATATGTGCATTGTCCCATAATGTTGTTATTTTACTTATCTCATAATTGTTTTAATGAAAAGGCAAAGGCAAAGCAAATTTGTAAAAGAAAAGAAAATGTTGGACTTCAAATGCTATGCCTTTGTATACATTCTTCTGAGCTTTCTAATTATATTTTACATGATCAAAACTAAAAAAAATTTTCCTTCTCACAAAGAAAGAGATTAAGGAACTTGTTAAGGGAAAAGAAAAAATGAGCTTTACAAGCAAGGGAAAGGAGATTGTCAGCTATCTGCAGGTGGTATGATTTTTCAAGCATTCTTAAGTTATTTTCTGTAATAGAAAGATGATAACATAGCAATAACAATAATATTTTTAATCCTTAGTAAAGTGCAAGCTAGAATTTGACTTTTCAACATTGAGTAATTAGTCAAAAAATTTAATATCATGTTTTTGAAAACTACCTCATAATTCTTGAAAAATTATAGCTTACGTGAATCTCTTAAATTTTTTAATTTGTGTTTATAATTGTACCTACTACTAAATCTAACATTTCCTGTAAGTCGCATCATTTTATTCTAAAGAGGTAAAAATCTTCCCTTGGGTAGAACACCATGTTTGATTCTTGGAATCTTGCCTCTTAAATTTTTTAATTTGTGTTTGTAAGCCGCATCATTTTATTCTAACACTTCCTGTGAAGTAAGTGTTTTTCAAGAGATGCAATATTAATAAAATAAATCAGTGGGTTTAAAGAATCACAAAAATCATTAGGTAGTTGGCGACAGAGTAATATAATGACAAATCTCCAACCCGGTGGCGAATGGTATGGTAGTGCTTCCTCCCATGCAACTGAACATTTGGCTCCTCACTGCCTACCACCCACTTCCTTATTTCACTGTAATAATGACAATCCCCATCCCGCGTGCATGCACACATGCGCACACACTCTTTGCCTAATTTGAATTGTGGTGTTCAAGTTAACTTAAAACACATTTCAATTTTTTTAGGGACTAACTTTATCATTCATTAACTAAGGATTCCACTTACAGCAGGATAAAAACTCCGTATGAATTAATCTTACAAGAATTCAAAACACTTAAAAGAGTTTTGAACCCGAAACTTAACAAAAAAACAAATCCTTTCTTGACTGAATCTCTTAAATTTTTTTTAATTGTAATGTACTAATGTGAAGTTTTTCTTTAATGGTTTCTTAAATTCAACTATATATGAATTTACACTTCTAATTAGGTATAATTTCTCCATGTTTCTAGGATTTAAACTGCATTTTAGTGAATGCTATTTTGTTCACATGGATGGTTAAGTATGGTCGTTACTTACTTATTCTTATTCTTCTTTCAAAGGAAGAGATTAACAAACTTTCTAAGGGAAAAGAAAATGCCAGCTATGCAAGAAAATGAAATGTGATTGTCGGCCATCAAGCGGTATTTTCCAAATATTCTTAAAAATTATTTTCGTTCTTAATGTGTGCATTATGTTCATACCGAAGAGATGACGTATTCATCTCTTTTTTTTTTTAATTTTATTATTGGTATGAGTTTGTGGAAATTACATATCATTCAGTGGAATTAGGAAAACATAAATATCTGTATTTATCTTTTAGGCTCCCAATGATAACGGTATATCGAAAGCTATGTTGGCCCAACGCTTGCGGCGACAACGAGAAAGGTTAGGAGAATCCGTTCAACCGAAACAATCCAGATTCTTTCCATCTTTAACCCCAAGTCGTCGCCGACGTGCATGCTTAGAACGTGGCATGATCCCTACAAATACACCAAAAAGAGCAATGGTATCACATGCCTTGGAGTCATCGTCTGTTGTTATGCTTCCTCAAACACCAAATTTGATTAATGACTATTCTGTTGGTTTATTCTGTTGGTGCAAGAACTCCTCTAACTGATGATGGTATGCTACACCAACTAGAATCTACGGCACAAAATCGGGGCCAAAGTATTTTAACTTTGCCAAGTTTAACTTTAATGCCTCTTCCACGGAATCTTGGCGAAGAATTTCTTGCTATGCCGATTGTAACTATGAGCAGTTTGCTAAGTCATCATGAACCTCATACTCACTTACCTTCAGTGTCTCATCCACAAAACCTTGGCGAAGAGGTTTCTGCTGCGCCGCCGATTGTGACTCTAGGTGGTATGCATAGTCATTATGAACCTCAGTTACACGTACCTTCAGATAAAGTAACTGAGGACATTATGCAAGCTCAACATAAACCTCAATTGTATTTATCTCCTCCACAGCATTCAATGCCAAGCACATCTTTATCTCCAGTTATTAGGTAAATTAACATTATTTGTCATTTGGTAAGAATAATAAATTCTATATGTGTAAATAGATTTTAAAATTATTTTACACATAAACAAATATTTGTAGGCTACCTCTTGGAAATCAATGCTTTCACGAGAATCAACTCAATGATGATGAGTTAGAGGATGCATCTGTAGGGTGGTTGGTCATCAAGGAAATAGATACCTAGATCGTCATTATCTCGGTAAGATGGATGTGTTGTGTCCTCATTGCTCGGCCTTACATTGGATGAATGAAAAATTGACAAAATCATCTTTGATACGTCCCCTTTCTGAACATGTTGTTTGCAAGGAAAGGTTAGACTACCATCACTTATTACTCCCCTTTTGTCACTTCAAACATTATATGACGGCAATGATGATCGATCAAAATCATTTCGATGTCATACTCGAGAATATAATGCGGCTAATGCTTTTATGAGTCTTGGTGCTAAGTTGGATGCAAGAGTGCTTAATGGACGGGGCCCTTCATCATTCACCATTCATGGTGAATTACATCATCGAACTGGAGCATTACTTCCACAACCAGGACAGGAAGCCATTTACTCCCAGTTATACATCTATGATCCCGATTCTTCTTTAAATGTGCGCAATGGTAGAAATCCTCACTTGAAAAGAGATGTTCTTAAAACAATTCAGGATAGTTTGTTGGAGGTTAATCCTTTCCCAGAGAAGTTTCTTCAAGCTTATGAAATTTTAAATCAATCTGAATTGGCGGGACAAAACGTACATGCTTTTCTCCATTATAATTCAGCAACCGATCGTTGCCGTTATAATTTGCCAACAACTAATGAGATTGCAGTAATTTTACCGGAGATGGAACCAAGTTCAGTGGAATGAGAGATATTGTGTTTGCATTTAAGAGGAAATAATATATTGATGCAAGCAAATGAATGTCACCCAGCTTATTTACCTTTGCATTATGTTTTATTATTTCCTCATGGTGAGCTTGGATGGGAACCGGAGATGAAACATTGGGACGTCCAGAATAGTCGATACACAAATGACCGACTTACTCAAATGGAGTTTTACAGCCATCGATTGTTTCAACGTCCCTCAGAGTATTCTACAATTTTAAGAGATGGAAAACTATTCCAAGAGTTTATTGTTGATGCTTGGGCAGCAACTGAGTGACCGGCCGGCAAAAGTGTGTGTCGTTGGGGTGCCGGCCTCGGGTCAATGGTTTAATTTCATAAAACGGTACTTCCCTCAAAATATGTAAAAACGAGTATATTGGAAAGTCCGGAGTATCGATCCACAGGGAAAAATAACGTTGGATTTAAAGAATTCACAAATTGGTTTCTCGACGTTTCGGACGTCAACCTCAAATTTGTTTGGTGTGGTTAACAATGATATTAACTAAGTGGGGGATTAAAACTAGATTAAGGAGTGGGGTTAAGTCCTAAAGTTTGGTCTATTCAAAATTTCCGTTGGTCTATCTCTTCTCTTTATAACTCAATCTAGCCCCTGGTCCTGGGTTTTAGATCGGAAAATTCTTCGATGAAAATCAGGATTTTAATTCACAAAATGGTTTGATGGATTCTTTCAAGTTCAAGAAAATAGGATTAAAAGATGAAGGACATCGATCCAAGTATTAGATATACCAACTCTAAGGATGGCTATAACTAAGCAAGGACTTAACTCTTCATTTTTATTTCAATATGAAAAACTTAGAAAGATCCATCAATGGCATTGACAAATATTGAGAAGATATAGACCAACATGGGTTTGAAATCAACTTCACATTTAGACTTAACCCACACTAATTTAGCTACTCATATTTTAACATGAACATGATAGAAGTGATAGAAAACATAATAAAACAAACTTATCTAAAGACAATAAGAAGGATCCAAACAAAACTCTAATAGAATCAGATTTTAAGGTAAGAAAAACAATACTAATGGAAGAAAAATAAGTAAAACTTACTAATACTTAAGTGCTTCCAAGAGAATACAAGGATTCAAAAGGGGAAGAACACTAAAGGATTAAGAACTTACTCAAAACTTGAACAACAATGTATGAAGAACAAAATATCTAAGGCAAAAAGAGGCAAGAAGCTCTCTAGAAAATCTAATATTTGGTGTGTTGATTCTATGTTATGTTATGACCCCTTTACCAAAGGTATAACAACCTACAAAATATCCTAATTAATCTAGGTGAAAGTACAACTCTACCCTCCAAAAAGCATAATAAGAAGCTTCTTATTCCATTCTCTAGGCTAAAAGTTTCCTTGTCCCCTGATTTGGCACAGAAATTGATGTAAAGTGGTCCCACAAAAAATCTGTCGGAATTGGGTCTCTACCGATAGGAGTGAATCTCTACCGGTAGAGAACCCTACTGTCTTTTTCTGGTTCCTTCTCTCTACCGATAGGACTGAACCTCTACCGGTAGAGAACCCTACTGACTTTTTCTGGATTCTTCTCTCTACCGATAGGACTGACCCTCTACCGGTAGAGAAGTCTTCTGACTTTTTCTGGTTCTTCTCTCTACCGATAGGACTGACCCTCTACTGGTAGAGAAGTCTTCTGACTTTTTCTGGTTCCACTTCTACCGATAGAGACTGATCCTCTACCGGTAGAGCCTCTTTGAGTGGCCTTGATTTCTCCTTCTCTACCGATAGGACTTGATTCTCTATCGGTAGAGAAACCTTCTGGGTTAATTTTCTTGGGCTCTTCACTTTCCACTCCAACTTCACTTCCGTCATTCTCAGGCCTTTTCTTGACTCTCAAACAAGGCCGTAATTGGTCCGAGCCTTTGGTTCGTACTTGGGCTTTACACCATTCTTTTAGCGCTCGAAAACCTGCAAAGAGCACAAAGACAACTACACGTGCAATATTAACTAGATAAATACATTTGCCTACGCATAATTGCCAAATTGAGTATAATGAGCCACGTTATTATGCACTATAGTGCGCTCATCACTGAGCAAAATCGATTGGCCTACTATAGGCAAAACCAAGGAAAAATTCGAGCTGAACTTTACCAAGACTTGATAGATATTGGTGCAGATGGGTTGGGCTCTAATCAAATTGGTCAACGAGTAATTTTGCCATCTTCGTTCATTGGCAGTCCGAGATATATGTTTGAAATTTTTCAGAATTCAATGGCTATCACACGGTACAATCAGCACCCAGATATTTTTCTCACTATGACTGCCAATCCTAATTGGCCTGAAATTACTGAGGCTTTGTTACCGCATCAAAAAGCTATCGATCGTAGTTGCACGTGTTTTTGAGTTAAAAAGGAAATGCTTAATGAAAGAGATAAAGGAGAAACAAGTGTTCGGAAAAATAGTTGGACATGTTTTTACTATTGAATATAAAAAACGAGGTATTCTGCATATGCACGCACTTTTATTTCTTCAAGGTCCAGATAAAATTCAAACGTGTACTCAAGTTGATGGGGTCGTATATGCAGAATTCCCAGATCCTAATGATGATCCGACACTATTTGAAACTGTAAAGTGTTGCATAGTACATGGACCATGTGGTGCTCGAAATCCGCAAGCAGCGTGCATGGAAAATGGTAAATGCACAAAAAAGTACCCTCGAGCCTTTTCAGAGACAACCACAATGGACCAAGATGGATATCCAATCTATCGTCGTCGTAACGACGATCGTGTGTACACTGTAAGGGGTCAACAAGTTGATAATAGGGATGTAGTACCCTACAATGCCCACCTTTCTAAGTTATTCAACTGACATATCAATGTGGAAGTCTGTGCTGGAATGAGATGTGTCAAATACATCCACAAATATATCTATAAGGGTTATGATCGTATAACAATGGTGTTAGGGTCGATAGATGAGATCCAACAATATCTTGATGCACGATATATTGGTCCACTAGAAGCTGCTTGGCAACTATTTGGTCATCCCATGCATGAAGAGATCTCAACAGTTGTACGATTGTCACTTCATTTACCTGGAATGCATCGTGTCTTAGTTAACCCTACAGAATCAATTGACCAAATTGTCTCCAGGATTGAGCAACAAATGTCTACATTAACTAGCTTCTTTGCATGTTGTGATTCGAATCCAAATGCATGTGCATTTTACTTATCAAGAATTTCCACAACATTTTGTTTGGAATAAGTCACAAAAGAAATGGACACCTAGACAAAGGGAATATGCAATTGGAAGAATGTACTTTGTTAGTCCTAATGCAGGTAAAAGATTTTATCTGCGTTTACTACTAAGTATTGTCAAAGGACCAAAATCATTTGAAAACTTACGCACTGTCATTTTACATAGTACATTCAAATCTGCATGTATTGCAAGAGGACTTTTAGAAGATGATGAAGAATGGGTGCAATGTCTTCAAGAAGCTTCAAGTATGAAAATTGGATACCAGTTGCGGAGGTTGTTCAGTGTTATTCTCAACCAATGCTTTCCATCTCAACCATACGCGTTATGAAATAAATTTGCGGTGCATATTTGTGATGATCTTGCATACAAAATCCAAACGTTATTTTCCATTACAAACCCATCTGAAGCTCAAATTGAAGATTACGGTCTATATCTTTTGGATCAATTGCTTCAAGAATCGGGTAAATGTCTAAAGGATTTTTTGCCCATGCCACAACCAAGGGGAGATTGGAGCGCAGCTGTGGGTAATAGATTGATAATGGAGCATGTGAAACCCTGATCCTTTTAATCAATTAAACTATTTTGAAAATTTAAAATTTTAAGTTTATAATTATTAATTTTATGGAGTGTTAAAAAAAAAATTATTATTTGGTCTAAATTCAAATTTTAACGAAAATATCGGTAATGTGATGATGTTCTTAATTTAACCGACGAGGGACACATGAATTATGTCCGATCACTCGAGAATACCGAATTTGTAGTATTTTCGATCGCGTAGATATATAAATTTATATACATTAATTTTACGAGGTTTGTCCGCGATCGAAATTGATCAGATTTTGTACCGAACAGTCAAGACGGGACCGGATAGGCCCAACCTATTTTCTCATGGCTAGGAATTGTAGGCCATCATTTTTCTTAAGCTTACTTATATTATACACTAAGATTTTAATCATGCATGCATAATAAAAAAAAAATTAAAAACACATGTATAATTGGTCAAAGCCAATAAAAATACATGCAATTGGAAAGCTTTGGAAGCAAGACTTGCTCCTCCACTACTTCTTCACGGCAGAACACACACACACACACACTTGGCACATGCAAATCCTTTGGCTATAAATACACACACCTCACTAGCACACTCACACTTTACATACTTGAGAGTTCCTAGCAATTTTAGAGAGAGAGAGAGAGGGAGAGGAGCCAAACTAGCAAGGGTGAGTTAGAGAAGACTCGGGTTAGACTCGGATCAGTCTCGGGACGTGCTCGGGACGCTCGAATCCGAAGCAAAACGCGACCGGAGGTACCGATTTTCATTCCTCTACTTTACGCACCTTGTGTTTAAATGCGTTTCGTTTTTATCTCGTTACGTTTCGGGTCGAGATTTTTGATAATATTTGTAGCTTAGACACTATACTACTCATGCATGTTCAAAACCGGGGTCGTTATGTTGAAAAATACGAAGTTTTTGCCGTTTGAACGGGAAAAGTACACTGCCCAGTTTTTACCGGTAGTAAGCCTTGCTAAATCACTCGGAGTTTTTATTCTACAACTTTTCTACGAAAAATACTTATTAGGGGTTGTAGTTGACACATTTTAGCACGCATGCATGTTGGACCCGAGGCTCCGAGAGCTCGGGAATGGGAGTAGCGGGCTGTCGAACACAACAGCTGTTAGGTGCAATTTCTGGCAGATTGTACTGCCCAGTTTTGGACAGTGCATTTCGTCTTTCTCGTTTCGTTTCGAGTCAAGATCTTTGATAAGAGTTGTAGCTAAGACACCATACTACTCGTACATGTTCAAACCCGGGGTGGTTATGTTGAAAAAAACGAAGTTTTGGCCATCCGAACGACAAAATGTACACTGCCAGATTTTACCGGTAACATACCTTGCTAAATCACTCGGAGTTTTTATTCTACTATACTTCTGCGAAAAATACTTATTAGGGGTTGTAGACGACACATTTTAGCACGCATGCATGTTGGACCCGAGGCTCGGAAGGCTCGGGAATGGGAGAAACTCACTGTCGAACGCAGCTGGTTTTTCAGCTGTTGAAACGCAGCAACTGGGCAGATTTCACTGCCCAGTTTTGGACAGTTTTGGGCAGTCCTATTCGGGCAGCCCATGGTTCGGGCAGCCCCTGCTCGGGCAGTCCTTGTTCGGGTCAATTTGACACAACTTAGTAGAATTAGTTCGGGTTGATCTCGTACGAGCATTATTTGAGTTTCGAGACGAAAAATATTATTTTCACCGGTAACTTTCGTTTGAACCAAACCATTTTTAGACCCAACCCGAGACTTAGTAGTTGACCGAAACTCGTCACTTAACCCATAAAAACAGTACCTTAGCCGAACACTTAGAAAAAAATTAGACCACGTGACCCTTGGACACATCGAACGCCGTTTTTGACACGAGTCTAATAAACCATCGGAATATGCAATGTTTTTTATAAAAAAAATAATAAATAAATAAATTAGATTACGATCATGCTAAATCCTTTGACCCTTATGCTAGATCCCGAAGTCGGTGACGCGTAGGGCAATACGAGAGTTTTCGGGCGAACGACTATCGAGGTGAGTTTTGTTATGCCTTGTTTATCGATTTTAGGAAAAAAAAAAGTACATATATATCTTTTTGGCGAAAATTTATATCTTTAATAGCCATGTTATTTGTATTGAAATCAAGTAAGGAAATATTGAGATGTTTATCGAAATCATGAAAATTGCATGAATTAAAGAAATTAGCTTAATTGAGAAGTTGGCAAACTTGACGTATTGAGTAGAAATGTGGTTGACAAACAATATTTTCATGTTATTCGGATTTACTTTTATGGATTATCGAGGAAATTATCGATTAAATGTTCATACGGTGCCCCGACCGCCAGGGGATAAGAAATATGGCGAGGTGAATGAAATAAGGTGAAAGGATCGACGACCGATAGATCCGCCGGATGACGTCATGCCGATTTTATATCTGATAGGGTAGCTCCCTATATTCGGTGACCGTTGAACAAAATAACTGAATATTATTCTAAATGGAATTTGTTCCTAGAAGTGAAAATTCACTTGGAACCTGACATGAGAAGTTAGACTTCAGAAAAAGAATTACGATTCTTTATAAATGTGATGGATCACTTGGCATAATTGTGAACTATAAATTATTTTAAATTGCACGTATACGAGAAAAGTCATTTTCTGCCTGAAATTCGATAAGTATTGTTATAACGAAATTCACACTAGCCTAGTGCTTAAGAGTTGTTGTTGATTACAACTACAGGTGCTTCTGAAGTCGAGGACGCTGCGTGATTTTGTGTATCTTCGTCAAGTTATTAGATTTTCATGTTGTTAGTAATGTATTCTTTATTTCAGACTTATGTTTTTGTACTTTTTGATACCTGGCCGAGCCGCCTGTGGCCGAGCCAAGGATTCTACTATGGATGATGTAATAGTTAATTTATCACTAGCACTTCGGGAGTATTTTTAATGTTATTCCGCATTTTTTTTTATATCGCACTCTGATATTATGGAAATCCCTAAACCAGTTTTATAAATTGAGGCCTTGATGGATTAAACCCCATCGGCCGGTCGCGACCATGTGTTTTTGAGACGGGTCGTGACAAGGGTGGTATCAGAGCATGGTTTTCGGATTTTAAAATAAAACCCCGGTGCTATGAGATTTGAGACACGATGGTCACACACTTGGATGTAATAGTTACTTGGCTATGTGTTATTACCTACGTAACTTGTATAAATAAGTAACGATCACGCGTAGGCCAGTACTAACAAGACTATATCTTGTGTACTGTCGGATGAAAGGAGTGAAGTGATCCTTTTGCCCTCTATTTGCTTTGCATCTTTACTTCAGATGGTGAGGACTCGGACAAATGGAAATGCTAGCGGGAGTGAAAGCGGGAATGGAGGCAACGAAATGGCAGAAATGAGGGCCATGATGCAGACACTCATAGGGGCTATGCAAGCCCAGCAACAGGCGTTTGAACGTCAAGCACAACAAGCCGCACCTCAACAGCAGTCGGTGCCACACCCCAGTCCACAAGTACCAACAGGAGCAGAAAATAACAACCAGCAAGACCCACCTATCGATGTCCCTACGGCAGATCTCGCGCTCACTCACGAATTTCTAAAACTGAAACCGCCAACATATAATGGAGGCATGGATGCGGTGCGAGCAAACGAATGGCTAGCTGAATTGGAGAAGAACTTTCGACTAATTGGGTGCACAGAAGTGCAAAAGGTGGAAATTGGAGCGTACCTACTGACAGGAGAAGCTAACCGATGGTGGAACCTGAAGAGAGTTGGGGAGCCAAGGATGGTTTGGACCAGATTCGTGGAGATCTTCAAAGAGAAGTATATGCCCAGAGCGATGCAGCACGCTAAGTGTGCAGAATTCTAACAACTTCGGCAAAGAGGACCTATGACCGTTGCGGACTATGAAGCAGAATTCACCAATCTTGCAGAGTACGCCCCACATCTGGTGGGAACAGAGGACATGAAGGCTCGAAGATTCGAAGAAGGGCTGAGACACGACATCAAGAAGGTGGTGCGACCTCTACAACTGTCCACATATGCTGAGGTGTTGGATCGAGCGATTTTGGTTGAACAAGATGCTGACGAGTTCAGGAAATACCACGAGAATCGAAAGCGGAAGAACTCTGGAGTTGGAGGATCGGGAAATCGCAACCAGAAGAGACAGAACAACAGAAACAATGAAAATCGAGGACAAAGGCCACCATGTAACACCTGCGGAAAACTTCACGGAGGAGAATGCTGGAGGAAGGTAGAGGCCGGGAAATGTTTCGGATGCGGACAAGTTGGACACATTCGAAAGAATTGCCCAAATGTCAGGACAGGGGCTAACACTGTTCCAATCGGAGGTCAAGGTGGCCAAGTGCAGAGAAATAATGACAGACAGGTAGCTAGACCTGGGGAAAATAGGAACAACAACATCAATCAAGGGAATGGCAACAACAACGGGCAGCGACATGGTCGAGCTTTCGCCATCGTTCCAGGGGACCAAGCCAACAATGAAAACGTGGTCGCAGGTAACATTATGATCGATTCTCTACCAGCATATGCACTTTTTGACTCTGGTTCTTCGCATACATTTGTGTCCAAGTGTTTTGCCATTAAGATGAATAGGGAGGCCGAACCTTTGGGTTATGACTTATTGATTTCCCAACCTATGAGTAAGGGCGCGGTTTGCTCTACTAAGTATAGAGACTGTAATGTTTACATTGATGGGCTGTGCATGATCACGGATCTGATTCCGTTGGATATGAAGCATTTCGATATCATTTTTGGCATGGATTGGTTATCCAAATTTGGGGCAACGATTGACTGTGCTAATAAACGTGTTGTATTTAAAAAACTCGATGGAGAGGAGATTAGATTTTCGGGTGAGAGAGTGATTACACCCCTGTGTTTCGTGTCTATGACTCGAGCCCGACGACTTTTGCAGAAGGGTTGTCGAGGATACCTATGTAGTATTTTGCCGACTTCGTCGGAGGGCACTTCGGTTGCCAACATTCCTATTGTATGCGATTTTCCTGATGTTTTTCCTGATGTTTTTCCTGATGAATTGCCCGGGATACCGACTGAACGGGTAATAAATTTCTCTGTTGATATCGTTCCCGGAACACAGCCGATATCCAAAGCGCCATATAGAATGGCCCCAGCTGAACTAAAAGAGTTAAAGATACAACTAGATGAATTACTCGACAAAGGCTTCATTCGACCCAGTTCGTCGCCTTGGGGAGCGCCGGTTTTGTTCGTTAAGAAGAAGGATGGAACGATGCGTCTATGCATTGATTACCGAGAGCTGAACAATGTCACCATCAAAAATCGTTATCCACTTCCAAAAATTTACACGGAACAATGCGTGTAAATTTAGACATACTCATTGATTAGTTTTTTCATTATGGTGCAACTAATATTTTGCAAGATTGGGATGAAAAAGTTACTGAGAGTAATATGGTAAATACCACTAGGCTATTTCGATGGGGATATCACAACAAGGTAGTTTTAATTATTTTATTTTTTAAATTGAAAAGTGAATTTTACTCATTCATATCTTTCTTAAATATTTTAAGGTTGTTGTCCGTGTTCACAATTCTGCTCTATGGACAAAGTACATATATATTGATATAAGCACTTTCCAAAGGGTGATAAAGCGAAGGTTTCAAGATAGACAATGAATGATGAAGACAAATGTTACTTGAAGAGTGATGACTTTGAAATTACTTGCTGTAACCTATGATTTTCCGTTTTGACTATAGATTTTTTCTTGATCAACTACCCCTTTCACGAAATAGATTAACAGCTTTTATACTTCATTGAATTCAATTTTGTTGCGTCGTGCCATAGGCACGGGCAATATGCTAGTGTATTTACATATCTAAGTAAGCAAGCATAATATTAAAAAAAATTACCTAGAGATTTATTTTCAAAATAAAAAATACATATAAATGTATCTATTCTTATACAGAAATAAATTTTGGTTCATAATTTTCTCTTGCCCCACCCCCTCTATCTCTCACACACACATATTTGTTCTTATTTATTTATTCAATCATTTTTTGTATTTATTATTTTTGTATTATTTTTTATAAATTATTCATTCGTCTTAAAGAAAAAATTTTAAAAAGTAAATTTTTTGTCTAAAAATAAAAAATAAGCATTATCAGGAGTTGTTTCGATTTATTTTTCGTCTTTTATTTTTTTTAAATTTTGGACATAGATTTTTTACTTATTTTAAATATCTAATTGAAACAAACTAATAATTAATAGAAAAATCAATACAAAATAAAAAATAAATTATTTGTTCGGACTTGACAAGTTTAAATGGTTTACCTATTCTGCCCAAAACTCTCATTTGTTGAAGCGAAACATAGTGCGGTTTAGGATCCGAGTGGAAAACATCTATTCTTTCGTTTTGGAGCATAGTGTCTTTTTAGGCGCCTAGCAGAAAACGTATCTTTTTCGTTTTGGCTTATTCATTGATTTGAAACTTGACACTTATTTTATCGATACCAAGGACGACGATGTTCTTGAATGAAGTCTATCCAAATCGAAGACGCACTTCTCAGATTAGGCTAAGCCTCTCTAGTTGAATTGAGCTTTAGGGCCCTAGATGCACTAGCGATTGGCACATAAGACAGTGGTTGGTCAAAAATAAGTTATTTGCTCAGCCTTATTTGAATTTATTTATTTTATTAATTATTTATTTATCTTGACGAGATATTTTAAAAAGATAAAAATTATGTCTAAAAATTTTAAAAAATCATAAATGTCGAAAAATAAACCAAAACATACCCTATTTAGGCTTATAAGAAATATATACCCTCTTCATGTTTATAAAAAATATATACCCTCTTCAGGCTTTCTTTTATTTTTAGTAAATTTTTTTAGCTTTTAGACAAAATAAATTTACTTTTTAAATATTTTGCATCAAGACGAATTATTTATTTAAAAAATAATAAATTAATAAATATAAAAAAATAATTAAATAAATAAATACGAACAAATGCGTGTGTGTGAGAGCAAGAGGAGCTGGGGCAAGTGGCTGAGAGAGGGTTGCCAAGTAAGCGTTCTGGTACGCACAATTCCTGGATTTCATTTTAAAAATGCTAAAGACACATCACTTTTGCACATCGCTTTCACACATCACTCAAAACTATGTAGTTTTGTGTTGAAAAAAACCATATTTATTTTTGACCCATATCGCTGAAAACATATTTGGATCTTTCTTAACATAAAACGACGTAGTTTTAAGTGATGTGTAAAAATGATATTTTAAAATGATGTGTATGTAGCACTCTTGATTTCATTTCTGAGATCCTAAGACACTCAAAGAAATATAATTAAAATTATTATTATTATATGTGAACATAATTTCCCACAATCTACCGAAACACAGCCAATTGCCAAAAAAAAAAAAGGGGGGGAAATGACAAAAAGAAAAAGTGACACAGCCTAGGGATGGCAACGGGTTGGATCGGGGGTGGATATTACTGTCTCCATCCCCGATTCCCGAACCTATATCTAATCTCCATCCCCGCCCCGATCCCCGAACGGGGACTACTTTTGCCCTCCACCCCCGCCCCAAACGGGGAACGGGGATCTCCAAATGGAGATTGGATATCCGAAAATTAAAAAATTACATTAGTAATTACTTAAAATTTGAAATAATTCTCCTTTTCATCCAAAAAAAATAACAAAAGAGAGTAAATAAAAACATGCAAACTTTTAAGCAAAAGTAATTCATTTTTTACAATCTAAAATATTTCAAAAATAACAACAATAACTAATTAAAATAAACATAATATCGTTCCACAAGTTTCAATCCTAACAAAAATAACCAAATGTACTCAAGAATATTGTCATTGAGTCCATTAAAGATTGTTGTATTCCTCCACCAATGCAAACCATGATTATTTTCTCTTTCTCCTTACAAACCTATTACGTAAAAAGGATAAAAAATCACGGGGCGGGGCGGGGTGGGGAGGGGCGGGGGTGGAGGCGGGGATCGGGGTGGAGACACCTAACCCCGAATCCTACCCGGTCCCCATTTTTTTAAAAAATTTATCCCCGAATCCTACCCGATCCCCAAAAAAATCCCCGAATCCCCTATCCATTCGGAGCGGGGAACGGGTAGGAGCGGGTTGGATCGGACGAGATTGCCATCCCTAACACAGCCAGATGAGGCTGTACTAAAGGTCGCCGATCGAAACAAGAGAGAGAGAGGGGGGGAGAGAAAGCGCGAGCGAGGGAAAAAAACAGCAAGAGAGACAGCGAGGAAAACGCGCGCGAGAGAGAGAGAGAGAGAGGAGGGGAGCCTGGAGGGGAGATGAGCGAAGAAGGCGGGAAGAGCAGAGGCGTCGCAGCTGGCGCCGGTTGTGATCAACCGCAAGCCCCGGCGCCGCCATATTATTACGGAACGTTTCAAGGCGTTGCGAACTATCAACCTCCGCCGCCTCACCCGGTGGTCGGTTTTCCTCAGCCGGCCCCTCCGGCCGGCGCCTCCGTGAATCAGCCCTATTATTCTCGCGGATACCAAACTGTTCCAGGTGCTTGTGGTCTTCCTCATATGTAAAGAGATGTGCATTCGTATGGGAATATGTAGTGTGTGTTATTTATATACTCATATTTGTAGGTTTTGCAGAATGGATATATTCAACCCTATGGTCGTAGTAGTTTTCGTTATAAGTTGCATCTATATGTATGTTCGCTATTAATTTGTAAAGTCCGGCACTCTATGCACATTTCCCTTCCATGTTAGAATCTTGCGTCTGTCCATGGATATGTTGGTGATGAAGCTTTTTATATTTAGATGGATATCAAACACATTATGGCTTGGTTTTTTAAATGTTGGAATAAATTTCCTATCATTCCCCTTTCAAAATACGAACTGGGAATCATTGAAACATCTGTGATTGTTAGTTTTTACTATTGAAAATATTGAGGATTCTCCCATGGTTCTCAATTTCTAATGAATGCTAGATCCAATATATAATTTCTCTGTGTCCCGATTGATTGGTCGAACTAATAAGGATAGGTATTCTGTAGGATGAGCAACTCTACCTGACTAATAGTTAGGAAATTGGAAATATATCATCCGAAAGTATTGAATATGTCATGTTTTGGGGGTTGGTTATTCCATGGCTATATTATTTCTCCACCAATTTGCATTCCAAAACTGTGTTAACTAGAATGCGGATCGTGTAAGTACGAGGAATGGGTATGGGAACATGGTATGCCACATTCCATAAGTTGTTGTACGGTAAGGTCAGGCTTCTACAGATTACAATATAATAACTTTACAAAACTATCCATGTAAAATACAATTCTAGAAGCGTGATGATCAACTTTTCATATCATTTGCCTTCATAAGGCTCCAATCTCTCTAGTTTCTAAAGCAAAAACTTTGGGTTCTCTTTTGTTTGCTATATTCACTGTTTTGGTACGTAAGTGGACCATATTTCAGAATGCGCATTTCAAATGTAATTCGCTATGGTTTTCGTTGTTCTGATAACGTAGATCCAAACACTGAAAATCTGGTTTTATGGCATTTGTAATGCACTCTCATGTTTAATCCGGCCTATTAGACGTGCTCCGCATATTTAAGTTTTAGGAAGCACGGCTAATGGAACAATAGAATACAGTATGTTGACACATTTAATCTAAAAAACTAGGATACAGGCACATCCATGATACGTCAATAATAGAATATAGCCTTATAGTTTGCAACACATATAGCGGTGAATTGTTTTTTCATGTTGACAGTTAGGAAGTTTATTAATAGAGAAGCCGGACTTTTTTTTCCTAGAAGTATTGATTCTACTATGGATAAGGTATGATACATTAAGAGTACTCAATATTGATAAAATATGATACTACTTTAAACTCGCTATTTTATCCATATCTAACTAGCAAGTTTAAGAATTGGAAAACTGTTATTATATTCGTCTCATTAAATGTAAATATAATATTATGCAAGAGATGTTGAATTCAGTGAGTAATTTGGAGATGTTCCAGTATCCGAAAAGCATCCTATACTTCCAGAAGCCAATGAATATGTTTTTAAAAAATATGGCTATGTTAAGGAAGTATTCGATGTGTATCTCGAGTATCCAATGAGCATCGGAATGTACGATACAACATGGATACAGATGACTTCTAGAAGTATTCGTTATTCATAGATTAGGACCCATTTGATAAAAAAAACATGTGAAATTGTAACACTATTTTTTGGAATATTATTAGTCAAAGGTAGATTTTATAGAGATCCACATTAGGAAGACCGCAAATTTTTTATATATAGATGCAATTATTCTTGGACTATAATGTCTTACTACATTTGGTTACCATCTTACTTGCCAACTGGTTGACTACAAGTTTAGATCGATGGGCTGGATATTGGCTTTTGTTTTTGGGTTAGCAATACAGGTCACATGTTTTCTAGTGATTCACAAGGCATCATCAAATGATACAAGTCTTGGATAGAAATCTACAACGCACTAGAACGCCCTTTTTTCATAACTGATAGGGTTTGTTATCTGCAATTACTTTTGATGTTTGGCAATTTAGAATACATTAGTAGACTGGTAGTCTAATAACCAACAACAGTTTGAAAAATCTATGAAAGTGTAATGGGCTTATTTTGTCCATTTCCAAATACCAAGAGTAGTACCACAGAATTAGATATCTTGTACGTACTTGGATACATAGGTCATAGTCTAGAAAGTCCATGATAATTAGTTGCTTTTTGTAGTTATTGCCTAAATTCCATCAGAAGTTCTTTTTCCAAAAAAGATAGCATTGAATTCAAGTGTTTGACCTGCTATGGAAGACTGACAATTTACCAACCCATGCTAACTATTAACGTGGATAGGGCAGAGTGTTCCCATTGCTATTGTTTGCTCTTTTAGGTTCTCAACGGAATTGGCCTTACAGGCCAAGTGTTCAGTGATGTCTTTTGTTGTATGATTAAGATTTTTTTTGTTTTGTTTTTTTTTTTTTTTGGGGGGGGGGGGGGGGGGGCAACATGATGATATGCAAACAGTCAGGCTGACTATTGTGCATGGACTATGTAACTTTCGAGGACATATATGGAATTAGATTAGGTATGTGATTTATTTGTAATGATATGTTGTCCTCTATCCACTTTATTCGGATGTTGTTTTGTTATTGCTGTAGGTTATGCTGTCGCTGAAGGGAGACCTTTGAGGGAACCTCGCCTTCCTTGCTGCGGGATTGGGATTGGCTGGTGCTTGTAAGTTCATAGTGATTTCCCTTATACCCATCGATCTAGCACTTCCTATTATAGAAGGGCATAACATTTGTTTACAACAATGATTGTGGCATCCCAGACTAGTGTATAATTCTACACAACCCTTTCGCATGCACTGACCACAGCTTGTCAGCTGCAGCTATGTATCTTAAGTGTTGGATCCACATAAGTCCCATGTCCAAGGAAGAAGTTCGCCATTGTTGATCAAGCTTAATGGGGATTCTCCAATTCTTATTGTATTTCTGTAATCCATCTTGTTTTCAATAAGTCTAAAGATTCTAAACTGTCCAAGGCCATGAACTCCTGGTTCCATTTGTTTCCTCCAACCCCATCACCCTCCCCTACAACAAAAAGTAAAAGAAATATTTCATGGATATAGTATTTATAAAATATGAATGTAAATTGTCTGTCTGGTTGTCTGTGGACTGGGTTCCTGTAAAATGAGGGGTAGGTCCCCCATGGCCCATACCGGCATGCTATGGGGGTGGGATTTGATCTCAGGTTTCGTAATATAGAAACTTGAGCAGCGTGCCGCATTCTTCCACTTTTGAAATCATACTTTAGTTTCTTGTTTCTTTGGAACACTTGTACCATAAAATGTCCATTGCTAAAGCTCTATGCTTATATTGAGATTTGTGAAATTGATTACATTAATCATTAGGTGTGCATTAGCATACAAAAGGTTTGGAAAATGGATAAATTTTAGGGACTTATTGTACACCTTCTCTGACATGCAGACTCCCTCAACTTCATGTTGACATTATGGACAATTGAATATTCTGGTAATTGATCATGGTTGTTGTCAATAGATTTGGTAATTTGATGAATCTGGCGCCTCTGCATCTGGCCTTACCTTAGTTCATGTGAAACATGGTTAAACAAGAGTGGTTGAAAGAAAATGCCATATGCCTATACTTTAAAACGTCTCGGGCACAATTATGTAGTTATCCTTTAATAACTTTTCTTTAATGAATCATTTATCCAGTCTAATCAGTTGGGGTACATCAGTGCGGCGCTCTATTTGCTGATTGACTTAGGAAATCCACTTTGCCGCACCATGCTTAACATACCTGTTAAAATGTCTTTTAACTTGTGAATTTATCCACCATTATAAGTATAGCCACTCTGTAGTTTTGGATTCTGATGATTAATCTATTTGCCCTTTATAAAAATGCACTCTTGAAGCTATCGTTTGGTGTTTTTACTATAAAGCCCCTAGCTGCCCAGCGCAAGTACATGGGTTCAACTCTAAGGCAGCTTCGAGGATTTGGAGACCATATAATAAACATGCCATAGTAGTACTATGATGACTGAAATTTATCAGGATTTTAGAAATCAAAGAAATTTTGTGATTTGATATTATGAACTTTATTGTTGGAGTAAGTTTAAAAGGGAAAAAGACAATAAGATAATTCTATTACAGAACCAGAAGTCCCGACGCAGACAATGACTGTTAAACACGGGTCATATGAGATTTCAAGGAGCAAAATTTTGAAATAGTGAAATTTATTTTTTCTGTTCGATACCTGAATTCCTGATCTTACATGTATGCCAAAATGAGTTTGTTAAAGGGGTTGATTTACTGTTGTGTTTTGACTGTTTGCTAGGTTTTTGGCTGGTTTCTTTTTGGGAGCCATTCCCTGGTACATTGGAGCTCTCATTCTACTTTTTGCCTACGTCGATTATCGAGAAAAACCAGGACTTGTCGCATGCATGATAGCTGTAAGCGTCCATATCCACAATTATGGTTCATTTTACTTTCTGCTTACTTCTGTGCTCTAATCTTTCTTTTAGTTCTGTTTGTAAATACATTGTTCCAAGTCAATTCCGACAACGATTCTGCGCGTTGTTTTATATCTCCTCGGTTTGTGATTTTTTTGCAAAACCAACTCATGTATGTGAGAGAAGAGCGGAATATACTGTAAATTTTACTATTTAGAGATGTACTATATTTCGATTATCACTTTCAGTGAAAAAGGGGGAAAAAAAGAAGAGAAAGACAGGAAAGAAAGGACCTGTGGTAGTGTGGTGCATTTGGCCTGCATATGAATTGAAGGCATAGTGAGTTGGATGGCTTCTTGAAAGGGCCATAAAATTTGTTGAGGCAATATTCTATTCTCATTAAAGCATCATTACAATTTTGAGTTGTAGCAAAAATAATTAAAATGAGAACTCTGATTATCCTAATTAGCGACGATGACTATTAACCGCTTGCTCTATGTTGAATGGACTGTTCTAAACATTTCAAGTTCTCATGTTTGGCTCCTGACACTCGATTAAAGGTATGGGATTCGTCTCTGATATGTACTGAATAAAGGTAGGAATATTTTGGCAGGTCGCAATATTCTTGAGATGGAGATTATATGAAATCTAATGCTTTGACACCTGTGTGCACCGCAAACAAGTACCACTTCGAGTCCATATGATGTAGCTTATGCTCACGTAAAAGTTACTATAACCACTTTCGCACTCGTCGTGTGTAGAGAGAAACTAAATCGATCATAAGTTTTTTTATGGACGTGTTTAGGTCTACGAAAGGTAACCATAACATTTTTGGAGGTAAGTTGACAAAGTCAAACTTTTGTATTTTATGTTTTTTATTCTTAAGAACGAGCATCTCTTATCTTCTCAATAGAACAGATTACAAGTGTTGGCAGGGCTTTATTTTATAATCTATTCTTTTGGATTCAGGAATATGGATGTTTGTTTCCTAAAGGCATGTATCACATAACAAAAATAGTAGAAGTGAGAAAAATAAACACACTACATAAAGGTAGTATAAAAACTTAATAAAATTGTACCTTGCTTGTTTAATCAAGATATTACAATAGAGAGAATCAATGAAAGACGTTGATTTGATAGATAAAATCATAGATTGAAATACCAGTGGATGAATACCACACTATTACATGCTAAGATTATATCCTCGCTTACAATTTTTTTGAAGGTTTACGCGTACATGCCTGCTAAATTTGATCACCTAACTAAGAATTTCTAAACAAGCACCGACCTTCTAGAACTTTTCTGAAACTCTCAAAGATTTTCCTATTTGGAATTTTCCCGAGTGGATGTGCCGATAATTTCTCTTCAGTTTTTCTTTTTGTGAATTTCTCTCCTTGTTCTCTTCTCTTTTCTTTTCTCAGTCCTCTGAACTATTCTCCGGATTGTCCTCTTTATAGGGCCAATTTGTGTCACATCTATGCTATGCTCTCTGACAGTCGCATTTATAGATGTGATGTGATCTCTTGGCGCACTCCTCGAGCGGCTCGTGTGTCCGTGTCTTGAATGATCAGACCCCAGTCACTATTGCACTGCAATTGCTTTGAATGACTTTTGAACTGGCAAAAATGTCAACGTTGTCTGATTGGGTCCGAGGGTTGTCAGTATTCTCGTGTCATCACGAGGGTTGCATTGATGAGTTTGCGACTTGATTCCATCTTTATGTGAAGAGATACAGTTGTATCTGTGGACCAACTGATAAGTTCTCTAACTGTTGCCTTCAATAGATTTCACGTATTACACCTCATGCCTTTTCTTCCTTCCATTGAATGAGCTCTATCTCTCAATTGACGAAGTTGGAAATTAATATTCCGATCACAAAAAAACAAAAGCCAAAGTGATCTGACATCAGTAGAAAGCCAACTTATATTTCCTTGTTACAATCACTAGAAACCCAAACCCAAACTCCTCACCTCTCTCTCTCTCTCCCCCTTTGAATCTAATCTCTCTTCCTTTCTTATTCACAAGGGCGCAAACCCAGCAAACAAGTCGAAAGTCCACCTACGACTTATCTCAGAGATTCATTGGTGTTTTGGCCCTCACTTCTTTCATGTTGGTTGGTGTATCTAGCCTCAAAGTCCGCAGAAATATCCTTGTTCTCCCTGAGAGCACTAGACTGTCAATTCAATGAAGTAATATAGTCGGCCTCAAAGATGCATTCAGTCCAAATCGGTTTTCCAAAACTTTCACACACGATCCATTCGGTTCATTTGATGGATCTCTATGGGAATCGACCAGTGCTCACACCTAGATACGGGCACAGACACGTGCACGACATGACATGATATAGACGCCTTATTTTTTAGAAAGTGGGATATGGACGCACTGGGAGCACGTTGAGCAATATGTTTTTCTGTGTACATACGTATATATGTATATGTTCACTATAGTGATATGTATTATAGATAATGTAAAAAAGAAAACTATTTTCTGAAATAAGTATTTATGAACTGAGCATCCATGACAATTTCAACTTTTCAAAAGTTCAGTATGGTCTCTTAATGTATTCCTAGTGTGTTCCTGTGAAGCAAAATCCTACATCACCTGGGCACCAAAGTGATGTGAAATATATAAGTGTGAGGGCACCCTCACTTGAATAGCTAGTTTTTGGGGTTAAGTTCCACTCAAGATCGAGTAACATGATATCAGAGCTAGGTATCAGTAGCTTGCACGCCACATTTTTTGACGAGTGAGGGGGTGTGAAGTGAAGTCCGCCATCGCCTGGGTACCAAAGTAATGTGAAGTACGTAAGTGTGAGGGCACATAAACAGTTGCCCAGGCTTTGGTCACTAACACCCCTTTGTGAGGGGGCACCCCTTCTCCTGAAGTTATAGGGCTACTTTATAGCTAGCTTTTGGAGTTAAGTTCTATCCAAAATCTTGTAACATCCCCAGCATGTCCCCAGTGGTCTCTTTATGCCCCCAACGTGTCTGACCCACAAAAGATCAAACACCTATTTAAGCAACACATGTCTGAAGTATGTCCTGTCCGTGACCGGCGTGTTAGACAGGGATGGTGAGGCTATAGACATGTCCATGCTTCTATATGAATAGTAATTTCATAGCTTCTGTTTTCCTTAGTTATTGCTTGCTTTCATTGTATGAAGACTGGTGTTTGGATGTTGAGTTTTTGGGGAGTAATGAAAATTAGATGAAGAGAAGTCATACAGAAATTGAAGTGAAAGAAGTCAACTTTTTTCCTTCAATCGGAGGGGTTAGGAAAGTGAGAATAGAGTGAACAAAGATGGAATTTTTGCTTTTTATTTCATGAAAATAAGAACAGTCTTAAGTGATGCATTTTTTTTTTTGGTTTTGAGGAAATTCTCTTTCAATGCTTTCTCATTGCATTTTGTGATCAAATATATGCAGGCTATTATTGCTTTGATTGCCTTAAGCCTTGGTGTTACAAAGGTGACGCATTCCTGGTAAGGTGGATGCGGACTGGTATAAGTTGTATATTACTCGTCAAAGAATCCAAGAAATTTCATTTGATGTGTTTAATTTTTCTTGGAGATGTTCCCTTTTGGCTTGTAAAGGCAATGTTGAAGCCAAGGGGTATTCCTATGTATATTGTGTTTTGAAAGCTCTATCTGTTGTAAATGCGAATATAACTAGTATAGAACTGCATATTCAAATGATTAGGTATTGGCCTTGTTCATTCCAACTCATGGCGATTCAAGGGGTCTTGCCCTTAATGCAATTTGGGTTTTTACTTTGTGTTTATTGGAGCTTGTGATGACCATCCGGCATTTGCGTAGCACATTTAGGGCAGGGTTTATAGTTAGACAGCTGAGACGGTCAACAGGTCTGAAAATTTACCTTCTATTTAAGCTATGCCAAATTCCCTTGTGGGACTAATTTTTCTACCACCCTGGATTACAGAACATGGTTACCGTTTAAGATTCTCCGAATCTAATCTTTTTGGGAGATATAGGCGTGAAGCAGCTTGTTAGATTCCAACTCTTATGTAATTTTGCTTGGCTGTTTTATTTATATGCCCCACCGAGTGAAATGAGATTCGAACTCATGATACAGACGTCTTAATTCCAACCCAATACAGGAGATGCTTCTGAGTGTTAACTACTCGTACGGGACATACCGTTAAGCAATCACGTCCTAAGCCTGTGCCCTCCAATTTGTGAAAGAAAATGACAAGAAAAAGAAAAGCTTGGGGAAATTTGAGTAAATTAATGTTCTTCTTTCGGCTGGGTTTAAGAAAATGTTTTTGTGGATTTTTAAAACTTCTGATCATATTTTCATATTTCTTTTGTCAAAATAAAGGATCAATCCAAAAAAAATGACACAAATATGATAAAAAATTAAGTAGTAAAAAAATAATAATGTCAATAATATGTACAAATTTAATCTTGCCAATTTAGAAAAAACTCTAACAGCACTAGTTAATTTAGCTAGTGAAAAAGGATAAAAAAAGGCAAACTAGTTAATTTGTCTATCTATTTTTTTACTTATACATATCTAACATTGCTCTCAATTTTAGTTATCTAATAAAACTAATTTAATCAAAAAAAAATATTGCACTTGTGGTATTCACATTCAATGACGTGGTAATAATGTGGCATTTTCTTTGATAGTCGTATAATGCATTGGCGCTTGAAGTTTAGCAGAAGAGGAATGAATACGCTGAAAAATCTAGATAGTAAGCTAAAAAGACCCATTACACATAGTGAGTCAAATTAAATATATGCCAAATAGCTAGTCAGAGACTATTGGAGCACCAGTTTCAAGATTTGACTAGCTAAAATAGCTAACATACCTCATTTAAGGAGGCTATCAGAGTTGCTCTTATGAATGATCCTATGCCCACTAAGTTTGTGGACTTGCTACTTGGCAGAGGGGAGTAGGGCTAACTAGGGTTAGTGAATCCCATTCTATTACTGGCTTATTATTTGTGCGTAGCGAAATTAAATTAAAAAAGTTGAACCCGTATTAGCGTAATATTACATTGATGTGATTGAAATTTTAGTATTATTAAAAAAAATCATGTTACTTCAAGGATAATAGAATCCAAGTTCAACCACAAACTCATACAAAAATATAACAAAATAAAGAGTGTTACACATAGATCATCATTTTGCAAAAATGATTAATAACACATGATTATTCATCTACAAATAAGGATTTATCTCCATCGCTCGTTGTCTATTTTGAAATATTGGCTTTATCGCTCTTCGAAAAGTGTTTATATCAACACATATGTACTTGTCCAAAGAACAAAATTGACAACACGAATAACAACACAAAAAATTTGAACAAGTAAAGTTCACTATTTTTAAAAAAATAAATGATTAAAGCTACCTTATTAAGATATGCCTATAAAATAGTCTAAAGATATTCACCATACTACTGTGAGTTGTTTTTTCATCTCAATCCTTCAAAAGATTAGTTGCACCTTAATATATTAAAACTAATCAATGAATATATCTGAATTTACATGTAGATAAAATAATGTACCTTTTACTATAACAAAACCTCGAGGTACATGATGTTAGTCGTAGAATTTGATGCATCACTAGAGAGTAAGACACTTGTACTGTCACAAGCCATGCATCTAGATAATGCTACGTACAATTATCCATTACTAAAGACTAGTGTGCACAAATCAGTTTGTGAATTTATGTGCCGAACTGGTAGACACATATCTTCACTCGGTTGAAAAGCCTACTACCTAAAATTCTATTTTTATATTTTCAATTGGTAGAGATTATACTTCAGCCGGTTCAAAAACAGACTGTCCTACTTTCAACTTTTGCTTTATTCTTGAACTTATGCTATGTTCAGTTGAGTGTTTTTTGAACAATTTTTGGAAAAAAATATTTTGAGATGTTGTTTAGTGTATGTGTTTCAAAAAAAATTAGGAGTTAATTTTTTTCTTTTTTTGCATTTTCAAGGTTCTCTCTCTCATTTTCTAGGAAAATGAGTATTGTGCTTAAAATATTTTTTTTTTGTTTTTTGTGTGCTTTGTGCACATATTCTGCTAATAATATTTTTTGTTTTTAAATTTTGAATTTGTAGTTAATCTCAAAATATTTTTTTAAGCCAACAGTAAATTTTTAATTTTTTAAAAAAATAAAATTTAAATAACACAATTAAAAGAAAATTAAATAAATGATGTCGAACATGACCAAAAATAGATTAAATGTGACTATTTAATACATTTATCATTGGCAAACATAATAATGTAATGGTAATCAATGATTGACAACTAAACGAAATAATGTTTGATAACTTTTTTCCCAAACATAGTTCACAAATATTATTTTAAATTTTTTAAGAAATACTCAACCAAACACAGCCTTAGAACCCTTGACTCATCAATTCATATACCATGGTTGAATAACATACAAAGGTCAAGATTAGACATCCTCGAGTACTTTATTTGAATTCCCTTATTAGGATGTAACTTTGAGCCTTGTTTATAAACCCGTACCTCCCTATGCCATGATATGCAACATCTTAAATCACATGCATGTTTATGTGTCTACTCGCATATAGAGCCCTTTACTCTGTGTGATATTTCCGCTCACTATCCCGTCTGCTTTGAACTTGTAAACCTAGATTTCTAGGGTTGATCTTGGTCATTGAGATGTGCAAAAATTCTTTTTCCAATTGGTTGATTTATACGTATATTCATTAATCTTAATATGTGTAACATAATGAAGAATTTAAGTTATTATCTTCGAATGCTATTATCTTTGAATTCTTATATCATTTTAGTTATGAAATTATTGCCTGAGTGTGTTTCCTCAATTCATTTTCTTCATATCTCTTGCTATTAAGATAGGTAGTTTTCTTCGTAAGATTTTTGTGATGAAAGTGAGTTGTTTGAATTTAAAATAGTGAATTTCAATTCACCAACTGGATGATATAAAATGTTTTTTTTTTTAATTCAAGTGCTAAATTTCAATGAACTTTATGAGAAACATAACAATGGCAGGTTCATTAGGGAACGGATTTGTATGGCACCCGACATGCTAATTTAGCTTTGCGTCATGTCTTTAGGTACGATTATGTTCCCATCTATTCGACATGGATAAAACGATCTATTATGAGTTTCTATGCTTATTGATTCGCCTATTTATTTGGTTTAAAAATCACATATATGACATGCTATGAAACACATGCACTCCGAGGAGGTTGTCATATCGGTGACAGACACGTAGGAACACAAGAACATGCAGAATAGACATGTGATACACACTATGTGGCGTGTACATTATTTTTTTAAACTTTTGAAATGGTGATCAAACTATACATCTCCCTATTCATTAGATGAAATTAGACTACTTTATTTGAACTTCATGAGTTTTATTGGGTTGATCTTGGTCATTGAGATGGGCAAACTTTTCTTGCCAAGTACATATATGCCATTTATGTATAATTCTCTAATTACTCTTCAATTGACAAGTATTTGTGTACTTAATTTTTGCTGAGCGTCTATCTGTAAATTTTTTTAATTTTTGATCACGTGCCTTCGGACACAGACAACCTGCTAGTGAATACCTAAATTGTCACGTAGATATTCTTGAATGTATTACTCATAGTAATAATAGAAATTAAAGTAAAAAATAATCTTAATTTTTATCAAGTAAATTTAAAAAAATAAATAAATGATAACTTATAATGTAACTTCCATTAATTAATTAATTTTCATCAAATTTATGAGGAATGCCGAACGAGGTTAGTGTCTAACACCAAAAAAAAAAAAAAAAACAATGAGCATATATACACCTCTTTCTTTATTCAATCGAGCTAAAACGGAATGGTGCTACTAGTTGATTACTGTGACGTGGTAACGATCACAGGCATTGAGGCATTTTTTACTTTGACCGGTATAAAGGCGCAACTTTGCAATTAGTTTAAATAATTGGCACCAAAACGATACAATTGAGAACCTAGGGCAAGCAATTTAATATTGACATAAGTTTAGGGTGGAACTGGGAATTATCATGCTTATGAACTAGGGTTTCGGCCTCATAATCCTCTTCCTATATAAACGATATAAAACCCTAGAGTCGCTTCTCCAACGCCTCCCACACACACTTGGAGAGAGAGAGAGAGGGAGCGAGAGAGAGCGTTTCAGAAATGGTGACCTATAGGGTAAGCGCGTCTTCACTTTCCCGCATCTCACGCTGTTCTCTGTTATCTATGCACTCTCATCTACATCATTTTCGTCAAATGCATCTGCAGCTGAACTGTTGAAGTTTCCTTTTGTTTTATGTTGTGCAATTCTCTGTATCGATGTGTGATTTATGCTTATCAATTTGCGTTGTATGCGTGATCTGAATGCTTTATGGTTTCGAACTGATTTTCCTCGGTGTTGGAATGTGTGCAGTTCCATCAGTATCAGGTTGTGGGAAGAGGTCTCCCTTCAGAGACGGATGAGCATCCGAAGATCTACCGCATGAAGCTCTGGGCCACCAACGAGGTTCGGGCGAAGTCCAAGTTCTGGTATGTGTACATGTGTTCGTATACTGATTTTATATTTTAGACCGTGCTGTTGAGCTGTTGGTTTAATCTAGTGTTTGTAATGGTTTGTGTCGAAGGTATTTTCTGAGGAAGCTTAAGAAGGTTAAGAAAAGCAATGGTCAGATGCTCGCCATCAACGAGGTATATTCTTCTCCTAAAAATATTGAGGCATCGTAGGGTAAAATGATTTCTAGGGGTTGGTGAGGAACCGAACATTATTTGGAAGGATTCAATCAGAGTTTGCATTTTAGTAGTATCAGTCTATTAACTAGGCACTGGGGTGAATGTGGCAATTTAGTTTTAAGCAAGTAAATGTTATATCCTCTATCGTGTCGTGTAATCAATAAATGAATGTGTTTTTAGATATCATCTTTCCATATTACGGTTTTAGAACGATCATAGTTATTTATATGGATGAGCAAAGCCGGTGTTATGTAGTTACACAACCAGTGGAATTATTTCTATAGTATCCTTACAATCTTTTGTTAGAATCTTCCTTCTTCGAAAAGAGAGGTTTTTCTGTCCTTTTCTAAACCTTCTCCTACCATTTTCCTCTTCATTTGTTTGTCAAACACAAGCTTGCTACTTCTTGTCATTTCACATAAAATCTCTCGCATCTCGGAAGAATTATATTATGGCCACACAAAAAATTAATGAATGTGCTATTCCAACGATTCCCTAGAGCTAATTTTGTGTCCTGCATCTGTAAATAATAGTGACTACGTAATCCCTTGTTGATATCACCTATTAGTGGGTTTCATGTCAGAATTGTCTACCAGCCATTAAATGGGACTGATATAGTCAGACATGATAAAATCACATTAGCTAGACATTGTAGAGAACATTCTTCCAATTTTGTTTACAGGTTCAGTGAGAGATGATGATTAAGGTCGAGAGTATGTGAGAAAGGTCACTTCCTAATTCTAATAGAACGCTTACTTGCTCAAATGGTGGTATTTGGTGGGAAATGATGGTAAGAAACAAAAATGGTTGCACATAAGTATTGATAGAGACTATCCAGAAATTGAAAAGGGATTAAAGGAATTTCATTATCTCCCTTATTCATCCACAGTGACAATTCAAAATCATTTAATTTATTTTTCACACGAGAGGCCAGGCCACATTACCTTTCCCCCCCTTTCTTTCATAGTTTCCCAATCAGAATATAGGTTTCTTTGGTCTTCAAGTGCCATCTCAGATTCTCAAATTGTAGCTACAGTTGATAACAGTTACTAGCGTCTTAATGCCTATCTGATGTTAAATGAAAGATTGATTTGTTTCTATTAGTTAATGCATCCAAAGTTTGTGAGGGTGTCATGCTAGAAAGAAGGAAATACTGAGTTCCTTGAAAGTGAGTTTCTTGAAAGTGAGTTTCTTACTAGGCTTATCTGATGTTAAACGAAAGAAGAGTCTGTTAGCCGACCCCAATTGATTTGGGACATAAGGCTCAGTTTGGTTTGGTTTGGTAAAGGAAAGAAGAGTCTGGTATTTTAATTATGCTCTCCTTGTTGGTCCAACTCCAACTTGTCATTGCTAAGAAGATGAATGAAAGATTGTCACCTTGCTTCTCTATCTATTGTTTTCCTCATATTTTGGTATGCTACATTTAATCAATATGAACAAATCACTTAATCTTTCCAAGCTTGTTTTGTCCATATTTCATTTGTACCAAATGTCCGTAGTTGAATATGGTGTCTTAGTTGCACGGATAGATTACTTCATGATTCTTTGAAAAGTTAAACTATGTACCTATATTTTCTGAAGTTTAACTTTGCACCTATATTTTCTGATCAAATCCTTGAAGAACGCAACCCATTGCAACTTTGATCAGTTTTTGTGTTTGTTTTGAGAAAATGCAAACATGGTGGTAATTTAGAGTGATATGATCACTTTTTATGATCTATAGCACCTGCTCAAAGAACATCAGAAATGGATGAACCTTTTCTCATGTTGTACATTAATTCCCTCTTCAATGTTGCTATCATTTACGAGACTTGTCTAACTGTTTGTACGTCGTCGAGTGGTTCTCTGAATTTTGAAATTTTTGGTTGCCATGTGTTTTGTTGGGCAATTATTACGTTCTGTTTTGCTAAGAAATAGTTGCCCAATTTGGCCCAGCTCTGCAGTTGAATGAACGCTATAGGTATATTTGAGCATGCTAATGTGATTGTGTATTGTGATGCTGGTAAAATTTGTAGGCAATCCATTTGTCTGTAAACCCAATGGTTTTTTTATTACTCTTGCTTTGTTAGTTGCCTATTTATGAGACATTAGCAAATAAGTAGTTTAACCAAATCGTCCTTAGGAAAACCAAGTTATCTCTTCCTCCCCCTCTTCTTTCTTATGTTTCTCTTCCTGCATGATCTTCTCCTGTTATGAAGAATTGGTCCTCGTATTTAACTCAATCTACGTATTAGATTTTTGAGAAGAACCCTACCAAGATCAAGAACTACGGAATCTGGTTGAGGTATCAAAGTCGTACCGGTTACCACAACATGTACAAGGAATACCGTGACACCACCCTGAATGGTGCAGTTGAGCATATGTACACTGAAATGGCTTCCCGCCACAGGGTCCGCCATCACTGCATCCAGATCATCAAAACTGCTACTGTCCCTGCAAAGCTCTGCAAGAGGGAGAGCACAAAGCAGTTCCACAACTCCAAAATCAAGTTTCCCTTGGTGTACAAGAAGGTTAGGCCACCATCCAGGAAGCTGAAGACCACATACAAGGCTTCTAGGCCCAACTTGTTTGTGTAATTCTGTGATCTTTTGGTGAAACAGTCTATAAAGTCAGTAAGACGGGATCAAATCTTTTTGAATTTTTGTTGCTTTAGTTGAGACAAGTCGTTATTTTGTGCCTCTCGGATATTGTTTGGTTTTGGGTATTCAGTGATTTCTATTTATGGATTTTGGATAATTTTTGTTTGGATTTAGAATGCCAAAGTAGCTGCTTTTTTATTACATTGTCAATTTTACTAGCTTTTTGTCCCGTTTATGTTCATCTCTTTCATTGGTTGAGAATGATTATGGGCTTTCGGTGTTGGGTCCAACCTGTTTAAACTATGGTTTAGGGAAACCTGTCAGGGAACTGGGCATTGCTGTAGATGCATATTATATTATAACCTGAAGTTTCTTCAGAGGATTAATTCGAGCTGAACTTACGTAGCACACATAAAGAGGATACTCTCTTTTTGAATTTGTGCTCTACCTCTGCAAACAAAGGATAATTTATTTTGATCTTTGGTAGGTAGTCACATATGGATTGAGGATTGATTTGAACTTGCGAATGAGATTTAGTGAGAGAATCTCTCATGTGAAACTGATTCCTCAACTACACACATACAGACTATTCAGATCTCGTGCCTTCTTTCACGCCAATAAGAATTGGGGAGACGGTTTGGAAGAATAGAATTTAAACATCAATGAAATCAGAATGGCAGATGAATTCCAGTTAACAGTGTAAAACTTGACTAAATGCGAAGAATGTGCATTGCTGGTGATGGACATGGTGGTGGAGGGGCGGGTGATGGCTAAGGGGGCGGATGATGGTTGGTGGTGATTGTGTATGGAGAAGAACCAGGTTTTAGGGTTTGTTAGGACGAAGTTCTGTTTGGAAAGGTTAAATTTCACAAATGGGAATCAAAATTTGGGGCTAAGACTGGAGAGAAGTTTTGGTGACGGCTTGCTAATTAGAACCTGTAAATATTGTCAATCATTTGATAATCTTCCCTCGGCACTGGCTTAAACTGGAATTCCAGTTTGCCATATAGCGATTCTATAAGCCATTCCAGCATCGTGCAGATTTCGGATATCAATTTTTTTTGGCTCGGCTTCGGATATCAGCCTCGGGTATCAAAACTAGGTTTGCAACTGTCTCAAAGCCAGCATGACCATATGGCTGAAGGGAAACAAGAGAGAGAGTCACTAGCATCTAACCATAATTCTGTTAGTATTTAACAAAAGTTTTGTTAATCGAAGCTTAAGTAAAGATTTTGGAATCAATGACAAATTATCAATAATCTTACTAACAAAAGGCATCCCCGTCCGATTTCTTTTCCCACGCGAGAGTTCTTCTCTCGGATTTTTTTTGGGCCGCCTTTGATCCCCCTCAAAAGTTATCCGGGAGTAGAGGGGATGCCTTTTGTCGATTTTACCCCTCCTTATCTCCTTCTCCCTCAATTTTGAAGGAAAAAAATAATCGACACTGCTCATTCGAATCTCTTTCGAATTTTCGATTGTGCTTTCATAATTCTCAAAAAAATACTAAAAATTTACCGTTTATTCAAAAAATTATTTGGGATTAACTGTGAGCTCGAAATGTTTTGATAAAGTAAGATATTTGTGATTTATATTTTGTTGTTATTTTACTTTTTTATTTTGTTGATTAATAAAACAAAGTTAAAAATTTCTTAAAATATTTAAAATATTCACATTCATCATATGTCCTAATGTGCCAAACTTTAAAAGAAAAAAATAACTGATGCCGCTAATTTGAACTACTTTCGGTAGTATTTTCTCAATTTTATTCTTGAAAGATACTAAAAATTTACCGTTTACTAAAAAAATTATTTAGGGATTAACCTTGAGCTCAAAATATGTTGACAAAAGGTTGTTGAATTATGGTAAGCAATTTATTGATTTATATTTTTATTGTTAAAAAATTATATTTCAAATTATAACGTTTTTAATTACATATAATAAAATAATAAAATAATAAATTTCATAATCAATTAATTAATATTTCAAATTATTGAAAATTAATTATATATATTGAGTTTTGCATTTATATATTTTATTCAATATATAATGAAGTTTAACACTGCACAAAGATAAAATAGTTATTTGAAATTTTTTTCTTTATCAACCAACCCTTATCCCCCCATGTCATAAAACATCCAATCAAATCAAAGTTTATCCCTCCTATTTAATTCTTCATCCAAACCATCTACTTTTTTTAATAACACCCTGATTTTCAGACACGTTAATAAGAAGAGTGAAGTAACTAAATACCATCATCATATTAAAATACAAGTTATATACAGGAGATAGTTAAAATATATTTTAAAAGAGATTGTTTACATAAAAAAAGACTTCAAAAGTAAAGTCAGAGCAGCCTAAACTAGTCTAAGTGATCCACGACTCCACCGTGTCTTTTGCAGCATAAGCGTTATCGTACAGTGTATAATCCAGTCCGGCACCATTGTCGGCAATATTTGGTTATGAAACATCAGGGGTAGGAAGAAGTTACGCCATGAGTTTTAACACTCAATAAGTTACCCTACACTTTAGCATAATAATATGATGTACAGTGTACAAAGTATGAAAATATTCAAATCTAATCATGAGATAAGATAAGTGCAAAAATAGTAAGTACATGCTCTAAATCGAAATAGCGTAATTGAAATCATCAGAGTAATTATCACAGTGAGCATCAGTTCCAAATGTTTTATGAGTTCTTGACTCAAATCAAATATTCTAAAGTATGACCACGTCATATAATTTCATCAATTGTTTTAAGAATAACCTCCTCATTTATTTTGAATATGTTTCTCTAACATCAATGATCTCGTCATATATTTTGAATTAACTTTTCAGAAATCAATGAAGTCATATATTTCGAATTCAACATTTCTAAATCAACGAAGTGATCAAGTCGCATCACGGCTACAAGATATGAACAATATTTTCACTGAAAATATATCCATAACAACTAATCGTTTGTCATTATTAGTGTGTTTAACGTTCGGGTATTCACGAGACATCCTGAGTATTAATAATCGATCATCTTCAAAGTAATCAGAGTAATAATCATGGTAATTCATGCTCGATTAATATTTAAACCATTAAACAGAAATCACATAATAATAAGATAGGTGTGTAAATAATTAGAAATTTAATAGTTAATCATAAAAAATTATTTAATAATATACGTTATATGATAAATATATTTATAAAATGAGTTTATAATAACTTTTATATTTTTTTAAAAAGAGTAAAAAGGTAGGAAACTAAAGAAGTGTAAAGTTTAAAATGATATTTTCTTGATATTTTTTTAAACAATAATTGATAAAATAATTAAATCTATATAAACTATACAAAGTTTAATTATAATAATCATAAAATAAATTTAAAATTTATATAACAGGGCTACAATCTGTAATTAACTAAAATATCGGGTAAAAATTGAATAATTGAAAGTTGATTAATTCCAGTAAAAAATCTTGTTCGGAAGTGCATCCGGTCGTGGATCCGATTGTCCGGACTTGCAATCGGAATGAAATCTGGATTTGAAAAAATTTTCAACAGTCTGCAACTTGTGATTTCTCTTCCGACGAAACTCTGTTAAGGCTAATATCATACGAAAACATTCGAAATGGATTCAAGAAGAGGGAGCTTACAGTTAGTTTGGAGCTTGGTGAAATTTAAGACGAGTTTTGGGTGCTGGCTTCGTTTGGCGAAATCTCGTCGGAACTTCCTCTTCTTCCTTCTTCTTCCTCTTCTTTGTAGCTCTGGAGGATTGGTGTGTTAAAACAAAGGAGAGGGGGTTCATTATATAGGCAATTGTGGAGACAAGATGGAGGGGTGAGAGGAATTTTTGGGAATCAGAAGGAGGAAGATTTGGCGGCCATGGATGGGAGGTGGTTGCAGTGTAGGGTGGCTGGCAGGAGGTAGGGGGAGGGCTGTAGGGTGGTGGCTGATGAGAGGGGAGTGGCAGAGTTGATGGGGAAAGGATAAGAGAGGCGGGAGAGAGGTGACGGGAAGGGAGGGGGGGGGGAGAGAGAGAGTATATGTGTATATGTATATATATATATATGTATATATATGTACATATATATATATATATACATACACACTTGACGAGGGTAAAAATATAAGCGAGAAAATATATTAATCTCCCTTGGCAAAAAGATTTAGTTCGGCAAAGAATGGTAAGGACCTTAAGCCACACACGCCGATCACATGAGGGTGTGGTCGACTTGAGAAGGGTTATCCGTACTTTATTTGAGTCGTGAAGGTTGAATATACGATTAGCCGATCTGAGGAAGATGGCTTGGTAATCAGTTGACCTGGTAAAGGTAGCCCAACGTCTTGCCGACCTGAGAAGGGCGGTCCGAGATACCATCGACCTGAGAAAGGCAATGAGTGACTATTATTCCGAGATAAGATAGAATCCCGAAAAAGTTGGGATATAGTGCCAACAGATATGGATGAGAAATTCACGACTAATTTAATTAATACGAAAAGTGTTGATTAAATAAAACTCTAATGATAGAAGATAACTGTTTGATAGAAAGTTATCTCATTAGTAGTAAATCGAAGACACTTCACTCCAGTCAAAATTCTAAGAGAATTAGGATTAATGAAAGTTTATAAATAAAACTCCACATCAACAAAAAAGATATATTCTAACTCGTGCATAATTTCGTTTGCTAGTAGAGAATATTTGTGAGACCCGAATCCAAAAAAAAAAAAAAGTAATAGTAATATAAAAAATAAAAAATAATAGAAAATAGTATGAATAGATTAAAATTTTAATTGAATTAAGAAACAGAGACTTTTTAGGTCAGTTAGATAGTTTATTTAACAAATGAGGAGATACTCCAAAGTTATTTTAGGGATAAATGAAGTTGGTTCAAAATATAATCAGAGACCGAGTAGTAGTTCGATAAATTATTTTAAACATTAATGGTAACTGGAGGTTAACCTTGACATTACTCTAGGGGACAATTGGACGAGATTCGGAGTTTCTAGAATTTATTTATTTATTTATTACTGAAAAGATAAGATCAGAAGTTATGACTTATCGTAATGAGTGAGATATTTGTTTGTAGAGTTTAGGAGTTGACACGGAGGAAAAAATTTACACCTCCTACTTTATTTTTTCCTATAAATAGTCATGGATATTTAAGAGATTTATATGAAAACTTGAGAATAATACTGGGAGAGCGGGACGAGGAAAATTACGCAAAGAAAAGAAGCTCAAGGTTTGAAGAATATTTTTCAAGATCTTATTTACGATATCTAAGTCGAAGCACGGTATTGAATACCCTACGTCACTCAAGATGAGTCCGGATATACCCATTTACTTGTAAATTTTTAAGATATGCCCCAAAAATAAAAATTTGCTATATTTTGTTTTAAAAAAAAAAGAAAAGAGAAAACTGTTATATAATAAACTTACGCATGCATGATATATCATTAAAATTGTTGACGATGATCATATAAACATCATCTCATAAAATGTGAATTCCGGTGATTCCTTGACCGCTGGGGGTGTGACAAGCGGTGGTTCGATACAAGGTTGGGTCCCACGGCCAGGTGGCACTGGATGACGTCATGCCAGATATGTATAATCAAAGGGTAGCTCTCTTAATCCAGTTCTGACATATACACCGAATAATCAACTGTTGAATTTACTTCATTGATTATTTCTGTTTAAAACACAACAAACCATTAATTCCAGTATTGATATAACCAACGGTTTATGAAAATTATATATTATTCATATATACGTCCTCGGCCACGGCCTATGGACCCAATCATAAGCATTGTCAATATGCTAATAAATTATCTTTTTTTTTTAATTATGTCGTGTAAAATCTGTAAAATGGTATATCTAGATTCATACTTGCTGTAAGCTAATGGGTGTTGCCTTGCAACACAACAGGACCCGTGGCAGGACCTAGCGGACAATGAAGAATTAATCAGCTAAATTTCACGCTTTGAATTTTGTAGTTGAAAACTTATGTACATATAGAATTCTATTTCGTTATGTTGAGGTCATGCTAAGCCAGTACTACGGTTTGTAATAAGTATCGGATAAGCATGCTTTTAATTCAATAATGATTGTCAGGTTTACACGTCCTTGATGTTATTTTGTTATTGAACAAACAACGCTTCCACTAAACTCTGCAGCATGTCAAGGGTTAAATAAGGTAATTCGATAAAGTTCATAAACTCTTTAATTAACGTAGGAGGCCTCAGCGAGTAGAACCGTTGGCCGGTCACTAATTCGTTCCAATTTGGAATGGGTCGTGACAAGAGTTGGTATCAGAGCCTTAGTTTGTGACAAGAGTTGGTATCAGAGCCTTAGTTTGTGAACTTTAAAAACTTAAAACTCAAGGACAAAATTATTGGAACACAATCGTTGCACACGACATGCTTAATTTATATGTTATTAGTTATTGAATTACTCTTTATATTTATTTAATGCTGGATCCATATACTGGTATTGACAAGACTATATCTTGTTTGCCATAGGTATGACTAACACAGACAGCAGTGAAGACAACATGGGGTGTTATAGGATCAACGCTCGTGGTATTGAAGACAACGGAGGTGACTCGTTGGACAACAAGATCTGTAATCTGGCTGCAAATATCGCATACAATGAAATGAAGAGGGTGGCAGATACCAAGCCTTTTTATACTAATAGGATGCTACAATTCCAAGCCTTGCGCCGTATGACTATAGGATCGGAAGTGTTAAAGCGAGCTATCTGGTGGACAGGGAACGAGGAAGGTTACAAGGCCATGATAGAGGCGATACTGAGAAGCGGTAACCCTAACAGATGTGAAGGGTGAACTACATTTGAGGCGGGAGAAAGTTATAGGGTTGTTGAGACACAAGTGGAGGAAGAAGTGGCTTCAAATGAAGTTCCTAGAACAAAAGAAAGTAGAGTGTTAGGGAAACCAGAGACAAAGGGTGCGTATGAGGTGGTGGAAATAAGTAGCGATGATGAGAAAAATCCAAAGGAACCAGGAACCCCGAGGGCCCTAGCAAGACCCCAGGGAATAAGGAGGAGCGGATCTGAAGACTCAGTTAATGGACCAGAAGAAAAATGAAGTGTCGATTAGGGATAGCTGTAAATAAGGGTGTTAAGTCTTGGGAGTAACGGGGGAAAAAGAATTCCTTTTGCTTCTAGGAATTCATTTTGGGGATTCACATGTATATAGGTAGTAGTATGTGACTAGTAAGGAGGTATCAGATAGAACGATGGGTTATGGGGGGAAATATTTTTGGGACTTGGAGCTAATATATCATTTTGTTGTAACTGGAACTTAGTTATGATCTATCGGCATAGTTTTTAAATACTGTTTAATATTATACAAGCATGTTGTGTATGAGTACATTCTAAATGAGATGTTTCTCTTAGTATTGTTATATATAACGTCGTATGCATTTATAACGAGAACATTAATATTGCTGGATACAGTGTAATAGATGCCACCACAAGATCAACAAATACTACTAATAACGACCAAACAAACAAAGATGGGAATAGTAGCGCGGGAGACCAATTCACAGAATTGAGAACCATTTTGTAGCAATTAGTAGGGACCATTCAAACCCAACAATAGTTCCTACACACCATTTGATCCAACCACAACCACTCGCGCCACAACCAAAAATTATAACAATAGGAAATGTCGAGATACGGCCAGCGGCACCAGAAGTTGCCTCGTAACCAAACCCAACAGGAATTGATGCTGAAGCGGTTCGAGAATTTTTGAAGTTGAAACCTACATCTTTCAGTGGAGGTATGGATCCGATGAAGGCTAAGGAATGGATTGAGGAACTAGACAAGAGTTTCGTCTAGTTAAGAGTAACGAGTATCAGAAGGTTGAAATGGGATCATATCTGCTAACCGTTGGTGGAATCTGATGAGGGTCAGGGAGCCAAGGATGACGTGGGAACAATTCGGGGTTGTTTTCAAGGAGAAGTACATGCCGAGGGCCATGCAGTTAGCAAAATGTCAGGAGTTTGAGCAACTCAAACAAAGAGGAACAATGACTGTGTCAGAATACGAAGCTGCCTTTACAAATTTGGCTGAGTATGCACCACACTTGATAACGACAGATGATATGAAAGCCCGAAGGTTCAAGGAAGGGTTTAGACATGACATTGAGAAGTTAGTACGACCACTGCAGATTCCAACTTATGCTATCGTGTTGGATCGTGCACTACTAGTAGAGCAGGATGTGGATGAGAACCGAAGATACCAGGAGGGGAAACGGCGTCAACCAATGCAAGTTGGTGGAACAAATAACTAGAAACGTCAACATATTGGGGGCTGGACTAGAAATGAGGGTGGTACACAAGGGTCTGTGCCAGTGTGCCGGATTTGTGATAAGAAACACCATGGGGAGTGCTGGAGGAGGAGTGGATCCAACCAGTGTTTTAATTGCGGGCAAACAGGGCACATGAAGCGTGAATGTCCGAGAGCAGGAATGGTGACGGGGGCGAACGCAACACCAGTAGGGTCTCAGGGAGGACAAAATTGGGGGCAGGATAATGTGAGGAATCAAGGAAGGAGGCTAGAGGGAAACAATAATAATAACAGATAGCAGGATCTAGGGAACCGAAATAATAACAATGGGCAATGTCAAGGGCGAGCTTACGCAGTCTTGCCTGGTGATCCTAGAAACAACGAGAACGTGGTGGCAGGTAATGTAATTGTGTGTTCTATACCTGCATACGCATTATTTGATTTCGGTTCGTCACATACTTTCGTATCGCAATCTTTTATTGATAAACTTGATAGAATAGTGGAACCGTTGGGATATGAGTTATATGTAACTCAGCCCATGAACAAAGGCACGATGTACTCTACCGTAATACGAAATTGTAGTGTACACGTTGGTGACATTGACACAATGACTGATATGATACCATTGAATATGCATCTATTCGATTTAATTCTCGGTATGGATTGGTTGGCCAGTAATGGGGCTACCATTGACTGTGCTCGGAAATGGGTAAATTTGCGAAAACAAAATGAGCCAGTTATATTTGAGGGTGAGAGTATCACGACACCACCCTACTTCATATCTGTCACACGAGCCCGACGACTCCTGCAAAAGGGTTGTCAGGGATACTTATGTAGCGTGTTGACACTTGAAATTAGTAAGTTCAGATATTCCGGTGGTCGGAGAGTTTCCAGAAGTATTTCTTGAGGACTTGCCTGGAATGCCTATCGAGAGAGAGATAGAATTTGTAATTGAAGTTGAACCCAGAACCCAGGCTATTTCAAAGGCACCATACCGTATGGCTCCGATTGAGCTAAAAGAGTTAAAGACTCAGCTCCAAGAATTATTGGATAAGGGATTTATTAGACCGAGTTCGTCACCATGGGGTGCTCCAGTATTATTTGTTAAGAAGAAGGATGAGACGATGAGATTTTGTATTGACTACCGAGAGTTAAACAAAGTAACCATTAAGAATAAGTATCCGTTACCGCGGATCGATGATCTATTCGACCAATTACAGGGAGCGAGAGTGTTTTCAAAGATTGATTTACGTTCGGGGTATCACCAACTGCTAGTAAGGATGGAGGATGTGGAGAAGACAGCTTTCCAAACCCGTTATGGACATTATGAGTTTCTGGTGATGCCATTTGGGGTGACGAATGCACCAGCAGCATTCATGGATCTTATGAATCGTGTGTTCAAACAATACTTGGACGAATTTGTTATTATCTTTATTGATGATATTTTGATCTACTCAAAGGACGAGGAACAACACGCATAACATTTGCGAACTATACTACGGACATTGGGAGACCAAAAATTATATGCCAAATTCAAAAAGTGTGAATTTTGGTTGACGAGTGTGACATTTTTGGGTCACGTTATTTCAGGAGAAGGAATTTCGGTGGACAATCAGAAGGTCAAGGCAATCGTGGATTGGCCAAGATCGACAACTGTAACTAAAGTTCGTAGTTTTCTTGGACTAGCGGGCTATTATCGAAGATTTGTCCAGGATTTTTCCAAGATCGCTGTGCCAATGACGGAGTTGACCCATAAGGGCAAATCTTTTGTTTGGACAAAACAACAGGACCAGTGCTTTCAAGAATTGAAGAGACGACTTATAACAGTATCTGTTCTGACACTGCCAGAAGGAGTGGAAGGCTTTGCGGTTTATAGTGACGCCTCAAATCAGGGACTTGGTTGTGTCCTAATGCAACATGGGAAGGTTATTGCTTATGCATCGCGACAACTGAAACCACATGAGAAGAATTACCCTACTCACGACTTAGAGTTAGCAGCATTGGTTTTTCGCTTTAAAGATCTGGCGACATTATTTGTACGGTGTCACATGTGACGTCTTCACCTACCACCAGAGCTTAAAGTATATCTATACACAGAAGGACCTGAACTCAAGGCAACGGCGGTGGCTGGAGCTGATAAAAGACTACGACATAACATTCAGTATCATCCTGGAAAAGCAAATGTAGTAGCAGACGCTCTTAGTCGCAAGAAGGTGGAAGTATTGAATATTCTGCAAGTAGAACAACAGTGTCTCAATAAACAAGAAGAAGAAGTCTGTATGTTGTTAGTCGCCGAACCGGCAATTCTAGAAGAAATCAGAGTGAAACAAATGACAGATCCAAAGTTGAAGAAAATTCATGAGCAGGTAGCATCCAATCTAACTACAGAATTTACTGTGGCCGACGGCTTACTACGATTTCGAAGTCGAGTGTGTATACCCAACAATGAGGACTCAAGCGACAAATTCTTGATGATGGTCATAGGACAAGATTGACGATCAACCCAGGTATGATGAAAATGTACCAGGACCTGAAACGGACCTATTGGTGGATGGGAATGAAACGAGATGTGGTAGACTATGTTAGCAGATGCCTACAATGCCAACAAATCAAAGCTATACGTCAAAAGCTAGCAGGACTGCTACAACCTCTGCCAATATCCAAATGGAAACAACTCGATATGGGGAATAGTTGATCGCTTGACCAAAATGGCTCATTTCTTACCAACAAAAAATACATACTCAATGGATCAGCTAGCTAACCTGTACGTACGGGAGATCATTCGCTTACATGGAGTGCCTATAACCATTACGTCAGATCGAGATACGAGATTCTTCTCAAGGTTATGGGAGTCTCTTCAGAGGGCTATGGGTACTAAACTCAACTTCAGCATAGCTTTCCATTCTCAAACAGACGAACAGTCAGAGAGGACCATACAAACGTTAGAAGATTTATTACGTGCATGCGCTCTAGAGTTCCAGGGTAGCTGGGAAGAACATCTACCGTTAGCAGAATTTACTTACAACAACAGTTTCCAAGCTAGTATCAGCATGGCACCATTTGAAGCACTATATAGGCGGAAGTGCAGATCGTCATCTTGTTGGACGATAGTCGGGAAAACTAAGCTCACAGGACCGGAGATCGTTCAAGAAACAACGGAAAATGTCAAATTGATCCAAGAACGACTAAAGGTTGCTCAAGATCGACAAAAGAGTTACATAGATGCACATCGTCGAGAGCTAGAATTTTAAGAAGGAGAATCTGTGTTTCTCAAAGTTTCACCTATGAAGGGAGTTGTACGATTTGGGAAGAGTGGGAAGCTCAATCCACGCTACGTGGGACCTTTCGAGGTGATCGAGAAAATAAGACCAGTTGCGTACCGATTGGACTTAACACCAGAGCTTGCCAATGTATATGACGTTTTTCACGTGTCAATGCTGAGAAGATACATATCGGACCCGACGCACATTCTACAACAACCACCTATTGAGCTAGAAAAAGGACTACGCTATGAGGAACAACCAGTCGAATCCTAGACACACGTGTAAAACAGGTATGGAGCAAAAAAATTTCATTAGTTAAGGTCTGGTGGGAGAACCAAATAACAGGGGAGGCGACATGGGAGAAAGAGTCAGATATGCGACAGAAATACCCATAGCTGTTCAACTAAGATACGACATTAATACATTTAAGCTTCTATCTATGACGTTTCAATTTATACCGATTACGAGCAAGTTTGGTGAACCAAACTTCTTAAGGTAGGAAGAATATGAGATCCCAATCAAAAAAAAAAAAAAAAAAAAAAAAATAATAATAATAGTAATATAAAAAAATAATAAATAATAGAAAATAGTATGAATAAATTAAAATTTTAATTGAATTAAGAAACAAAGATTTTTAGGTCAATTAGGTAGTTTATTTAACAAATGAGGAGATACTCCAAAGTTATTTTAGGGATAAATGAAGTTGGTTCAAAATATAATCAGAGACCGATGAATGGTTCGATAAATTATTTTAAACATTAATGGTAACTGGAGATTAACCTCGATATTATTCTAGGAAACAATCGGACGAGATTCGGAGTTTGTAGAATTTATTTATTTATTTATTACCGAAAAGATAAGATCAGAAGTTATGACTTATCGTAAATGAGTGAGATATTTGTTTGTAGAGTTTAGGAGTTGACACGGAGAAAAAAATTTACACCTCCTGCTTTATTTTTTCCTATAAATAGTCATGGATGTTTAAGAGATTCATATGAAAACTTGAAAATAATACTGGGAGAGCGGGACGAGGAAAATTACGCAAAGAAAAGAAGCTCAAGGTTTGAAAAATATTATTCAAGATCTTATTTACGATATCTAAGGCGAAGAACGGTATTGAATACCCTGCATCACTCAAGGTGAGTCCGGATATACCCATTTACTTGTAAATTTTTAAGATATGCCCCAAAAATAAAAATTTGCTATATTTTGTTAAAAAAAAGAAAAAAAAAAAAGAAAATTGTTATATAATAAACTTACGTATGCATGAGATATCATTAAAATTGTTGACGATGATCATATGAACATCATCTCGTAAAATGTGAATTCCGGAGATTCCCTGACCGCTGGGGGTGTGACAAGCGGTGGGTCGATTAAAGGTTGGGTCCCACGGCCAGGTGACATCGGATGACGTCATGCCAAATATGTGGTATATTTCAAAGGGTAGCTCCCTTAATCCAGTTCTGGCATATACAGCGAAGAATCAACTGTTAAATTTATTTCATTGATTATTTCTGTTTAAAACACAACAAACCGTTAATTCCAGTATTGATATAACCCACGGGTTATGAAAATTATATATTATTCATATATACGTACTCGGCCATGGCCTATGGACCCAATCATAAGCATTGTTAATATACTAATAAATTATTATTATTTTTAATTATGTTGTGTAAAATCTGTAAAATGGTATATCTAGATTCATACTAGCTATAAGTTAATGGTTGTTGCCTTACAACACAACAGGACCCGTGGCAGGACCTGGCGAACAATGAAGAATTAATCAGCTAAATTTCACGCTTTGAATTTTGTAGTTGAAAACTTATGTACATATAGGATTCTATTTTGTTATGTTGAGGTCATGCTAGGCCAGTACTACGGTTTGTAATAAGTATCGGATAAGCATGCTTTTAATTCAATAATGATTGTCAGGTTTACACGTCCTTGATGTTATTTTGAAATGGAACAAACAATGCTTCCGCTAAACTCTGCAGCATGTCAAGGGTTAAATAAGATAATTCGATAAAGTTCATAAACTCTTTAATTAATGTAGGAGGCCTCAGGGAGTAGAACCGTTGGCTTGTCACTAATTCGTTCCAATTTGGAATGGGTCGTGACAATATTAGTTTGAGTTATTGATCATCCTGTGAGCTTTTGTTCAACTTAATAATTGGAGTGTCTTCCTGCCACAACGGTAGAGGGCTCTTTGACGATTTATTATTTTGCAGATCACAGATCCACTAAATTGAGAGCATTGTTTCTACTAGATAGTGAGGTATTAACTTTTCGTCTTAATTGAGAAAATCTACCCATTACAATTGGCTCCATTTGTGGAGAAGCTAACAACTCATGGTTGAATGCCTAAGAGAGATCAGGGGAAGGAACACAACGGGAGAGACATGTCTAGGTTTCCTCCTCCAATTCTCCAGAAATCGAGGGAACCCAAGAAAGAAGTTCCTAAGGTTCCTCACCCAAAGCTGGTCAGGGGGCAGTATAGAGAACAGGCGTTGCTTCCTACCATTTCGTCACCAGTTGCATTGCCAGTGGCTCCCCCGTCACAAACAACATTGCCTTTGGCTTCGGTAGAACAGTGTCTTGATCCTTTGCGAGAAGCAGAGAGGTCAAGGAGTAGAGACAAATCTCAAACACAAACCCAGAATGAGGGAGGGAGAGGATTCCGAACTCATGACGAATCTTGTCGAGACAAGAAAAATAATAACATTAATCGGGTTCGAAGGTAGGACCAGGAAATTTGTCACGCCCTCGATTTTCAACATATTATTATAACCGTTTATCTCACGACGCTCAATAATCAACTCAATATCCTAAATTGTTATATTATACATAATACCATCAAAAGTCACATTTAAATATGTTACATCAATGTGGGCAAATGCCCGGCTCGTCACATATATCAAAATAAATTATCAAAATGAAACATTCACATTTTTTTATAAACACAAGAAATAACTCGAGAATAAGTTAGTTTACATTTTTCAAAAGTCATTTTGAAGATGTTGGATCTCTCCTATTAAATCTTTGAAACATGCATCCTACCATACACCACACGCGCTTCATGCAAAACATCTAGAACAACACCTGTAAAATAATAGGATGAGTTACACAGCCCAGTAGGAATGTTTACACTTATACCATGGAGTAATAAATTGAAATGGCCAATAATTTGATATATAAATAACAAACGAGTACGAGCTTATACAAATTATAAGATAAGCATAAACGACATTTACAACCTTCTTACAACACCGTTTCATTGTTCAGTCAACAATTTCTCACTACCAATTCTTTCTCTATTTACCTTTTCACGATATCAAATCATTATCCATTGACCGCTACATTGTACAAATACATTAACCATAACACAACTCATAAATTCACAGCAGTGGGTCGCTATCTACTATCAAGATAACACCCATATCCTTACGTATGCATAGTAGTCATCTCTCACCTTCAATGTTTAAGTCTCAATCTAACAAGATTACCTAAACAGTTCAGAAATTCGTATTCACACTATTATAACACCAATTGGTCTTCAGATGGACCATTCAACCGATATCTAACTCACACGTATCTTTATGTTCTCATCTTCATAACTTGTTAGTCATCCCTAGTATATCACCTGAAGGTGGCTAACCATTTCATTGTCATTATCGATACTTTTTCAGGGGAGATCGGTACACTAGTTCTCATCTTTACTATCACTCTCCTGATGTAAGCAAGTACATAATCTCATCCATTAGTGACCTTTCAAAGAGAACAAGTTATCTTTGTATTCTACAAATTCATTAACGTATATTCATATTCCACATCAAACACTAAAATAGTGCATTGGTGAGATCGCAAGAAAAAAGCAATGATAAACTAAGGACAAACATTACATAACTTTGCAATGATTATTCGTGATCTCCCAATTCATTCAATTCATACCACGACTCACGTGCATCATTAACATATTTTCATTAAGTGTCAAATTATCATGCTAGACATTCTCTCGAGTGGGACCAGTCTATATCACTCATAGCACTTCTGTAAAGAGATTTAGTACACTCCTAGCATACTCGAAAAAATTCAATACATTTTCACATCACATTCTTAGAATCTCCGAGAGGGAGTCTAGTTCAATATTCACGTACATCACGTGTCTCTTAACGGTCATCCCACATTGTGTCGGTATCCACACTTATCACATGTCACATATCTATCACCTAGTTCTGTTTACACAATATAGACCATATATTTCATAACCCCCCTTATACATAATCATCATTTTCATTTAACAACGTATCAAAATAACTGTCTATGTCCATCACGACGCATCATACAACCTTCATCCACAAGATGTCATAGAATTTTACGTAATTTCAACAGTCAATGGAAAGTTAATAATTAAGTCACAAGAGCAACAAACACTTTAGTGTATACAAGAAATAAACAATGGAAGTATATGAATAGCCAGCTGTCAACGTGTTATTTGCCAATCACTACATGTCATCTCAACGTCAATGCATCTCAATGTATCTCGTGGCCACTACCATTCATTGTAATGCCATATCTAACTTGTATTAATGTCAATCATCAAGTGAAAATGTTACTCTTAATTTGGCAGTTCTCATGACCAATTCTTGGTCCACATCTCACGCCACATGTCCCTCTTCACTCCTAACTAACCCAATGGTGGCTAGACATGTTATATCATTTACTAGCACGATTTTCCAAGGGAACTAGAAAAAGATTCTCATACGTTCTATTCAATTTCAATAATCTACACTGGGACTACACCCGAAGATGGCCAAATAAGATATCTTATCTTACTAAGACGATTCTCACGTGAAAGTCGCCAACTTTCATTAACCATTACATTGTTTCATATGTTCCATTCAAACTCATTTGTCACCGACGGACACCTCACCCGATGGTGGCCAAATAAGATATGTCATCTGACTAGCACATTTTTCTCGAAAAGCTAGACAAGTTTCTTAACTAGCACCACTCCCAAATGAGACTAGCACATCTCCTTACAGAAATTAGGCCACAATTCATCAATCACTAGCACATCTCCTCACGAAGGTTAGACCACAATTAATCAATCACTAACACATCTCCTCACGGAGATTAGACCAAAATACATTGTGTCGAATGCATGAGAGATTACAAGTTCATTATATATATACACACATACATATAATGACAACCCCTACGGTTATGGTTATCCAACTAACACTCATTATTTACAAAGTCCAACCATAAATAAAAGGGTAGAATTTCGTGCGTCGCACCACAAAATCATGGTCAACTCACCTACATCATCTTCAAACACGATTCAACTAAATTCATAGGTAACTCGATCTTAGGAAAAGATTATCCACGCAAGATAAGAAAGATGGTAAATGGATATCAAGACCTAACACTCGAATCTCAAATTCAAAGGAAAACTCAATATGAAAAAATATTGAACAAAATCCTCACAATGATCGAAATAAATAAATATGGACCAATATGCATAGAATACTCATAAATCGAAGAGAAAACATCCTTGCCTCAAGATTTGGTTCAAAAGTTTGAGTTTCAAAAGCTTGAGGAACAATAGTGGTGAAAAACTCCCAAGACTTTCCCTCGAGTGAAATTGATGCTTCCAAGTTTAAAATATTCACTAATCTAGAGAGATTAGTGATGGATCTTGAAGGAATTTAAATAATATGAAGAGAAATGAAGGATTTGAAGTTGGGGCTTGACAGGGAAGAAGACCTTTAGAGAGAGAGAGAGAGAAAACCCATTTTGAGAAAAAGTTAGAGATTTTCAAAAAATCTGATTTTGCCCTTTGAAAACGCGCGTCCAGAATCTTACTGGAAGACCGGATTGGTTGGTCCAAAATCTGACCGGAACACCTGACTGGAAGGTCTAGAATTTGACATGTAAGGTTTGACCACTGACCAAAATTTTTAGAATCTGACTGGATGATTTTTAAACTTGACTCGATGGTTTTCGAGCTTGACCTGATGATTTTTCATCCCTCCTTCACTTCCAACTTCACCTCATCCATACTTAATCACCCAATTCACGTAATACCTTTCAATATGAAGTTATTAACGATATTCCAATTATATAATAAAAACGAAATTTTTTTTGGACCTTTACAAAATTGAAAAGATGAGGCGTTATATACGCCGCATGGAAAGAAAAAATCAAAATCTCCACAAACAGAGAGATCCTTCTCGACAAGCCGTATCAGGACGTGACGAACATTCTGAGACTGGCCCTTCACGTCGGGACAACCGACGCGAACAGGTTCAGAGACCCCGAGGAGGGGACCAGCAAGCCGGAGCTCTCTCAAATGTGGGCGGACTGCCTCCAGTAAAATCGCTCCCAGACATGAGCAATTGGCAAAACCAGCGGGCAGGAATCACTCTGAATGTTAACCAAGCGGTGGCAGCTCTAGTAGCACCCCCAGCTGCTCAAATCCTTGACATGAGAGCATGGTTGAATCAACAATTGGGGTTGAATCGACCGGAAGACGATGAAAACCATAAGGAACTGCAGCAGCTGGCAGTGTCACCATTGTCAGTTCAAATCAAAACGGAGGACTTACCCAGAAAGTTTGTCCCTCCGAAGTTCTCTATTTACAATAGATGAACGGATCCGATGACTCACATCAAAGGATTCATGAACTCCATGATGATTTATGTAGGCCATGATAGTCTATATTGCAAGATTTTTTCCTTGAGTTTGGAGGAGACAGCCCTGAATTGGTTCTGGGCCCTCCCTTCGAGGTCTATCACTAGTTGGAGGCAATTGGCAGACCAGTTACTCAAGCGATATGTGGCCAAAGAAGTATGTGAATACGCTCTTGGCTTTGAGAAAAAGATCTGATGTGGACCTCAGACAATATGTGAGCAGGTACTGGGCTATCAACAACGAGATTGAGGACTGCACAGAGGCCTATGCCGTAGAATCTTTTAGGTTGGGACTGTTGTATCGAGAACGGTTGAGAAAATCCCGAACTATCAATTCTCCAAACATTATTGCCAATCTAATGGGGAGAGTGGAAAAGTACGCGAAGTTTGAAGACGAGATTCGTCGAGACACGAATCGACCTGCCAGCAAGGTGCATAGGAGCGTTGCAATTGAACCAACAACAAAGTGGTCAAGAACCAAAGTGGCTAAAGTAGCGTAAGTAGGGAAAGATCGCAACCCGCCTGGCCCCCAGGCATATGGAGTAATTCAGACAGTTTTTAATACTCTGATCTTTAAGCTAATCTGACCATTGAAAAATGAGCCTTTTGGGAAATGGCCGCTAGACTTAGGGGGAGAACTCGTGAGGTGGGATCCAAATAGAGATTGGTGTAGCTATCACCGGAACAATGGCCACATCATAGAGAAGCGCAAGGCGCTTAAACAGTTCTAAGAAGAAATAGTTGAAGCCGGGCACCTCAGACGGTTTGTGGTCGACTAGGGGCAACCAAAGGTTGGGCCAAAACCAATGGAAATGGAATCCTCCGAGGAAGAGGTAATGGCGACCGAGACCATTCATGTCATACATGCTGTGACGCCAATCTTGGATAAAAAGGAGGTTTGGCTCCAACGACGCCGCAAAAGACGCATCATATTCAGCATCTTGGGCAAAAACAGAAAGAGCCTAAGACGAAAACAAATATGGTGATATCCTTTTCTGACAAGGATTTAGAGGGAGTCACCCATCCCTATAATGACGAGTTAGTGATCACGCTGCTGCTCGGCGCCATCAACACGGAGAGAATCTTAGTTGACCAGGGTAGCTCAATGGAGATGTTATTCTATGATGCCTTTAAAAAACTCAAACTTGATAAGGCGAATTTGCAGAAAGCCGACATCCCACTTATAGGATTCAGCGCCGAAGCAGTCTAGTCCCTGGATCCATCACCATTCCTGTACGGACAGGAAGGGTCACCCTAGACATCGACTTCTTGGTTGTGGATGTGCCATCGGCTTACAATGCGATTGTAGGGAGGACTTGGTTCCATCGGATGGGTGAAGTTTCTTAGCAAGAAGGGGATTGAATGTGTTCGGGAGAGTCAGACAATGGCGAGAAGCTGTTATGTAACTTCCATGAAACACAAACCTAAAACTGAACACGTGAAATCTATAGAGATCCCAGATCGACACACGATAGAGAATATCAGGCGTAATCCAGCCGATCGGGTAGTGGAAAGCTCAAACAGATACTGGCATGAGTCAGACCCCGAGAGGTACTTTCTTGTCGGAGAAGAATTATCTGAACAGGACGAGAAAATCCTGGTTCAGATTCATGAAGAACATATCGATGTATTCGATTGGACACCATAGGAGATGGTTGGGGTGAGCCCAAATATTATTTGTCATCTCTGAATGTGGACCCAATCCACAAGCCGGTGATGCAGAAACGAAGAAGGTCGGCAATTTAGCACACCGACATAGTAATAGAGGAAGTAGATCGGCTACTAGAAGCCGGAGCCATCAGAGAAGTTTACTACCCCGAGTGGTTGTCAAACACTGTCGTAGTTAAGAAGAAAAATGACAAATGGAGGGTATGCGTTGACTTCACCAACCTCAACAAAGCTTGTCCCAAAGATAGTTTTCCATTACCGAAGATAGATCAGCTAGTGAACGCTACTGTTTGGTATAAATGCGTGAGTTTTTTGGATGCATATCGAGGATATCGTCAGATTGCATGTATGAGCCGGACTAAGAAAAAAACATCATTCATAACTCCAAGAGGTCTATTCTGCTACAAAGTTATGCCATTTGGGCTGAGGAATGTGGGAACTACGTATCAGAGGTTAGTTACACTTATGTTTTAATAAATTGCTTGAGAAGAGCATGGAGGTATATATCGATGATATGGTGGTCAAGTCAGAGAAAGTCGAGACCTATATCATCGACCTCTTCAACACATTTAAAGAGTTCAAACTCAAGCTGAATGCCTCCAAATGTGTATTCTGGGTCAGCTCAGGAAATTTTCTACTACATCTGGTTATCAGAAGGGGTATAGAAGCCAACCCCGATCAAATTATAGCCTTACGAACCTCCAAAGTCCCTAGAATGTGAAAGAAGTACAGAGGTTAACAGGGATGGTGGTGGCTCTTAGTAGGTTCATCAGTCGATCATCCGACCGACGTCGATCGTTTTTTCAACTGCTGAGAAAGTAGTCTAAGTACTCTTGGGGAGAAGAATGTGAGAAAACCTTCCACAAAATCAAGACTTACTTAGCAAACCCACCACTAGTCATAACTCCCAAGAAGGGATATCCTGACATTATATCTTGCCGTGTCAAAACACGCAGTGACTACAGTATTGTTGAAAAGCAAAGATGACGAACAGACACCCCTCTATTATGTGAGTAAGACACTGCTTGATTCTGAAACAAGGTACCTCCCTTAGAAAAATTGATCTTATCCCTGGTTGTAGCTTTTAGAAAGTTACAACATTATTTTCTAGCCCACACGATTGAAGTTCCAACCAAACATCCCCTTAGTGCTGTCTTGAGAAGAGCAGAGCTATCGGGTAGGGTGGTTACTTGGTCTGTGGAGCTTGGGAAATATGATATCAGGTTTCTTCTAAGAGCTACAATAAAGGGTCAGGTCTTGGCAGACTTTGTTGCTGAATTCTCACATGAATAGATAAAAGAAGTATCAGCCATCTCAAAAACTAGCCTGCCCGAACAGGAACCACATCAAGAACTCACGGCCGATCAAACACCCTACTGGAGGCTATACGTCGATGGATCCTCATGTTCTCGAGGGTTTAGAGTCGGCGTTGGCATCGTCATCGTGGAACCAAATGGGTGTTACTTTGAACAACCTATTCGCTGAATTTTAGTGCTTCAAACAATGTTGCTGAATACGAGATACTAATTTATGGACTCAAATGCCCGTATAATTTGGGGATAATATACGTGGCAGTCTACTATGATTCTCAGCTCGTCCTCAATCAGCTCAATAGCAAGTACGCCACCCGTGATGAGAAGATGACTGCATATGCCGAGAAGGCTAGAGCAGAATTGTCTAACTTCAAGAAAGTTGAAATGACCCACATTAGTTCTAGGCAGAACGAGCATGCAGATGCCTTGGTGTGTTTGGCTTCGGCAATTTTAAGAGATAAGCACCGAACCAGATATGTGGATGCTATTGAATACCCAAACATTAATATCCCAATAGCCAAGAAAGCCTTGGAGATCGATCTCGGCCCCAGTTGGATGGACCCAATCATCTCTTACCTCATTGGGGGTACAATGTCCAAAGATAAAAAAGAAGCTCACAAGCTAAGGATCAAAGTAATATGTTTCTGGCTCTCGCTCAAGCAAGAGCTCTAAAGGAAGTCTTACACCAGTCTCTACCTGAAGTGTGCACACCCGAACTTGGTACAAAAGTTTCTGTATGATATTCATGAAGGCACCTGTGGAAGCCATGCTGGGGGTAGGTCCATTGCCCACCGAGCTATATCTCAGGGATATTGGCGGTCTTACATGCAGGAAGACGCGAAAAAATATGTAACTTGCAAAAAGTGTCAGAAATTCGCTCCGATCACCCATCTTCCAGCTGCCGACCTACCGCCGCTCACCAGCCATTGACCCTTTGCTCAATGGGGCTTAAACATCATTGGTCCACTTCCTAAAGCCACAGGAGAAAGGAATTTCCTCATGGTCGGTAACGATTATTTTACAAAGTGGATAGGAGCGGAACCCCTTGCCAAAATCACAGAATAGAATATTGAGCGGTTCGTTTGGCAAAATATTATCACCAGATTTGGCATCCCATACGCAATCGTCTCCGATAATGGGACCAATTCCAAGACAAGTTCAAGGCCTTCTGCTCATAGTATCAGATCCGCAACTACTATGTCTCAGTGGCATATCCTTAATGCAATGGGCAGGTAGAAGCTTCAAATAAGTCGATACTAGGAGGTATCAAGAAATGGCTAAAGAAAGCCAAAGGCAAATGGGTTGAAGAGTTATCTGTGGTCCTATGGACATATAGGACCATGCTGCGCTGATCGACGGGAGTCACCCTGTATTCACTTGCATATGGCATTGAGGTTGTCATCCCACTGAAAATTAGCCTCCCAACTATTCGTACCGAACTGATGGATCAAGGAGACCAAGCCTTTGCAATAGAGCTCGACCTTGTTGACGAGAAAAGGGAATGAATTATGATTAGATTAGCCTCCAATCAGCCCATCCTATCGAGGTCATACAACAAGAGAGTTCATCAAAGAGAATTCAAGCTCGGCGACCTTGTACTCTGCAAAGTCATGGGTAACACGAAAGACCCAACATATGGCAAACTTGGTGGCAACTGGGAAGGCCCCTATAGAGTTGTAGGACGGATTGGGAAAGACGCCTACAAACTCTAAGAAGTACCTCGTACTTGGAATGTCTCAAATCTTAAAAAGTTTTACCAGTTGTGTCAAATTTTCCTTATACATTTATTATTATTTTACAACGCTAAGTTTTGATGTATAAAAGCACAACTTTTTCGTTTGTTCATTGCGCATATATTTAGTAAGGCTGTAAATGTCATACCTTCTTTCACTACCTCACTGGGGGGCAAGATGGACACATCCGAGCATACTTGAGAAGAGTATGAGCTTAAACTTGAAGAAAAGTTCAACATTCGAGCATACTTGAGAAGAGTATGAGCTTAAACTTGAAAAAAATTTAAAATCTGAACATATTTAAGAAGAGTATGAGCTTAAACTTGTGAAAGGTATGAGCTTAAACTTGAGAAAAGTTTAAAATCCGAACATATTTGAGAAGGGTATGAGTTTAAATTTCAGAAAAGTTTAAAATTCGAACATACTTGAGAAGAGTATGAGTTTAAACTTGAGAAAATAAGTTCAAACTTGAGAATAGTTTGAACACCCAAACATACTCAAGAAAGGTATGAGTTTAACTCGAGGAAAGTTTGTTATAAACTTGAGAAAAATTTGCACACCCTAACATACTTGAAAAAAATATGAGTTTAAACTTGAGAAAAGTTTAAATGCCTAAGCACACTTGAGAAAAGTATGTGTTTAAACGCAAAACAAAATTTGCAACCTAAGCATATTGACCGGCCTGCGAAAGTGCGTCGTTAGGGCGCCAGCCTAAGTCAAGCTTTAATATTTATAAAATAAGACTTTCCTCAAAGATTTATATAGTAGAGAGTCAGGAGTATCAATCCATGGGAAAAGGAAGTTAGATTAAAAAACTTCACAAATTTAGTTTTTCGACGTTTCGGATATCAACTTCGAAGTTTGTTTCGTGATGATTAATAATTATATTAACTAAGGGAACAAAAATCAAGATTAAAGATAAGTTTAGTGTTCGGAATTCATTCACTGTAAACTTCCACTAGTCAATATCTCATTTTATAACTCGATCTAGATTCTGGTTAGAGTTTCTAGACCGGAAAATATTCAATAAAAATTAGTCTTTTTGGATCAAAGGATGTGTCTCTAGATTTATCCAAGTTTAAGAACAAGTGTTCCAAATTAGGGAAGACATAGGCTCAAGTATTAGATATATCAAAAATATAACGATAATTAAGTAAAATTTTAACACTTCCTGATGCAGCGCAACCTATGGAAACAGAAACAATCGCGCAAGAGAAACACGAACAATAGATCGACCCAAAGGTACTCACTCCTTAAACGATCAGATATGAGTTAAAACTCGTTTTCTGTAATTCAATATCAATCCAAACTGTCCCAAAAAACTTATTACATGCCCTTATATAGGGAAAATCAAATACCTAATCCTAAACTAACTAGGAGAGATAGAGATAGAGAGAGAGAGAGAGAGATAGAGATAGAGATAGAGATAGAGATAGAGATAGAGATAGAGATAGAGATAGAGATTAGGATACATAATCCTAATCCTAAACTAACTAGGAGGATAGAGATAGAGATAAAGATAGAGATAGAGATTAGGATACATAATCCTAATCTCTAATTTATCTCTAACTGAATCCCTAAATAGGCTCCAATTTCGAGCTCGTCCGAAAACTTCCAAATCGGGTAAGTAACGAAATTGGACCAATTCCACAAATTAAGCCCGTCCGGGTCTTAGGCCTTTTTAGGCCTACGAGGACGCAGCCGGTCCAGCCATGTTGACGCAACCCGGTCTACGTCATCCTCCCCTGCTTGAAAAGAATTCGCCCTCGAATTGCAATCATCAGAAGAGGAACTATCCCCCACAAACGGAATCAAATGCTTGACGTTGAACACATCCGACGTGCGCACATGGCTAGGAAGATTCAAGCGGTACGCATTGGGATTTATCTTTTGAAGGACCTCCAAAGGCCCAATCTTCTTGGCATAACCAGCCACTCGTACAAACCCTCACGGGTCTTAAAGGCAGTCTTCCGCTCATCCCCCGGTCTGATCCGAATCTGATGGTAACCACTCTTCAAATCCAGCTTACTAAACACCTTAGCCCCTGATAACTGATCCAACAAATCATCTAAACGCGGAATAGGAAATCGGTACCTCACAGTGATTTTGTTGATAGCCCGGCTGTCTACGCACATCCTCCAAGATCCATCCTTCTTTGGGGTTAGTAACGCTGGAACTGCACAAGGACTGAGGCTCTCTTGAATGAACCCCTTGGACAACAACTCCTCCACTTGCCTACGCAGCTCGTCGTGCTCCTTCGGGCTCATCCGATAATGGGCTCGATTGGGCAAACTTGCACCAGGAAACAAGTTAATTTGGTGCTGAATATCACGCAACGGTGGCAACCCCTCCGGTAGCTCCTCTGGAAAGACATCCTCAAATTCTGATAAAAGGGGCTGAACAATATTCGGAACCGCAGCCTTAGGTTGATTCTGCCTAATATCTTTCCCAATCAGAACATAAGCTATCCCAGACTCAGCGATTTCCTCCTCCATCTGCGCCCTTGCTAACAAGTTAGGACCCACAGGGGTTGATTCCCTTGATGGTAACAGTTTAATCTTTGTCCCACCATAAATTAAACTGTAAACATTAGTCCCTCCGTCATGCGCGACCTTACGATCATACTGCCACGGGCGCCCCAAAAGAAAATGACAAGCATCCATGGTCACAACATCGCACCATGCACTATCTTTATACTTAGAGGCCATTGAAAAAGAAACTAGACAGCGCTTAGAAACTTTTATCTCATTACCCCTTTTCAGCCAACTCAACTTGTAAGGATTGGGATGCACCTCTGTTTTCAAGTTCAACTTCTGCACTGCCTCTTCGGACACCACGTTCTCGCAACTGCCCGAGTCAATCACATAGCGGCAGACTTTGCCACCAACTGTGCAAGTGGACTGGAATATGTTGTTGCGCAACCAAGACTCCCCTTTCGATTCTCGGGGTGCGTAACACGCCCTTCGAACCACCAGCAATGATACACTTGTGTCACCCGCGCATTCCACCTCTTCCATCCCTCCATTGTTGTCATATACAGCTTCCTGGTCATAATCACCCTCGTCTTCATCCTGGACAACCCCCTCTTGATCTAGGAACAAAGCTTTTCCTGGATGATCCCTTTTCCTGCATTCTGACATACGATGCCCTGGTTCGCCACACTTAAAACATTTAAAGCTAGCAGCCGCTTATTTGTTGACTGCTGGTACTGTGGGTTGAGGAATAGCTGCACGCGTAGGAGGGGTAACCCCCGCGGTTGTCCGAGCAGCACTGCCCCAATTACCCGCTGGTCTCCTACTGAACCGTTTTTCTAACATTAAAGCCCTCTGATGGGCGTCCGAAACAGAGCATAAATCATACATCATCAACTCATCTTGAATCTGTTGACGTAAACCACCAACATACCTCGCAACCTGCTGCTCCGCAGATTCTGATAAATCGTTCCTCGCCACAAGTTGATAGAACTCCTCGGTGTAATCATCGACAGAACGCGTGTTCTGACGAAGATTCTGCAGCCTCTGGTACATGATACGGGTATAATTATGGGGAAGGAACTCCACTCGCATCTTCTTCTTCAGCTTCTCCCAATCAGTGATCTTGGACTTCCCATTCCGATTCCTACTGATTTTCAATTGCTACCACCACGCAGAAGCCCTGCCCCTGAACCTGGTCGCTACAAGAGGCACCCTCCTATCCACAGGAACCTCTTTGAAATCCATGATTTCATCTATAGCGTTCAGCCAGTCCAGAAATTCCTCCGGTGATAGATTGCCCTGAAACTCTGGTAGGTCAATCCTGATACTCCTCTCCCACGAATGAAAATCATGGGTTCTAGCCATGTTCTCCCTATCCCTCCCCCGTTGTTGGTACTGACCAGCAAAAGGGTTGGAACCTTCATCATCCGAAAAACCCTCCTCCTCCTGAAGAATAGGTCTAACAGGACGACGGCGAGTCCGGTCTCCAACTTCTAGGGCTTCAAGGCGTTGCGTGAGTGCCTCGAGCGCCGACCCTATCCGTTGAAACCCGTTCTCCATCCGAGCATCTCGAGCAACATCATCTCGTTCATAGATCTCGTCAACACCGGCTGTACGACCTCCTCGTCCACCTCGACCTCCAGCGCGTCTCGCGGCCATAGTCAGGATTGGAACCTGAGCTCTGATACCAACTGATGCAGCGCAGCCTATGGAAACGAAAACAATCGCGCAAGAAAAACACGAACAATAGATCGACCCAGAGGTACTCCCTCCTTAAACGATCAGATATGAGTTAAAACTCGTTTTCTGTAATTCAATATCAATCCAAACTGTCCCAAAAAACCTATTACATGCCCTTATATAGAGGAAATCAAATACCTAATCCTAAACTAACTAGGAGAGATAGAGATAGAGAGAGAGATAGAGATAGAGATAGAGATAGAGATTAGGATACATAATCCTAATCCTAAACTAACTAGGAGGATAGAGATAGAGATAGAGATAGAGATAGAGATAGAGATAGAGATTAGGATACATAATCCTAATCTCTAATTTATCTCTAACTGAATCCCTAAATAGGCTCCAATTCTGAGCTCGTCCGAAAACTTCCAAATCGGGTAAGTAACGAAATTGGACCAATTCCACCAATTAAGCCCGTCCGGGTCTTAGGCCTTTTTAGGCCTACGAGGACGCAGTCGGTCCAGCCATGTTGACGCAACCCGGTCTGCATCACTTCCTTTTTGTTTTTAAGAAGAACTTGTATAGATTTATTGACAAACATGAAAAGTATTTAAGAGATATTAACCATTGCTAATTTTAGATGAACTTCATCCTAGACTTAACCTAAGAAATTTAGCTACTCATGCTTTTAACAAAGGTAAAAAGAAAGAAGGAATACAAGTTAAGCATGGCTAAAACTAAAATAGAGTGAATCAAACTTACCAATGAAGCTCAAAAATTTCTCAAGAGATAATGTCTTACACTTGAAGGAGAAAACTCAAGAGAAAATGAAGAACAAGATGAGTTTGAGAGAGAAAAGCTTTCAAAACTCAAAAACTAACTAAACTAAACTAAGTATGAGATCTCTATTTTTTCCTTTATTTTCCCCCCCATATACATACAAGCATGAGGTCAAAGAGGGACAAAAACAATGCTCAAAAAGCTCTCTTACGTCCTCTTACAACATAAAAGTCATGGGAAGAAATATCCCAAAGAGTGTTAAAGTACAAAATGTCAAAATCTGTATTTAATGCGCGCCAGCCACTCTCTATTGATAGATATAGAGAATAAGTCTCTATCGATAGAGAGGTCTATTACTTAAGTAAAAAATGATCTTCTATTGATAGAAGTGGATTTTCTATCAATAGGCAATTTGTTGATACCAGATTTTGGCCCCACCGCTCAATTATTATGAAAAATGCCATCGAAATGGGTTTAAAAGAATTTGTGCACAAAAAGACTATTTTGCCTTTGCACAGTCTAGGGTTCGGGAGTACTGTTCACGAGACCACTTCATCAAGTCATGAGACCCTCATACTATTGATCAGTACGACAAAACGAGTCTAGTGACAGTGATTGGGGTGAAATCGGTCAACGCCGATAATTTTTGATTGCTCAGAACGTGGTCTCGGAGGCACAATTTATGAGCTGATATGTTCAGACATCGAGAGACACATGTTATTGATCAGCACAGAAATACGAGTCCATCGGCTGTATCCACGGTCAAATCTGAGTTCGGTAGCTCAAGAAATGGCATTTTAAAGAAGGATAGTGGTGTACCGATAATTATTTGGGAGCTAGGTTTGCGAGCCGACATGTCCATAAATAAAATATTAGACTCAGAATGATCCTCTCGATGATACGAGTCCATTGGCTGTATCTGTGGTCAAATCCGAGTTCGTTTAGCCGGACACGTGGGCCGTGCCCGGCTAAAAAGTCGTGCACGGCATTTGATGGAATCTGGTGTGACGCGCGCTAGAAAGGTTGACGACGTGGCGAAGCATTGTTGGCTGGAACTACCGCCCTTCTCTCTCCCCCCCACGCGTCTGTGTTCCCCTGCTGCCACCTGTTACCCCTTTCCCTCTCACCCACACCTGATCACTCTTACCCTCTGCCGCGCCATTTTTCTCTCCACTCACAGGATGACACGTGGCACTCTCTCTCTCCTCTCTTAAATGCCTTGCACGGCGGGGAGATGATTCAGTGCAGGTGTGCGCTGGTACATCTGTGACGTGGATGAGTTTCTATTGGCTGGAATTACCTCTCTTCCCTCTCTCCTCCAGCTGTCCCACTCCCAAGCTGCCACGTGTCCCCGTCCCTCACTCTCACCCACACGCAATTTCCTCTCTCTCCCGCGCCTCACCTCTCTCCCTTTCACAAGGTGACATGTGTCACTCCCTTTTCTCTCTCTTCTCTCTCACGGCAGCTTCTCTCTCCCCTCTCTCACCGCCTCTATTTGCTTATAAAAAGCACACCACACTGATTTTAAGACGGATTTTTTTTTGAGGAAGGAGACCCAGAGAGGAGGGATTTTTTTTTAGGAAGCCAAAAGACGGAAACTTTTTGAGACGGAATGTTTAGAAAGAAATCCAGAGAGGGATACAGAGACGATAATTTTTAGTAAACCCTCAGACAGAGGGAAAAATTTCCAGAGACAGATATCCGAGAGCGAAAGCATGAGAGATTGTCAAATATTTTTCGACTCTGTAGTCGTGGAACGTTTGACACCCAAAATAAATTAGATTTAGGGTTTTTAGTTAGAACTTTTGGCCCAAAAACAAGAGGAGGTTCTGCCCATTTATTTTCAGATTTAAAAAGAACCGGACGCGCTATTATATTAGCATACCTCGAGATAACAGGGCTTTAAAACCCAGTGTTATGTCGGGTTATAGTTTTACTTAGCCGTTCGCGTGTCTTTCTTATTTTTCATGTAACCAGATTCGAATATCAATACAAAGGTATCATTGCAACATCTAACTTTATTTCAATTTTTGTCTTATTTATTTAATTTCTGCTTCGTTTATTTCTTTTTTTTTATTTTCTTTTTTTATGTAAATACTACGCTTAAGAGCTGATGTTCGCATCTCTAGTCCGCGGTTCTAGAAATTTCTAGTCCGCATTTCTAGAATGTCAGAACATTTTTATTTATTCTTTCTGTTTTTCTTTATGTAAATATCAATTGGGCATCCGCATCTCTAGTCCGCAGTTCTAGAAATTTCTAGTCTGCACTTCTAGAATGTCAGGATTTAGCCCGCTAAATCACGAAAGTCGGTGTTTGGCTCTGCCAACTACTTTTCTTGATTTAAGCAAAAATCACTTTAAATAAAAATAATACTCCGGCATATCGCTCGATTGCGTCGGCCCCTGTCGGAACTAACTACTAACTTTTCCCTTTCCCCGATCTCCCGTAACTCTTTCTCTTTTTTTTATCCCTTTCCCGTACCCCGTAACGGATACCGCTATCTTCTTTTATTTTTATTTTACAAAAGGAAAAATTCGTTACTTGGCTAAGTTATATGAATAGTGCTGTTAGTTCACGCTGACACATTATCCATATCACTTGGTTAAAAATCCCGATAATCTCGGAATTCCATAAACACGCGGGTGACATAGGTAGCCCATGTTAGTGTTTTTTGGGATGAAAATTTAACGGGCAATGCACGTTATCTTTTCACGACAGAATATCGCGATTAAAAGTGACATTTATTAAAATTTGCAATTTGGACCGCCAGTGATTGTGTAGCTGCCGGGATGAAGAATTGCAGATAAATAAAACCAGTTAAAAGATTCGTTACTTGGCTAAGTTATATGAATAGTGCTGTTAGTTCACGCTGACACACTATCCATATCACTTGGTTAAAAATCCTGATAATCTCGAAATTTCATAAACACGCGGGTGACATAGGTAGCCCATGTTAGTGTTTTGGGATGAAAATTTAACGGGCAATGCACGTTATCTTTTCACGACAGAATATCGTGATCGAAGTAACATTTATTGAATTCTATAATTTGGACCGCCAGTGATTGTGTACCTGTCGGGATGAAAAATTATAGATAATTAAAACCAAAAAAGAGAGTTGACATGACGATCATTTAAATGGAACCGGGTCATTGTTAAACTTGAAAATTCCTACCAGGGATTTAAGGTATCTGGCACTCCGGGAATAGAAACATGACGTGCAGATACCAATTTGCGTATCATGTTTCGGTCAAAGTTTAACATATACCCGTTCTAACCTTTTTGCCACCAAAGTAAAATTGCGTAAGCCGGGGTCCTGCCCCCGCACTTGTTTCCACTTTTAAACCAATTGTACAGCAATCACTAGATATTTATTAAAATTGGTCAAGGATAATAAAATAAAATTATTTGAGAAAATAAAGTACCGAAAGGGCGATGTTGGGTGCCTAACAGCTTCCCAACTCGTAACAGTAAATTCCCGAACCCATCTCTGTTTTTCAAGACCAGATTTAATTTAAAAGAGTCATATTTCTGAGTTAAAGTTAAAATATTTTTCTAAGGGCATCTTCTTCGAAAATGGCCTTAGAGGGTGACTTGACACACCTAAATTTCATGTCAAGTGGCGACTCTGAATTTTAAATAAGTCCCAGCTGTTAAACAATTTTCATTAAACGTCGCATTAAAAGCAAGGAAATTTCCGGGCGCGACAGCTGGCGACTCTGCTGGGGACTTAGGGATTAATAAAAAAATTTGCAAATCGTGACTCTTTTTAGCGGAAACCATTAACCTACCCCATTTGGGTAAACTTACGGTGTAACGCAAGTTAAAGAGGGATACTATTTGCAAACCTTTTATTTTTCCTTATCAGTGGATTTCGGCTTTTCAAATTTTCCCAAAAAATGTTCTTATTATCCTTGGCCTGTTACTAACATTATTCTTGTGGTTGTCTTTCAGGTGCGCTTTTGCCAAAAAAAAACATGCATAAATATCTTGTTACTAATATTTGTTTTGCAGGACATTGCATTATTCTGAAAGGATTCTCTCCAAATATTTACAAAATAAAAAAATAAATTTTTCAGCATATGCATACATTACATTTAGCACAACATACCCAACTCTCTTCTCAATCTCCATTCTACCTTTTATTTTTACCCATAGGATTAGGAGGGGGTTCAAAGTACGTGACGATCGTCAATGGTGCTTTTTTGTAGCCAAAGACGGTTTTCACTGAAAAGAACACTCCAACCAAATCACCAACCAAAGATGGTACCCTTCACGGGTCCAGAGGTTTGAAGATTTGGAAACCGTGAAACCATGCTAGAAATGCATTAGCAAAAACCAAGCCGTCATGCTGCATGTAGTATCCCTCAAAAAAGAGTCAAGCCAAAACCTTGATAGGGACATTCATGAAAAATGGAGAGAATTCTCGTTGATTATGTAAAGGACAAAATTTTTCAAAAATTGCCAACCAGTTTTTTCCCAACATGCTTAAATTTAGTGTCCAAAATATACAGTCAAAGTGTAGGATCATTCTCATACGGACCGGATATTCTCACAATTTCAAAAATCATATGCCGAAGTCATGCCGGACCTCTGGCCAAACTTCGAAGGATATGAAAATCCGTATGAGCAATAGGATCCTTGTACACACAGTTGTCATCCTTTGACTGTATGTTACGGACCCATCCATTTCAGAAGTACAAACTGACATATTTCCCTGCAATACAAGGTACAAGCAGGAAGTAGGAGTCTCACCTGAAGACTAGGCGACTGTCAGTCCAAAAGCCATGGCAGAAGAAACAAACTGCCAGTCTCTCTGCATTAAATCTGACACAGTCTCTCGAGAAGAATACAATATTCTCCTCAAGGAAATGGAGAGTCTCAAAATCAAGATCCAAGCACTTCTGGCCCCGCACCAGACACCACAAAGTGCATCTATGCCATTTTCCTTTAACACAGGGGCAGGGGCATCATCAATATCAAACCCTTCCCTGACATCAGTCCAAACAGGGGCAGTTCATGTCCAATCAGTAGCCGATATTTCAGTGGGACAACACAGACCACCTCCCATAAATCCAGTCCATTTGGTCAGGCCAAGTGCCCAGGGTAATGTCAGAAGCCTGAAAGGAAGGCCAGACCCAACAGTTATCCAAAGAATTCAAAATATTGAGAGGGCTATCGAAGCTATACAAGGGGCAAGCTCATATGTGTCCACTAACTTCTCAGATTTGTGTCCCTTTCCAGACTGGCAACTGCCAAGCAAATTCAAAATACCGTGTTTTACCAAATTTGATGGAACCGGTGTTCCAATGGCCCACCTGCGCCTTTATGCTGGGGCATTATGTGGTTATCCAAATCCAGAAAAGCTGATGACACAGTTATTTCAGCACAGTCTAGTAGGACCCGCAACACAATGGTTCGCTAGGAGTGATGTCCGTCAGTTCAGAACATGGACAGAGTTGTCACATGCATTCATAAAGCAATACAGACACAATTCAGGGTTGGCAGTAGACCGATTTTTTCTGATCAGATTGGAGCAAGAATCTAGAGAGTCTTTTCGAGCCTACGCATGTCGTTGGAAGAACCTGGCTACACAGGTGGTGCCACCGCTAGCTGACTCAGAATATGTGCATCTATTTATCCAAACTTGCAAAGGGGTCTACTACGAGAAGTTCTGCACTTCAATAGGAATATCCTTCGGTGAAATAATCCAACAGGGAGACATGATTGAAGACGGAATTCAGACCGGACGGATTATGGATCTTTACCCTCAGGACTAACAAAGCTCCCCCCCGAAGTTGGGTGAACGAGCAAGAGTGGTTGTACCATTTCCTAGTCGGAACGGTTAATCTAGCCAGAAGACTATACTATCTTTTTCCTTTTCAAAAAAAAAAAAGAAAAAAAAACACAAAAAAAAGAAAGAAAAAAAAACAAAAAAAGAAAAAAAAGTCAAAAAAAAAAAATCAAAAAAATACTTCCACCATATCAGCCACCCTTATTCCATCTCCAAACCTTAGCCGGCCCATAAAGGAGAATCCTAACTGTGTCTCTCCACTAGAGTCATTGAAACTGGGGCAGATCTTGCTGAATCAAGAAAGGATCAATTTATTTTCGCAGAAAGCGTCAAAGACTGGGAAGTCCATTTTGAAACGAAAGACAGTACAGAGACTCAGCAATGCCAATTCAAATCATCCTGAAGGATCCATGAGATTGTTTAAGAGTTCTCAAGTTTTGGTAGACTTGCCTGAGCAGAGTCTATATTCACACTTTTTATGTTGCTTTTGTTGTTTTAAACTTTCACTATGAAAATCTGTTTCTTTCAAAATCATGAAAAATCTTGCAATGGTTATCCAGCTTTTAGCAGATTGATAAAATTTGTGTTGTTGCTTTCATATATGCTTCTTTGTCAAATCAAGAATTAATTTTTTGCAAAACTTGCTATTTCAGGGATCTTAAAATTTTTCATTTCGATCCAAGTAGCATAACAATCTTAAGCACAAGACAAGCATTACTTTGTCTTCAGACTACATTTCGAACTCATGGGGATTGAGATTGGTCTGTACCAACAGTAGAATTTCCAAACAAGGGAGTGAACTAATAGAAAAAAATCACATGATAACTGGCAAATCTCGAATGCCAAAGAAACAGAAGCCATTAAAGGAAGCAAGAATGACTGAACTTGGACAAATGGCAGAAGGACAAATTCACTTCATTATCAGAAGAACACAAGGATGTGTTTCCTGGTCCTAAAACATGCAAGGATCAAACTCAAAAATCAAAAGCTCAGAAGCCTGAAGCAAGAAGTGGTCTTTTGTCTTGAGTAATTGGCAAGTGATGAGAACAATCACCATCCAGGTCTAGGCAAAGGAAAAAACAGTCATTTACTTGGGATAATCAAAGAAGATCAGAACAACTCCAAAGAAATGACATTCAAGTTCACCGAAGAGGAACTCTGAAAGATCAAGTGCAGATAATGCCTATTCATGAGTCTACTTATCAGCTACTCCAAAGAAATGACATTCAAGTTCACCGAAGAGGAACTCTGAAAGATCAAGTGCAGATGATGCCTACTTATCAGCTACTCCAAAGAGAACACCGAAGGGTTGGAGTTTGACTGTTACACAGCAATCAAAGGAATTTCACAAGGCCTGATGTGTCCACCAAACTCATATCGGTCGTGAATGATGCCTCAACACTCGAAAGTATTGTAGGCTACATACTGGGGCAACTAGAAGAAAGAACAATTTGTGAGCAGAACACTTGTTCCGATCTAATTTTAATTGAAACACTTTTTCTGAGTGGCTATTTTGATTATCGAGCATTAAAATTTCTTCTCTCTCTTCTTTGATATGAATATTCAGAAAAACAAGGGGCACAAAAACAATAACTCGCCGCCAAAGAAAAAAAAGAAAAAAGAAAAGAAACCAAAAGGCAGAAAGGCAAAAAATAAAATGTCGTGTGATATTCTCCTTCTTTCTCATGAAATTTTTGTCAATGCTCGACGAATCAAAATGCGCAAAGAATATTTGTTTCAGTTGAAATTAGGTTGAATTCCTCAAAAAAAAAGAGAGAGAAATACAAAAAGCTAGCATAGTTAAAACCTGAAAGGGGGCTATGGCAAAATCGACAAAGTCCAGCGTAGTGAAAACCTGAAAAGGGGCTATGGCAAAAATGGACAATCAAGGCACAGTCAAAACCCGAAAGGGGGCTGGAGCGCAAAAAAATGAAAAGCCGGCATCGGTGAAAACCCGAAAGGGCAGTGGTGGCAAAAATGGCTTAAAAAAGAAAAGAAAAACGACAACAAGAAGTTGAAGCGTTTGTCCGCATAAGTTAGCAAGACCGAAGTCTGAAAGGCTGTCGGGAGCAGACTCAATTTATGTTCCCATGAGTTTAGAAATTGAAAATCACGAGCCAAGCTATGCGATGCACTTGTGTGCTAAGATTGTGAAATTTCATGGATCGAAAGAGGCAAAGCCCAATAAACTGTTATTTGCTATCCAGTAAGTATTTCTGATAATCTACTGGCAAGTAAGTACAAATTTCAAAATAAATTTTTAAGAATAGGGAAGCATACATGTTCATACAACACTTCTTTTACGTACATGCTAATCTCGAAAAGAGAACAAAGCTGCCTAACCATGCAGGATACATATATTGAAAGATGCAGATATTCAAGAGAAAGAAAAGAAACAACAATCTGCAAACAGAAAGTCAGACTCGCTTAGCTGCAGTCGCTATTTCTTGTGCTGCTACACAGAAGTGGATCAAAAGGGCTTGAAAGTCCTGACCCCATGATAAGGCATACACTGGAGTGCAGTCCTCAACAACCTGATGTCAAACTCCCATTGAAGCTCAGACTACAAAAGTCTGACATGCATGAAGGGAAAGCTAAAGGGAAAAATCCCACAAAGCTTACGAACCTCTCAAACACAAAGACCTAGAGAGTCCAATTGATAAAGCATTTTCATTATCTAGCCAACAAGGCGACATTCCAGAAGTCACCCAAAAGATGACAGACAAGCAGAATTTATGCGAGAGCAAAATGGGCAAAGAGCCAAAGGAAATTTCCTATGTTAAAGGAGATAGACAGCATGGAAAGTCTTGGGATCAAATTTTCAAAGACTCTACTCAAGTTATAAAACAAAATCTTGGAATTGAATTGCCAAGAATCTTCAAATTTTCAGCTTAGAATCGAATTTTTAAGCCTCTCAAACCCTGAGATCGAATTCTCAAGGGTTTTCATCAGATGTCTTAGAGTCGTAATCTCTATAGAATCTTCAAATTTTCAGCTTAGAATCGAATTTTTAAGCCTCTCAAACCCTGAGATCGAATTCTCAAGGGTTTTCATCAGATGTCTTAGAGTCGTAATCTCTATAGAATCTTCAAATTTTCAGCTTAGAATCGAATTTTTAAGCCTCTCAAACCCTGAGATCGAATTCTCAAGGGTTTTCATCAGATGTCTTAGAGTCGTAATCTCTATAGAATCATCAAATTTTTAGCTTAGAATCGAATTTTTAAGCCTCTCGAACCCTGAGATCGAATTCTCAAGGGTTTTCATCAGATATCTTAGAGTCGTAATCTCTATAGAATCTTCAAATTTTTAGCTTAGAATCGAATTTTTAAGCCTCTCGAACCCTGAGATCGAATTCTCAAGGGTTTTCATCAGATATCTTAGAGTCGTAATCTCTATAGAATCTTCAAATTTTCAGCTTAGAATCGAATTTCTAAGTCTCTCAAACTTTGAAATCAATTTTCATTTACAGTTCAAAATCAATTTATTTACTTGTCATTTACAGTTCAAAATCAATTTATTTACTTTTCATTTACAGTTCAAAATCAATTTATTTACTTGTCATTTACAGTTGAAAATTAATTTATTTACTTTTCATTTACAGTTCAAAATCAATTTATTTACTTGTCATCTACAGTTCAAAATCAATTTATTTACTTGTCATCTGTTCAAAATCAATTTATTTACTTGTCATCTACAGTTCAAAATCAATTTATTTACTTGTCATTTACAGTTCAAAATCAATTCAATTACTTGTCATTTACAATTTATTTTTCTGAAAGTTCAAAATCAATTTATTTACTAGTCATTTACAGTTCAAAATCAATTTATTTACTTGTCATTTACAGTTTCAAAATCAAATTTATTTACTTGTCATTTACAATTTATCTGTCTGAAAGTTCAAAATTAATTTATTTACTTGTCATTTATAATTTATTTGTCTGAAATTTCAAAATCAAATTTATTTACTTGTCACCAGGATGTGAGGAGTTTCTCCCAAAGATCTGAAAAAGACATGCAAAGAGGAGATCGGATATTTTTCCAGTGAATTTTTGAAAAAAGCGTATGCATGGAAGAGCATGGCAAGGGGAGTTATAAAAAGGGCAGAATTTTCCTCGAAGGATGCTACGGAGATGCCAATAGAATTCACCGCCTCCATGAACTCGGAACAAGGCATGAAAGAGAGAAGACAAGTACATCAGTTCTTGGGATAACACGGATGCTATCTTGGATATTCAGAGTGGAGAAGTCGTCAATGACAGTTTCAAAACAGAGCAGCATGACCTGATTTGAATCGCGGTGAGACAAAATCCCGCATCTCATATTCTTTGTCTACCCTTCACTTTGCCAAGTGCAGACAAAGAGGGGCAACTGTTGATACCAGATTTTGGCCCCACCGCTCAATTATTATGAAAAATGCCATCGAAATGGGTTTAAAAGAATTTGTGCACAAAAAGACTATTTTGCCTTTGCACAGTCTGGGGTTCGGGAGTACTGTTCACGAGACCACTTCATCAAGTCATGAGACCCTCATACTATTGATCAGTACGACGAAACGAGTCTAGTGACAGTGATTGGGGTGAAATCGGTCAACGCCGATAATTTTTGATTGCTCAGAACGGGGTCTCGGAGGCACAATTTATGAGCTGATATGTTCAGACATCGAGAGACACATGTTATTGATCAGCACAGAAATACGAGTCCATCGGCTGTATCCACGGTCAAATCTGAGTTCGGTAGCTCAAGAAATGGCATTTTAAAGAAGGATAATGGTGTACCGATAATTATTTGGGAGCTAGGTTTGCGAGCCGACATGTCCATAAATAAAATATTAGACTCAGAATGATCCCCTCGACGATACGAGTCCATTGGCTGTATCCGTGGTCAAATCCGAGTTCGTTTGGACATTCGAAGATTAAAAAATAGCGCGCGAAGGCATTGTATAGCACAGGGGCATTTTGGTAAAAATATAAAAAGCACTGACATAAGCCTGACGTCAGCAGAACCACGCTCAGCCACGCGCGCATGTGTTACACGCGCCGGAGCCGTGCACGACACGTGGGCCGTGCCCGGCTAAAAAGTCGTGCACGGCATTTGATGGAATCTGGTGTGACGCGCGCTAGAAAGGTTGACGACGTGGCGAAGCATTGTTGGCTGGAACTACCGCCCTTCTCTCTCCCCCCCACGCGTCTGTGTTCCCCTGCTGCCACCTGTTACCCCTTTCCCTCTCACCCACACCTGATCACTCTTACCCTCTGCCGCGCCATTTTTCTCTCCACTCACAGGATGACACGTGGCACTCTCTCTCTCCTCTCTTAAATGCCTTGCACGGCGGGGAGATGATTCAGTGCAGGTGCGCGCTGGTACATCTGTGACGTGGATGAGTTTCTATTGGCTGGAATTACCTCTTCCCTCTCTCCTCTAGCTGTCCCACTCCCAAGCTGCCACGTGTCCCCGTCCCTCACTCTCACCCACACGCAATTCCCTCTCTCTCCCGCGCCTCACCTCTCTCCCTTTCACAAGGTGACACGTGTCACTCCCTTTTCTCTCTCTTCTCTCTCACGGCAGCTTCTCTCTCCCCTCTCTCACCGCCTCTATTTGCTTATAAAAAGCACACCACACTGATTTTAAGACGGATTTTTTTTTGAGGAAGGAGACCCAGAGAGGAGGGATTTTTTTTTAGGAAGCCAAAAGACGGAAACTTTTTGAGACGGAATTTTTAGAAAGAAATCCAGAGAGGGATACAGAGACGATAATTTTTAGTAAACCCTCAGACAGAGGGAAAAATTTCCAGAGACAGATATCCGAGAGCGAAAGCATGAGAGATTGTCAAATATTTTTCGACTCTGTAGTCGTGGAACGTTTGACACCCAAAATAAATTAGAGTTAGGGTGTTTAGTTAAAACTTTTGGCCCATAAACCCTCAGACAGAGGGAAAAATTTCCAGAGACAGATATCCGAGAGCGAAAGCATGAGAGATTGTCAAATATTTTTCGACTCTGTAGTCGTGGAACGTTTGACACCCAAAATAAATTAGAGTTAGGGTGTTTAGTTAAAACTTTTGGCCCGTCTCTGGAAATTTTTCCCTCTGTCTGAGGGTTTACTAAAAATTATCGTCTCTGTATCCCTCTCTGGATTTCTTTCTAAAAATTCCGTCTCAAAAAGTTTCCGTCTTTTGGCTTCCTAAAAAAAAATCCCTCCTCTCTGGGTCTCCTTCCTAAAAAAAAAATCCGTCTTAAAATCAGTGTGGTGTGCTTTTTATAAGCAAATAGAGGCGGTGAGAGAGGGGAGAGAGAAGCTGCCGTGAGAGAGAAGAGAGAGAAAAGGGAGTGACACGTGTCACCTTGTGAAAGGGAGAGAGGTGAGGCGCGGGAGAGAGAGGGAATTGCGTGTGGGTGAGAGTGAGGGACGGGGACACGTGGCAGCTTGGGAGTGGGACAGCTGGAGGAGAGAGGGAAGAGAGGTAATTCCAGACAATAGAAACTCATCCACGTCACAGATGTACCAGCGCGCACCTGCACTGAATCATCTCCCCGCCGTGCAAGGCATTTAAGAGAGGAGAGAGAGAGTGCCACGTGTCATCCTGTGAGTGGAGAGAAAAATGGCGCAGCAGAGGGTAAGAGTGATCAGGTGTGGGTGAGAGGGAAAGGGGTAACAGGTGGCAGCAGGGGAACACAGACGCGTGGGGGGGAGAGAGAAGGGCGGTAGTTCCAGCCAACAATGCTTCGCCACGTCGTCAACCTTTCTAGCACGCGTCACACCAGATTCCATCAAATGCCGTGCACGACTTTTTAGCCGGGCACGGCCCACGTGTCGTGCACGGCTCCGGCGCGTGTAACACACGCGCGCGTGGCTGAGCGTGGTTATGCTGACGTCAGGCTTATGTCAGTGCTTTTTATATTTTTACCGAAATGCCCCTGTGCTATACAATGCCTTCGCGCGCTATTTTTTAATCTTCGGATGTCCAAACAAACTCGGATTTGACCACGGATACAGCCAATGGACTCGTATCGTCGAGAGGATCATTCTGAGTCTAATATTTTATTTATGGACATGTCGGCTCGCAAACCTAGCTCCCAAATAATTATTGGTACACCATTATCCTTCTTTAAAATACCATTTCTTGAGCTACCGAACTCAGATTTGACCGTGGATACAGCCGATGGACTCGTATTTCTGTGCTGATCAATAACATGTGTCTCTTAATGTCTGAACATATCAGCTCATAAATTGTGCCTCCGAGACCCCGTTCTGAGCAATCAAAAATTATCGGCGTTGACCGATTTCACCCCAATCACTGTCACTAGACTCGTTTCGTCGTACTGATCAATAGTATGAGGGTCTCATGACTTGATGAAGTGGTCTCGTGAACAGTACTCCCGAACCCCAGACTGTGCAAAGGCAAAATAGTCTTTTTGTGCACAAATTCTTTTAAACCCATTTCGATGGCATTTTTCATAATAATTGAGCGGTGGGGCCAAAATCTGGTATCAACACAATTGTACTGTCCAATTTTAAACTTTTCTGTCTCTATTGATAGGCATCAATAGACAATTCTTCAATTGATAGAGAGGGTCTCTATTGATAGGACTCCATTCTCTATTGATAGAGAACGAGTCCGTCTTCAATTTTCATGGCTTCTTTGTTCTTCATCCCAACTTCTCTCTTATCATTCCCGGGCCTTTCATTTGGACCTTTATCATTGTCGTAAATGGTCTTGGGGCCCTTGAGTAGTAATGAAGCCTTTGAATGTACTTTTAGCGCTTGAAAACCTGAAATGGAGTAAATACAACTATGCGTGCAATATTAAATAGAACAATGATTTTGCCTACGCATAGATGCTAAATTATATATATTGAGCCACATTAATATGCAATATAGTGTACTCAACACATATTTGAGAAAGATACGTGCAAACGACTTGAGAAAGGTCTTGCTCGCAATTAGGGTAAAGGATCACTTGAATTCAAGATGAGTTCCAATTTTGAATCACTTGTGAAAAGTACTTCCCAAAAAAAAAAAAAAATCCAAGCCAAACAGTTAAATACGAAAAGACAACCAGTATCATTGCATATCAAGCCGAGTACAAAAACTATGGCAATCAAAGGCCATTCCAAAGTTTGCAACAAAAGTACACAAGATCTTATGCCTCCACAAGGGCAGACTCCTCCATTCCGGTTGCAGTTGCATCGATGACTTCAGGATCGTTTTGCCCAAGCCCATCCCCGTCAATTGCACCAGAATCAGCGATTTTGGCTTCTACCACACTCTGATCAGCCACATCGGTTGCAGGCATTTCGGCATCCACATCAATGGGGGAGTGGCACAGATGTGTACAAAGCCGACTCCTTGGGAATATTGCATGCCTCCAATGCAGCCTTCCATCCCTGAGTAATGAAGTTGGCCTGAAGTTCCGAAATCTAATTCTCGATGAAGTCCGCTGCGGCATTCGACATGCCTTTCTTATAGGCTTCTGCTTGCAACCGTTTAAGCTCATCTTCATGATGGCCATGCAGATCGGCCATCTGCTCTTCCAGCTCGGAGTTCTTCCCTCTCTCCGCACCCAGCTAATATTGCATAGTACCGGTCTTCAGGTTGGCTTCACAGGCTTGCTTCTTGGCCACAACCAGATCATCTTGAGCCTTAGTACACTTCACCCTCCAATCTTTGAGTTCCAGTCTATGGTGTTGTACCGGGCTTTGGGATCCTGAGAATGGCACAAACATATCATAGTCTTCTGCATAGCTTGTAGACACATGGCAGAACACGCAATCAGAAATCTGTAGATAGCAATAAACACAAACAGATGAAGATACTTACAAAAGCCTCATGGGCCATCACAAAGCGCATCAAGGTTGGGAGATCGATCTCTTTGTACGACTCGATGTTCCTAGGCAGCATCATCATCTCAGCAAGGGTTATTCGTACTTTATTCGAGTTGAGAAGGTTGAATATACGATTAGCTGATCTGAGGAAGATGGCTTGGTAATTAGTCGACCTGGTAAAGGTGGCCCAACATCCTGCCGACCTGAGAAGGGCTGTCTGAGATACCTTCGACCCGAGAAAGGCAATGAGTGAATGTTATTCTGAAATAAGACAGAATCCCGAATAAGTTGGGATACAATTCTAACAGATATAGGTGAGAAATCCACGATTAATTTAATCAGTACGAGATGTATTGATTAAATGAAACTCTAATAGTAGAAGATAATTGCTTGGTAGAGAGTTATCTCATTAGTAGCCAATCAGAAGACATTTCACTCCAGTCAAAATCCTAAGAGAATTAGGATCAATGAAAGTCTATAAATAAAGCACCACGTCAACAAAGGTACATTCTAACTCGTGCATAATTTTACTTGCTAATAGAGAATATTAACTTGAGTTATTGATCATCTTGTGAGTTTTTGCCTGACTTAATCATCTGAGTGTCTTCCTGTCATAGCGACAGAGGGCTCTTTGACGGTTTATTATTTTGCAGATCACAGGTTCACTAAATTGAGAGTGTCGTTTCTGCTAGATAGTGAGGTATTAGCTTTTCATTTTCATTGAGAAAATAAAGCCAACTTTGGTCATATGACTAAAGGGAAACTGTAGAGACCAGAGAGAGAGAGAGAGAGAGAGAGAGAGAGAGAGAGAGAGAGAGAGAGAGAGAGAGAGAGAGCTCACATCATATGAAGCACCAAATCAAGGAACCTTGTTCAATTTTACTGTTAGATTTTTAATTTTACGCAATGGACAACTAGAAGAGAGTTAGAGAGAGAAGGAGAGATGGTGTGATTTTCAAGTTTACATGTGATCAACTATATATAGTAATAATGCTATCCAATATAATGTTATATATGAATCTTGGGCAATCCCTTTCCTTTATCGTTCATTGAGGCTCAAGTTTGCACACATAATGTGATGTAACTTCTCAATAGAGATTCACTAATTTTGTTCGAGTCTCAATTGTAGCAACTTAAGGCCTCGTACTCTAATTGAAATTCAAAATCCTATAATGAATCTATCCATGAATTTTTAAAGGAAGGTTATATGAATATTTGTCCGAGTCTCAATTACCTAACTTAGTAACTCACCCCTCACGCGAGGATTTAGATATAGTCTCTCTTATCGGGGTTGAACTCAAAGTTTCTTGTCACAGCCACAATATCATTAGAATAGTTTTCAGAATATGATAATCCTAATACCAATGGACCGTATTTGGATTGGCTAATGAAGTGGTGTCAGCTCAACTTTGTACTTAGTAAAGGCTGAACAAATCGCAAAACTCAAAACTGAGTATGAACAACTCGACCAAATGAATTACCGACATGATTATCATGAAAAAATTTATCGATACCTGGAATGCTATGAGACCGAACTCATGAAAGACTCAGCGAAACCAGGGTGAAGGAAGAATCGACCCCCTTCCCCCTCGATTTTCGCCATTACTGGCATGTGAATACAATTTGACCTGTGCTCAGCAAATGGTGCATCCCTGCTCTGGAGGGAGGCGCGCGTCATCTAGGATGGAATGGCATTTTTTAAATGGTTCAACTGTGAATTCGGTGGCGCCGTTGAGAGCACCTAACAAAAGTGTACGAGGGGACAATTATCTAGTGGTACGAAAGATTGATGCCTAATACATCGGCATGACACAGATCAGGGAGTTTAGTAAAAAAATGAACAGCAGGAGAAGTTTGCTGAAGAAGTGCATCGATAGGACGTGTCCACCGAAAAATGATGATGGGACAGTTATAGGGCCATTGTTCAAATGTAAATATCGTCAAGAATTTAAAAAAAAATGTGTCATGGAGTATGAGAAATGAAGTACTGTATGTAAAAAATGAATAGAGAACGATTAATTTATCTAGATTTAAGTTGAAACTTCCCAAAAACTGCTTGCAAAGGAGAATCACGATAACTTAGAGAGCAAGAGAAGAGGAAGTTGTAGACGAGATTGAAGAGAGGAAAGGTGGATCTCTCTCCACCCCAAAATGAGATCAAGGGACGCGCGAGAAACGGGGTAGGGTGGGACACGTGGCATGATCTCAACAAAAAATTATTAACTTGCTTGAATTGGTTTGTGCAAAACGAAATGTCATTCTAATAGTTGACCAACCAGAGATCATCACGTGTTAACATGTTGCAGCTTTATCAATCCTGCCACTCGTCTCAACCAACCAATAACCGAGCCGACGCATGATTGAGGGGTTATCGTAGTGGACCAAATTTCCAGATTGACTTGAAAAGAGCATAATGGGCCAAAGGCTTAGCCAAGCCCATGATGAGTTGGGTTGTACCAGTAATATGGGTCTTCATCACGTTGTACTACCAACTGGACCAAGTGATGACCCATCAGAGACTAGAGGCTCGACGCATAGGCTGTCGCCATGCTGAGCAACTAACCTGCCACTCCGTCATGTGGTTAGAACCTTCTAAAATTGAAGGGTAGCCCGAATAGGAAAGTAGAAAGTTTTGAGAATAATCTTGTTTAGGAAATTTTCATGTTGCAAGAAAATAACAAGATTTAACAATTTACAATTTGAGAAAGAATATCATGTTATTCACTTAACAGAACTAAAGCACTTGATGGCTTATAAACAGAAAATCACAAGACAAAATCAGGTACGCTATCAATTACAAGTACAATTACTATTGCAGTTTCGTCTTACACGTTCTAAGTTAAGTATCGGAATGCCTTCCAGCTACCAATGGTTGGGTGGCAGTAATCGATTATTTCCTAAGCAAATTATAGGAGCAACTCAGATTTCGAAGATAAATTGAATCAAATAGGTGAATCTTTGTGAACCCACACGTAGTTAATTTGTCATGATTTGTTGTGAATATACATTCTTGCATGTAAACTAATAGCGAATTATCTATATATTTTATATTGGAGAAGAATACAAATTTGGAGTGGTTATATGAACATTTATTTGTTATGATCAAAGAAGTGTCAAGGGCAATATTGGTATTTCAAATTAAGACTACCATGACATCACTACTTGTCAATTGTTTTTGTCAGATTTTTCACGTTAGAACAAGGGAATGAGAGAATTGAGGTACTGTTTGGAAAAGAAGGGGAGACCATTTCAAAATAAAAAGAGAGAGAAACGAATTGAGCTCTCATTTGGTATACCATTAGTGATCAGATAATTGAACATTCAAGTAGGATAGATTGGCCAAATTGAGTACAAAATAGAGTCAGAAATCAATTAGAGTTCTAAAATAATTGTTCGCACAAAATATAAAGTCAGTTATATAATGAAGATAGTTAAAATGTAAATTAGTTTTTTCAGGTTTCAGATTTAAGTTAGCCAATTTTATAGACTAAATCACAAGGAAAATTTCATATACATATATATATATATATATATATATATATATATATATAATGATAACTCTTAATCTCTAAATCAGCTTACAAGTAACTCGATTAAACTCTGAAAGATCAATCTCATTATCCACAAGCAGAGAAATATAGACTAGCCCCAACCCCAAAGGCCTAACCTAACGATCAAAGTTTGAAACTTATGAATTATCTCCTTCTAATGTCTCAAGTTGCTATCAATTCTTATGTAGATTCAAACATCATTTTTGACATGACATGGCTTCAATTAAACCCTCCTAATGAACGGTGAAATTATTTCTCCCATAAATTAATTAATGTGCACGTAAACAAATTCGATCACTCTAAATTATCAAAAATAAATAAATATGAACTGTCCCGACAAATTTTAATAGTACCTAAACATTTTAAAATGGAATATACCCTAAATCCCGAACAGTACACCCCCCAATCTGTGTAGAGCCGGAAGGCGATACATCTTTACTTCACCTGTTGATATTCCTATTCAAAGATGATTTGCATCTATTTCTTCCTCCTTTCTCTTGCCTCTAAAGTTTAGAATTTGCCTACCTTTCTTTTCATTTTTTTTATAATTATTACTTTAAACAATTAAAAAAATGAATTATTAATTGAGATGTTTTATAAAAATAAAAAAAATATGAAAGAAATTTTTAAAAAGTTCAAACAAGACAATTAATTTCAAACATTTTAGTTTTCTAATTACTTTCATCTTCTATAAACTTTTCCAATGTTTTTATTTTTATTTGTTTACATTTCTTTAAAATTTTACATCTAGATGAATTAATAACACATAAAAATTAGACAAAAATTTAACACAATCAAACAAAAATGAATAATACTTAAGAAACAATTCAACAATTTTTAAATTTTACATCTAGATGAATTAATAACACACAAAAATTAGACAAAAATTTAACACAATCAAACAAAAATGAATAATACTTAAGAAACAATTCAACAATTTTTTTTGACCAAACAGGATTTAAGAAGACTCAACACCCTGCCCAAGAACAATGATAATGCTGACTAAGGAATAATTATTTAATGCTTCCAAAGTATATATAGCATTTTTTACTCAATACTAAAGTAGCAATCAACTTCTCGAATCACATACCAACTCATGCTCTTGTTGAGTTCAAAAATAAAGAATGATATACATGATACCGGGAATATCCAACGAGTAACCACTCGGAAGGAACAAAATGAACAAATACAAATAAAGCAGAAGAAACGAGGAGTTTTAGACCCACCCACCACCCCTATTTTTTCTATGCTAGTTCCAACTTAACAAGAACAAAAAAAGATGACTTGGTGGTTAAGTCCAACTTATGTGAAAGATCTATGTACCAAAGCAAGATTTTAATATTTGGGAGGCAAATAGTGCGTGCATCTAGTTGTGAATCAACCATCTAACAAAAGTTAAATGTGCAACTGACATTAGATTCCTAAATGAAATTTTAGAATGACAAACGTTAATTTAATTAATAAAAATAATGATATGCGAAAAAGTCTAGGTGGTGGTTGCCCCCACCAGCTCACCTCCCCCTCTCTGTCCAGCCCCCAGATAATTCGGGTTGCCCCTCTTCTGGGGCCGAAAAGTAACGGTTTGATGAATATGGACAATGATGTGTGTGACCTGAGCAGTTTCAGTCACCATGTCTTATTGTCAAGGATTTTTTGGGCCCGATTTCACGATGGCACGTTCCAAACACTATCTAAAACAAACTGTTGCTGCTGCCGGCACCATATTATAAATCTAACCCACACCCAAGAGAAAAAGATGCACTATACTGAATCATAACAAACCATCAAGGAGTAAAGGGAAGTGCACATGCCTAATTATTATGTTTCAGAACATATCCATCAAGGTACAAAAATAAACTGTGCACATCATTTCGACACAACAGTCACCATTAACACTAAACGTGAAGCTTGAAAGCGACAACATTGAACCAAAAACACTAGTCTAATACCTTCCAACTCTTTTCAACGGTAGCCTTTCAAAGGATCATCTGCTTTTCCAGATCTAGCATCAGTCCACGCTTTTGCTATTGTCTTCTTCATTTCATCGTCCCCTTCCTCGTACATATTCTACAAACCATACATGAGTTCAAATAGAAAAAAGGGAAAAGATAAAGGGCAAAGGGAAAAAAGCAAAAGAGAAACCATAATAAAGTAAATTGTACCTTCATCAAGTCCATAATCCCGGCCATAGGATCCCCGCCTTTATCAACATTTGGCTTAAGCTACACAAGATTAGTAAAATTAAACATTTAAGTGCATGTTCTCATGGACAAAATACAGAATTTTGTCCAGATATGGCTACGAGGATAAATAACAAATAATTTACTTCAATACACAACTATTGCATTCGCTGATGTAAGTACACAAACAAGTTTTTATGTGCACAATATTCTCAGAGCTGATATCTTCGAACAGTGATAATTACCTTGTCCTCTTTGAAGTGCAAATCCAACCAGTTTCCTTTTGACGCTTTAGGTAATGTGATGATAACCCTTGTAGGCTTAACTACCACCTTACATTTCTCAGGTACAATCTCCTTGTTCAATTTTGGTATGGCACAGCGATAGTTCTTTCCTTGGACATCATGGAATTTGACATCAACAGAAATTGGATTAAAAACAGTCTCCAGTTTTTCTTGGTCAACTCCTTCCAGGGGAACATATATCTAAGGGAAGAAAATAAGGTATTCAAATGTAAGAATTCTTCAAGAGAAGATCCAGGCAAATATGGCAAGGGAAATCCTTGCCTAAAAGAACACAATTTAAATATGCAGATATAAGACAAGCTACAAACGTCATTTCCACCTACATAACAGGATGCTCCTAAGCAAGAAGTTTGAGGAGGCACTAGAAAGGATGTTCTGGTTTACCTATGTTGTATGGGATTGCTGTCAGTAACAGATGAGGGTGTGTCCAGACCTCCAATCTTTCCCTAAATCCCTATGCAACACGGAAAATGCACCCAAACGCTACGATTCTTAAACTAAAAATAGGAAAAGATGTATCAAATGAGGATTCGGGTAAGAACAAGTCTCTCGATTTTTGTCATGCTTGGAAGGGCAATTTCCTCTTGGGCATGCAAGCCTGTGGGTTAATTACCCCGTTGCATTATGAATATTTGGAACAATGAAAGAGTCTAGCACTTTGCCGTAACTAAGAACCTTCCTAAACTGGATATATTGACACGTTTATTAAACCTAAGTTTTGATCCCGAAAGCCTTGTGATTACTAGAGATTCAAAGAACATGCTACTAAGCTTGGTCTTTCTTGATAGGCATTAAAACCCTGAAATTGAAAATTTTCATTATGTGTGATTGTATTAGGTCGTGCTTCTTGGCAAAGTCCTAGGAAAAAAACTTGATATTCTTCTGAAGGAAGCAATTTTTTTTTTTTTTTTAAATGGGAATAATGTCTAGGATTCTAGTCAAGGTACAGCTTACCATCAAGCCATCTTCATGAATGAGTCCACCTATTTGCCCAATTATTCATACTATAGAGAGAGCGAGTGGGGTGGTTGTACATTGTTCATGCAGGTTGCAACTTATTCATGTTTCGCTGGATATTTTATTAGTTAGAAATACTTGAAATTACACAGAATATAACAAAAAAGAAAGTTCAGGCATCCCACCGAGATGCTATATTTTTTTTCCTACCAAATGCGAGCTTATTTTTCCTCAAACATCATCAAAAGGATCCCAGCATCCAACTCGGGTATGAGTGTCGGATACATGCCTCATATCCTTAACCTTTGTGACATTCGTTGGACATGGTTACAACAATGTCGTAACACAAGATTAAGTATCTGTTGCCTCCTATGAAACACCTCCACACCCAGAAAGTTGTTGTACCATGTCAGACAGGCTTGGGATACAGACATGTTGCGGACAATGACATACCAAGATACTTACCACCAAGTTACAACTCGTTAAGGGATCAAATAGCTTCAAAGAGAGACAAATATTGAACCATTGTTAGATCCCCTTAGAGGTATATGTAGGGAGAAGGGTTTGACTATTGCAGGTGATGATTGGAGCAATTCTCAAACAAGGACTTTAGTCAACTTTATGACATTTACACATGCTATTAAGGGCGTTGAATGCTCTGGAGAAATCAAGGGCAAAATGTTTCATGCTTTTTTGATGACCAAGGTAATTTCGGAGGTTGGTCCTAAAGATTTAGTTAAAATCATCAAAGCATTATGTAAGGTGATGAGCGCACTATATTGCATAATAACGTGGCTCAACATACTCATTTTGGCAATTATGCGTAGGCAAATGTATTTATTTAGTTAATATTGCACGCGTAGTTGTCTTTCTACCCTTTCAGGTTTGCGAGCGCTAAATGATTGCCCAAAATGTTCTACCATGACTTAAGGCCTCGGAACCATTGGTAATATTGATGGAGGACCAATTGAAGGCTCGGGAGGAGTGAAAGTGAGCCCGAATCAAAGAAACGAGGAAGAACCAAAGAAATTGAAGTCTGAAGCCTCTCTATCGATAGAGGTTTATCCCTATCGATAGAGCCCTAACAAAGAACCAGGAAAAAGAGCCCTCTATCGATAGAGGTTCTTTCCTATCGATAGGAGGCTGAATCAAAGAAGACCAGAAGACTTCCCTATCGATAGAGGTTCTTTCCTATCGATAGGAGGCTGAATCAAAGAAGACCAGAAGACTTCCCTATCGATAGAGGCATCTTCCTATCGATAGGAGGCTGAATCAATTAAAAACCAGAGGACTTCTCTATCGATAGAGAGATCCTCCTATCGATAGAGAACCTGTTACGTCTGATTCTGTGGGGCCGACTTTTACTCAAATTTTGGGCCAAATCACTGAATAAGAAGCTTCTTAAATTGCCATTGTGGAGGGTAGAATAGTATTTTCACCTAGGTTTTGTAGGATATTTTATTTTAGGTTGTTTCTTTGGCTAAAGGGGGTCACACACATACACATTCACTACACACTTAGCCATATATCAGATTTTTAGAGTTTTGAGAGCTTTTTGCCTCCTTATTGCTGTAGAATACATTGTTCTTCATTGTTCTTCAAGTTTTGAGTAAGTGTTTTATCCTTTAATGTTCTTCTCCTTATGAATCCTTGTATTCTCTTGGAAGCACTCAAGTTTTAGTAAGTTTTAATATTATTTCCTCCATTAGCATTGTTTTTCTTACCTTAAAAATCTAATGGTCTTAGAGTTTTCTTGTAGTTTTGATTAAATCGTTCCTATTGTCATTAGATAAGTTTGTGTTATCATGTTTTCCTTTACTTATATCATGTTTATGGTTAATATGAGTAGCTAAATTAGTGAGGGTTAAGTCTAAATGTGAAGTTTATTTCAAAACCATGTTGGTCTAAATCTTCTCCATAAGTATTAATGCCATTGATGAATCTTTCTAAGTTTTTCACATTGAAACAAAAATGAAGTGTTAAGTTCTTGCTTAGTTATAGCCATCCCTAGAGTTGGTATATCTAATACTTGAATCGATGTCCTTCATCTTTTAATCTTATTTTCTTGAACTTGAAAGAATCCATCAAACCATTTTGTGAATTAAAATCCTGATTTTCATCGAAGAATTTTCCGATCTAAAACCCGGGACCGGGGGCTAGATTGAGTTATAAAGAGAAGAGATAGACCAACGAAAATTTTGATTAGACCAAACTTTAAGACTTAACCCCATCCTTTAATCTAGTTTTAATCCCCCACTTAGTTAATATCCTTGTTACCCACACCAAACAAATTTGAGGTTGACGTCCGAAACGTCGAAAACACCAATTTGCGAATTCTTTAAATCCAACAGTCTTTTTCCCTGTGGATCGATACTCCGGACTTTCCAATATACTCGTTTTTACATATTTAGAGGGAAGTCCCGTTTTATGAAAATAAACCATTGACCCTAGGCCGGCACCCCTAACGACAAACACTTTTGCCGGCTGGTCATGTTTTTGGCGCCGTTGCCGGTGAATTAGTACAGTTGATTTAGAGAATCGTAGATTTTGCAAAGTGCAAGTTTCTTTGGCGGAAACCTTTAACCTACCCATATTGGTAAACCTAAGGTGTAACGTAAGCCAAAGGGACGTGTAATTTGCAGATTTTATTTTATTTTCTTTTTCACTCATACTTGATTGATTCGGAGACTGTCTTTGGTGTATGAGTGTTTACACTCGTGACGTGACTCATCGGCTAATTTGCCAAGACAATCTTCCTTTCAATCCAATGGCCGAACACCATGATGGAAATGACGCACCCATGGGTCGCACCATGCGGGACTACTTGCACCCCACTCACACCACCACCACCTCATGCATCCGTTTCCCTACCGATACTCCCGAAGGGCAACAATTCCATGTTAAGCCTAACATGCTTGGCATGTTACCTACCTTCTATGGGATGGAATCGGAGAACTGTTATGTGCATATCAAAGAGTTTGAGGAGGTGGTGAACACTTTCACCAACGTGTCCGCTCACCTTGAGATGGCGCGTCTGAAACTCTTTCCATTTTCCCTCAAGGAGAAGGCCAAGCGATGGTTTCTCTCCTTGAGAGCTCATTCGGTGACAAGTTGGATGGAAATGCAGGTAGAATTTCACAAAAAATGGTTCCCACTCCACCGCACCACCACCTTAAAAAAGAAGATTCAAAACTTCGAGGAAATACCCAACGAATCGTTCTGTTCATGTTGGGAGAGATACAAGGAGCGCCTCCTCGCTGTCCCTCATCACGGGTATGAGGATTGGCAGATTGTGGCATTTTTCTACGAAGCCATATCAGTCCGCAATCGCCAGTTTATCAACCTAATGACTAGTGGGGAATTTCTGAACCAAGGAGCCTCCGCGGCTCTAGCTTATCTAGATGAGCTAGCGGAGAATAACCAATCATGGGATTATTCGGATCCCAATGATCGCTCTTACAAATCCCCCAATCAACATGGAACCATGGGCAAATACGTGCCTAGGGACGAGGAGGACATCAGTAAATGCCTCGACCACCTCTCTAGGAAACTAGAGAAATTGGAGATAAATAGGATGAATGAGGTCTCTTCTATTTCAAAGCCCGGGGAGGCTTGTGCCATTTGTGACACCATGGACTACACGACCAATATCTGTCCAACCATACCTGCTTTCAAAGAGGTACTTCATGGTTCGGACCAAGCTGAAGTCCATGCCCTTCACCAAGGGCAAAAGCCTACCAACGTGCCTTTCAACAACACCTACTATCCGGGATTGAGAAATCATCCCAATTTTAGTTGGAGGAACAATGAGGCGGGTGCACAACCCCAAGGACCCCCAGGATTTCAAGGACAATACCCGGCCCATCAAAATGCACAAGGGCCGGCACCACCGCGGTATCCACCAAACGCCTACAATCCTCCGGGTCCCTCCACGGGTCCCAACTCTTACCAACCGCCTAACCGGCGAAGTTTGGAGGATACCTTGCAAATGTTCATGCAAGGGCAAGCTAATGTCAGTGAACAGAACACTCAAGCCATTGGGGACATCCGTTCCCAACTCACCAAGTTGACTACCACTTTGGGGACTATGCAACATGAGAAAGGGAAATTTCCCGCACAACCACAAGCAAATCCCCAAGGTGGTCATTTTGTACAAGGAAATTCTCCTTCTGGGTCAAATGTGGAACAAGCTAAGGCCATCACCACATTGAGGAGTGGGAAAGAGGTCGATAAGACCATTCCCCTAAAACAATCCCCACTCCTCCTCCGGTGCCTACTCCACAACCCCAAAAAGATGACCCGGTGAGTGTTTTGCCTCAATCTCCCCCCATTTCCACTTCCACATCTGCTCCCATGGGAGAACACATGGTCTTAACTTGCCCAATGCCGGCCCCATTCCCACAAAGATTGAGGCCTCTACCCAAGTTGACGAACTCCAACGAGATATTTGAGCTTTTCAAACAAGTTAAGATCAATATCCCGTTGCTTGATGCAATCAAGCAAATACCTTCTTATGCCAAATTTTTGAAGGACTTGTGCACAATCAAGCGCAAGCACAACGTGCAAAAGAAGGTGTTCTTGACTCAGCAAGTGAGTTCGATTATCCAAACCCCCATTGCACCCAAGTACAAGGACCCCGGTTGTCCTACAATTTCTGTGAGGGTTGGGGGAAAGATAGTGGAGAAAGCCTTGCTTGACTTGGGGGCTAGTGTGAATTTGTTGCCATACTCGGTGTATGAGCAACTTGGGTTGGGGGACATGAAACCAACCTCGGTGACCCTCCAATTAGCCGACCGTAGTGTCCGGGTACCGAGGGGATTGGTGGAAGATGTGCTTGTCCAAGTGGACAACTTTGTGTACCCGGTGGACTTCATAGTCCTTGATACTTGTCCCACGTCAAATCTTCAAGCCCAAACGCCCATCATACTTGGAAGGCCTTTCTTGGCCACATCCAACGCAGTGATCCATTGTCGAAATGGGCTGCTTAAAATGACGTTTGGGAACATGACCCTTGAGCTCAACATTTTTAACATTGGGAGCCAAATGGGGGATGATGATGACATCCGTGATGTGAGCATTATAGACGCACTTGTTCAAGAGCACGTCGATTGTCATCTCTTTTTCGACCCCCTAGAGGCTATGCTTACTGTGGAAGAGATTGAGTTTCTAGATTCTCCCGAGGTTGAGTACATTTACTCCCTCCTGAATGAAGAAGAGGTGTTGGGTACTGAAAAGTGGGTGCCCACCTTTGAAAAACTACCACCACCTACAGCTCGGGCTCTACCATCTTCTGTTAAACCACCCAAGCCCGAGCTCAGAAGTTTACCATCTACCTTGAAGTATGCTTTCTTGGGGAATTCTGAAACTTTCCCGGTTGTCATCTCATCCAGTCTAGACAATCCCCAAGAAGCTGCTTTATTGGAAATTTTGAGGGCCCACAAATCTGTTTTAGGGTGGACCATTGCTGATATTCACGGAATCAGCCCGCTTTTGTGCACTCACCGCATCTATCTCGAGGATGATGTTAAGCCATCTCGCCAACCTCAACGACGTTTGAACCCGATCATGCGAGATGTGGTGAGAGATGAGGTTCTAAAGTTACTGGATGTGGGTATCATATACCCGATAGCTGATAGTAAATGGGCCAGCCCCATCCAGGTTGTGCCAAAAAAGTCTGGCGTCACTGTTGTGCCCAATGAGAGTGGGGAGTTGATTCCCACTCGAGTGGTCACTGGTTGGCGCGTCTGTATAGACTATAGAAAACTCAACGCCGGTACCCGGAAAGACCACTTCTCTCTTCCCTTCATCGATCAAATGTTAGAGAGGGTGGCTGGCCATGCTTTCTACTGTTTCCTAGACGGGTATTCGGGGTATAATCAGATAGAGGTCTCTCTGGAAGACCAAGAAAAGACTACTTTCACATGTCCATTTGGCACCTTTGCATATCGTCGCATGCCCTTCGGGCTTTGCAATGTCCCCGGCACCTTCTCTCGGTATATGACGGGCATCTTTAGCGACATGATCGAAAAAATTGTAGAGGTGTTCATGGATGATTTTTCTGTGTTCGGGGACTCCTTTGAGTCTTGCTTGGAGAATCTTGAGAGGGTCCTAGTACGATGTGAGGAGAAAAATCTGATTTTAAATTGGGAGAAGTGCCATTTTATGGTCACTCATGGTATTGTCCTCGGTCACATCATTTCTTCAAAGGGGATTGAGGTAGATCAATCAAAAATAGAACTCATCTCTAAGTTACCTACCCCTAAGTGTGTCAAGGATATCCGTTCTTTCCTTGGACACGCTGGATTCTATCGGCGCTTCATTCAGAATTTTAGCGCCATTTCTCGTCTCTTGTGTCACTTGCTATCAAAAGACACAACCTTTGTGTGGACAAATGATTGTGAGGAGGCCTTTTCAAAACTCAAAGTCACTCTCACGACTCCTCCAATCATGCAATCCCCTAACTGGAGCTTACCATTTGAGCTCATGTGCGACGCTAGTGACTCTGCCATTGGGGCGGTCTTAGGTCAAAGGGATGGTAAGGAGCCTCATGTCATTGCTTATGCAAGCAAGACCCTGAATGATGCCCAATTGAACTACACGACCACTGAAAAGGAGTTGTTGGCGATGGTATTTGCTCTTGATAAATTCCGGTCCTATCTCATAGGATCACCCATTGTGATTTACACCGACCATGCCGCCCTCAAATACCTCATGACCAAGCCAGATGCTAAAGCTCGGCTAATTAGGTGGGTATTACTCCTACAAGAGTTTGACTTGACCATCAAAGACAAAAAGGGGGTTGAGAATGTCGTGGCGGACCATTTGTTTCGCCTCGAGTTTGAGGATCATACCTCTAACATACCCATTCCCGACTCCTTTCCTGATGAGCAACTTTTGGCCATTTCAAGTTGCCCGTGGTATGCTGATATTGCCAATTACTTGGCCACGGGACAACTCCCATCACATTGGACTCCTTAAGATAGGAGAAAATTTCTGGCCGAGGTGAGGAGATTCGTCTTCGATGATCCCTATCTCTTTAAATTCTGCCCGGACCAGATTGTACGGCAGTGTGTGCCCGATGATGAACAAAAGTCAATCTTGACCTTTTGCCACACCGAGGCATGTGGCGGGCATTTTTCCTCAAAGAAGACAGCTGCTAAAATTTTGCAGTGTGGCTTCTATTGGCCTCACATCTTCAAGGATGCCTTTGAATTCTGCAAGGCTTGCCCGCGCTGTCAAGAGTTGGGTGCTTTATCACGGCGTAACATGATGCCCCTCCAACCTATCTTAATCATTAAAGTTTTCGATTGTTGGGGCATCGATTTCATGGGTCCTTTTCCCAATTCTTTTGGGAACCTCTACATTCTGTTAGCCGTGGATTACGTGTCCAAGTGGGTGGAGGCCATTCCAACCCGAACCAATGACCACTCTGTTGTGGTCCGATTCCTTAAGGAGAACATCTTCTCCCGGTTTGGGATGCCTAAAGCCCTTATTAGTGATCAGGGCACACACTTCTGCAATCGCCCTATGGAAGCCTTAGTTAAGAGATATGGGGTCAACCACAAAGTGTCCACTGCGTACCACCCACAGACCAATGGCCAAGCTGAATTGGCCAACCGTGAAATCAAGCACATCCTTGAGAAAACGGTGAACCCGAATTGCAAAGATTGATCTCTTAGACTAATTGATGCTTTGTGGGCTTACCGTACTGCCTACAAAACAGTGTTGGGCATGTCTCCCTACCGCTTGGTATATGGCAAAGCTTGCCACTTACCGGTGGAAATGGAGCACAAGGCTTTTTGGGCTATCAAACAATTGAATTATCGGATGCCCGAAGCCGGTGCCCACCGCAAACTCCAATTGGATGAGCTTGAAGAAATCCGCCGGGATGCTTATGACAATGCCCACATTTACAAGTGTAAGGTCAAGGCCTTTCACGACAAGAACATTGTTCGGAAAACATTCACCCCGGGCCAAAAGGTCTTATTGTACAACTCGAGGTTGCATTTATTTCCGGGTAAATTGCGATCCCGGCGGGGAGGTCCCTACATTGTGAAAACCGTCTCCACTCATGGAGCGGTTGAACTTGAGAACCCCAAGAATGGAACAACCTTTAAGGTGAATGGTCACCAGTTAAAGCCTTACATTGAAAAATTTGATCCTGAAGAATCCATTGAGGAATTGAGAGACCCGTCTATGACGGGTCCGATGTCGACCATGTGGACCCCAATCCTTTGGGTCCGTGAGCCTTATTTGAAGTCTAGGAGACTATAAATCCATGGAGTTTGTGATACCTCCAGTGTATGCCGTGCTCGAACGGCATCAGATGGTCTGGTATAGCCACCTTGTCAAGCTACGTATGTAGTACCTTGAGGTTGGGTCTGACGGCAGGCGCGTGGACAATGAGAAATCTGTCTGAACCCTTTCGGCTTTAGTGTCAAGTTCCGTGGAGATTGCTTCAAAGCGGAATGAAGGGGTAAGGAATTTGGGGGGACCCCCTCCAAAGGGAGTGATAGCCTATTAGATGATGGCGCTACTTCTCAAGATATTGTTGAACCCCAGCATACTGTCCTTCCAACAATAGGAAAACACAGCCTTCGACAAGGAAGAGAAGTAGTACTCGTGTCCTTCGCGTGAAGAAGTTGGTGGATTTATTGCTTACTTTCTTTTTTTGTTATTTTTGGACTAACCTGCTAATGAAATTTTGTGTCCCATGAAGTCATGTTTGCTCTTAGTAGGTAGTTGGTGGTTTAGTCTTCGCAAGGTGTACACGCTACCACATCAGCCTTGGTAGTTTGGGTCTAAGTACGGGGTGATTGCGGCATTCAAGAGCCCAAAGTCATGGGTGTAGCTATGTGCTACGGTTGTTAGTCCAACAAAGCTCCGGCGATGATCCTATGTGACTAGCTATGGTCCACAAGTTGGAGCCGAAAGAGTACACCTTGGAAGCCCTCCCAATGACAAACAGTGCACGTGACGAGAAATCCTCAAACTTGGTCGAGGTATATGGTGGTTGACATTCCACCTCGCAGGTATGATCGTCCCTCTTTTATGCTTAATGGTGCGTTGTCTTCTTGCATTGAGGACAATGCAATTTTCAAGTTGGGGGGAAGGGTTAGTCCAATCTTAGTGTTAATTGAGTCATTTTAGTCCCATTTTTTTTTCAATTATTGTTCCATTTCCCATGAAAGTAGAGTTGAAACCTATGCTTGATAATTTGGATATGTACAAGAGGCATGCATGCGATGTATTTGTCATTGAGCAACAAAGTCAATTCACACACATAAACATGAACTATTTGGAACACTATGAGCTAAGTGTGTAATTGGGTGATTTGATCATATAGAGTGGAGATTTAATTTGAAAAGCATCCCGCACTCAATCTTCATATGAAATCCATGCCATGCTCATTTCATGCTTAACATCTTGCATGCATCAATTTGGAATCCATTATGTACGGAGAAAATGAAATTAGACTATCTTTGCATGATTAAACCACACAAGTGTCTCATAATCCAAATTTCGAACCAAGTCCGAGTCATCCAATTTTTCACGAAACAATTAGGAAACCGGATGTTAGGAGGTGTTTTGAGAGTGTTTGAATGGGTGATGGAAAGAAGAGGGGTCAAAAAGATGAAGAATTTGGGGCATAAGCAGAAACCAGACAGATTCAACCTCTATCGATAGAGGTTTGTTCCTATCGATAGAGCAATTTGTTCGATATTCTCTATCGATAGAGGATGATTCCTATCGATAGAGCCAGAGGCCAAATTGGACAGAGGTATCTCTATCGATAGAGGTTGTCTCCTATCGATAGGAGCAAGCAAAAATTTTCATCAGAAGACTTCTCTATCGATAGAGACCACTTCTGTATCGATAGAGAACCCAGAATTCGGAAAAACCCTTTAAAAACACCCGAACCTTTTCATTTCTTTCACCCAAAATTCACACCTCCTCACCAAGAATCACGATTTTCTCCCCCATTTGCTCCGAAACGTCCCCAAATCTCGCACCTTTCCCGAATCATCCCGAAATCCTACCCTATATATATCCAAAACCCCTCACCCACTTTCCTCCAACCGAAATTTCGTGCCCTAACCCTCAAAATCCGAAATTTCAACCTCAAACTCCGAAATCAAGCACCAATGGCTCGTTCTAAGATCCCCAATGTGAGTGAAGAGGAAGAATTTCAAGAAGAAAGGACTGATGAAACCCGAAGGAGGGAAGAAATCCAAAGGGGTAAGCGTAAGGCCGCCGAAAGTTCGGGGAAAAAGAAAAAATCTAAGGAGGATCCTAAAGCCTCGGCCAAACGAGAGTGGGAAAATTCAATGGCGAACCGCAAGGTCACGTGCGAAAGAATGGTTCATCGTGAAGATATTGGGGAAGAAGAAGCGGTCCTCATTATTGATAGTAGGGGGTTGAAGAAATGGTTTGAGCCGGTCAAGGGGTATATCCTACCCATAGTTAAAGCTTTCTTCACGAATATGCGACTCCCCGAGGGGGAAATCACCCAAATCACGTCGACCGTGCGGGGTAAGCGAATTCTAATCACTCCAATGGTCATTACATTTTACTTGGGGTGTCCTGCATTTGATGAGAGTATTTGCACCTTCCCACGCGAGGAAGAGGTGTATGATCCCCGCTTCTATGCGGATATGATGTTCTCCGATCCTAATGAGTTCCATGGCCAATTCCCCGTTGGGAGGCTTAAGGAGGAGTATAGGCTCCTAAACAAGATCCTGCATTACAATCTCTACCCCCGAGGGGTGGAGAACATTCTTGGGGCAAAGGAGGTCCAATTAGTCTACTCCTTCCTGCACGATGACGTGATAGATGTCGGGAGATATATTTTCAGGCAGTTGGTGGAATTCAGGACCAACACGATGCGTAGGGCGAATTTCCCATACCCGGCAATGATCACCCAATTGTGCCTCAACATGGGAGTGGAGGAGAGATCAAACGATGCATGAACTGAGGGTCTGGGACCCATTTCTGGGGTCACTACAAGTAAGAGCAAGGCCCACTCTCGAGACCCAACCGCTGTGAGACCTCCACCAACAGTTAGAACCCACGTCCCTTCAGCCTCTCGGGTCAGTACAAGAACTTCAGGCCCCTCTGTGGCATTGCCTGAAGAAGACTCCTTCAAGAAAAAGATGTGGAAGATGATGAAAAAGATCTTCTGTCGGCAGTCCGAGATCATGAAAACACAGAAGAAGATTCTGAGACGATAGAAATTCACCATGGATTATGTGGCTGCACAGACAGGGCGCCCATACATTTCTGAGGAGGAGGAGAGCGAGACAGAAGAAGAGGTGAGCGAGGATAGTGGAGAAGAGGACATCGAGGAAGAAAGTTTTTAGAAGAAGACGGGGATAGAGTCAGAAAAATCGAGTCATTAAGTCTAGAATTGTGTGTTTCTCTTTCTTTTTATTGTAGTCGTCATGGTATGATGCACCGGGTGCACATGGGTATTGTCACGACACCGGCAAAAGGTAGAGGACCTAAGCCACATATTAGTCGGTGTCATTTCTTGTACTTCAAATTTTGATATGAAAAACCATGAATGTTATAAACTTTTGAAGTCCCAATCGGTTCTAATTACAATTTGGATTCTATCGTGATGCATGTTTGAGTAGTTACATGTTTCCAGCACTTGCATTCCTATATCACATTGCTATGTTCCATCAACGCATACCAGAATACTTTCTTTGTGATTGCGCTTATTCATTGAATGCATAACCACATCTTCGGTGTGTATATTCGCGCAAGTTAGGGATGCAAAGTTTAAGTCATGACGTACACAATTTGTTTTGAGAGCAAACTGAGAGATTTGGAATCAAGGCTCGTTTTGGTTAACATTGCTTGATAAAATTCTAAGCTCACTTGTTCCTTATAGTTCATGAATGGTTGTGCGTGTTTACATTGCTCATACTTGCTAAATGCACCGAGTACACATGGAAACTACGAAAATCAAGCATGATTGATAATTAGACTTGCATGGGAAATAAACTGTCTTTTCTGTTGTTAGTATGATGCGTTGCTAGGGACTAGCAACCTTCAAGTTGGGGGTGTGATGAGCGCACTATATTGCATAATAACGTGGCTCAACATACTCATTTTGGCAATTATGTGTAGGCAAATGTATTTATTTAGTTAATATTGCACGCGTAGTTGTCTTTCTACCCTTTCAGGTTTGCGAGCGCTAAATGATTGCCCAAAATGTTCTACCATGACTTAAGGCCTCGGAACCATTGGTAATATTGATGGAGAACCAATTGAAGGCTCGGGAGGAGTGAAAGTGAGCCCGGATCAAAGAAACGAGGAAGAACCAAAGAAATTGAAGTCTGAAGCCTCTCTATCGATAGAGGTTTATCCCTATCGATAGAGCCCTAACAAAGAACCAGGAAAAAGAGCCCTCTATCGATAGAGGTTCTTTCCTATCGATAGGAGGCTGAATCAAAGAAGACCAGAAGACTTCCCTATTGATAGAGGTTCTTTCCTATCGATAGGAGGCTGAATCAAAGAAGACCAGAAGACTTCCCTATCGATAGAGGCATCTTCCTATCGATAGGAGGCTGAATCAATTAAAAACCAGAGGACTTCTCTATCGATAGAGAGATCCTCCTATCGATAGAGAACCTGTTACGTCTGATTCTGTGGGGCCGACTTTTACTCGAATTTTGGGCCAAATCACTGAATAAGAAGCTTCTTAAATTGCCATTGTGGAGGGTAGAATAGTATTTTCACCTAGGTTTTGTAGGATATTTTATTTTAGGTTGTTTCTTTGGCTAAAGGGGGTCACACACATACACATTCACTACACACTTAGCCATATATCAGATTTTTAGAGTTTTGAGAGCTTTTTGCCTCCTTATTGCTGTAGAATACATTGTTCTTCATTGTTCTTCAAGTTTTGAGTAAGTATTTTATCCTTTAGTGTTCTTCCCCTTATGAATCCTTGTATTCTCTTGGAAGCACTCAAGTTTTAGTAAGTTTTAATATTATCTCCTCCATTAGCATTGTTTTTCTTACCTTAAAAATCTGATGGTCTTAGAGTTTTCTTGTAGTTTTGATTAAATCCTTCCTATTGTCATTAGATAAGTTTGTGTTATCATGTTTTCCTTTACTTATATCATGTTTATGGTTAATATGAGTAGCTAAATTAGTGAGGGTTAAGTCTAAATGTGAAGTTTATTTCAAAACCATGTTGGTCTAAATCTTCTCCATATGTATTAATGCCATTGATGGATCTTTCTAAGTTTTTCACATTGAAACAAAAATAAAGTGTTAAGTTCTTGCTTAGTTATAGCCATCCCTAGAGTTGGTATATCTAATACTTGAATCGATGTCCTTTATCTTTTAATCTTATTTTCTTGAACTTGAAAGAATCCATCAAACCATTTTGTGAATTAAAATCCTGATTTTCATCGAAGAATTTTCCGATCTAAAACCCGGGACCGGGGGCTAGATTGAGTTATAAAGAGAAGAGATAGACCAACGGAAATTTTGATTAGACCAAACTTTAAGACTTAACCCCATCCTTTAATCTAGTTTTAATCCCCCACTTAGTTAATATCCTTGTTACCCACACCAAACAAATTTGAGGTTGACGTCCGAAACGTCGAAAACACCAATTTGCGAATTCTTTAAATCCAACAGTCTTTTTCCCTGTGGATCGATACTCCGGACTTTCCAATATACTCGTTTTTACATAGTTAGAGGGAAGTCCCGTTTTATGAAAATAAACCATTGACCCTAGGCCGGCACCCCTAACGACAAACACTTTTGCCTGCCGGTCATAAGGTGTCGGCGCAATTAGTCGAAGCACAATATCCTCACATCTATTAGACTCTTGGCTATGTCCACACCCTTATCTCATCTTTAAAGAACATTCGTGATGCAAAAAAGTGAAGAAGAATGAAGAATGTCATTGGGTTATACATTTTTCACATGATCATTAGAATTACATAATGAATCACTCCACGAAGTTGGTCATTTTCCACATGTTCATTTCTTCAAAGTTATTTTCATTTTTCAAAACACGCTTTGCTTCCTCCATTTTGATGCTCAAGAAGCTTAAACTCATTAATACCTCTAATCAATGGAAATTAGTAGTCATTTGATTCCTGTGCGGAGGATGGTGTTAAGTTTGTGAGGAACACTTCCTTAGGGGAAAGTTGGTGAGATAATGTTGACTTCTATCCTTACATCACCTATGTATGATGTGATTAGAAAGCGTGACACAGAAAAGCCTACTATTCACTTGATTTATGACAAGTGAGATACTATGACATTAAAGTGAAGGGTGCCCTTTATAAGCATGAGACAAAGCAACTGGAAGAGAAAAAGTAGTAAGTTTTTTTTGATGTAGTTCATCATGTAATTGTTGATAGGTGGAAGAAGACCAATACAGCGCTTCGGTGCTTGGCATATTAACTAAGCCCAAAGTAATTACAATGCAATTTACAATTTAGATTAGCATCTCTATCTGCAGCTGTATATCATCTTTGGGGTGCACGTGATCCAGAATTTTCCAAAGGAAGGAGCTTGGCTCTCCAGGAGTTATTCTGAAGCTAGAGAGGGATATTAGAGCTTGCTTGTTTCCTTCTAAAATGAATACATGAAGCTTGAGGAAGCTTAGGTTTGACTAAGTGGTGTTCTGGGTAGTTTTGCCCAATAATTGAGGTTGGATAGTGTGTTTTGATTTACCACAAGCGATCCCTCTTTTCGCTTGCTTCTCAAATGAAAATTAACTAAGTAAGAAAAACTTTTGGTTTGGTACTTATGATTCTCTGTGGTTAGTGATCACAGCTTCACAAAGTACACATGAAATACTTAAAAATTAATTAGTTTTTCATTGCCGTGTCCTTGCTCATGTCCCACTTTTTTAAAATAGCCTTGTCCCGTGTAAGTGTCAGTGTCCATGTTTGTGCTATATAGGTTGCCACAATGAGGATGATTCGGCAGTTCATCTACTGACATCACTATGTTTAAGAAAACTTGGAGCAACATTTCATCTACACCTTTGTAACTTGCAAGAGTGCTCAATCAACTGCATACCACAGGAGAAGATCACTTAATTCACCAATAAGGGAAGGCTTACCTTCACTTTGTCGCTATCTTGATCCCAGCTGAAAGATCCGAGCGTGGCATAGTTAACTGGTGGATTGGAAACCAATTTTGCTGTAGGAATTGGAGTTGAAGTTGGAGTTGGGGTTGGAGTTTGTGTTTCCAATGTCACTGTAGAATCAGCCTCTTCTGCCAGCTGAACAAAGATGATCAATACTAGATTATTGGTTGAGAACACTCGAAAAGTATTACTAAGAAGCTAAACCGTACAAATGAGCATGCAATGAAGCAATGCAACTGAATTATTGAAATATACTATCAATTAGTCCTGAAAAATACGATAACACACCGCAAAGCAGCTTTTGAATCTCACAAGTGTACTACATTACCCACCTCAGCAATTACATAAAGGAAAAAAAGAGATCTCCAATGTTTACCTTGGGACTTCCATCTAAATAAAGGAGCTTCAAGAAGCCATGACCTTACTTTTAATTTCAAATATTCTCCCCTTCAACTTTGAAACTGATAACTAGTGTACAGTATTAAGTTCGAGAGCGGCTCTCTTCAATAGCCTCAAAAGGACTAGCATTAGTAGCAATGAGTTTTCCTCTTTTACAATTCGTTTGTTTAGGCCTTTCTGCTTTGTGTTCATCCAATTTCCATGTGAAGAAAACACTCACTTTTAGGTGCAAACCATCTATTGAATGTCATCTGCTGACCAAGAAACTCTTCCTTGACAATGCTAGCAGAAGACAATTTACCCCTACGTACTATAACAAGCTAATTATTAGCTAGCCCGGGGGGTGAAAATTAAACTGGAAAAACCTAACTCAGCGAAAAAACAGACTAGAAAAATCTGTTTTGTTTGGTTCAATTGGATTTCAGCTCGGTTGGGCCAAGTTTTGTACGTTAGAAATTGTCGATTTGGTATTGGTTGCTATGATTTTTGGTCGGTTTCCAACCAAACCAAACTGATACGAGAACATAAGCAGGCAAATCCATTTTTAATCTGCTGCGTTAAAGTTTAGGCATCTAAACATACTACCTCCGTCCATAAGCCCACCCCAAACCTAATCCTTCAATTTGCTATACTCTTTTGACCTCTCTCCATCTCCAGCACTGCATAGCCCCTCTCTCTCTCAAAGCCAACTTCAAGCCTAAATCCAAACAGTGGAGGCTCCAATCTACAATGGTGATTTGTGAAGAAAGGAATCAATCTGCTTCATGTTCTGCATCTCTCGGTCAATCATCTTCCGCAACATGTATCAATCCTCTGCAATTAACTACACATACCATGAATGGAGATGGAAGCCAGAGGCGATCTCTTTCTTTTCCAATCTCACGGATCACCATCTTGCTTGTTGTCCCTGTTTTGTGAGATGATTTCAACTACGGTGAATCAATGATTTTGCTTCCATTTTGAATTTTGTTTGCAAATCCTCGTAAATATCTCAAACCGGAAAACCGAGTAAAAACGACCGGACAATAAATACTCAAAATGACCAATCTAGTTGAGTTTTGTTTTGGTTTCGGTCTGTATTCTTTATAGAACAAAATATTTGGTTCAGCGGTGACAATGACAGAAAACTGGACCGATTTCACCTTTAGCCAGCCCCAGGCTATTATGTGCCTTACATTTTTAACAAGCACAGTTCACTTAACTCATTCTATATGCTAAATTGTTCCAGCTACCAAGCAATCTTCCTATCTTGTTACGCATTTAGGATATTTAGACGATCGTAATACATTTTCAGTGGTTCATTAATAAGAACACTAGGATCCAAAACCATACAATCCTAAATCATTACTTCAACATAAAAAAACTGCAACTGGAATCCTAAAACATAATGGGGCTCATATGGCCCAACCACCAATTTTCTTTTCCTAACATAACTGGAATTGAAATCTTCTCGGGTACTTTAACGAAAGCAACCAGCACAACTCCGCATTCCTCTTACATAGAAATAGAGGTATAAAACATCAAATGGAAAAAGGGTTTAGAAAAGAAAACACAAAGCAATAAGCAATCAAAATAAAACAAAACCATAAGATTTTATCAGAACTCCAAACAGAAACACTAAAAGAACGGACTACAAAATAGGTGCAATCCATAATATACTACCACGGTCAAGTCCAGTAACCAAAAAGCAATCAAAAAGGATCCAAAAGAAGAGAATTATTGAGGACCAAAAATCTAGGATTTGGACTGACCAAGTTGGCCACACCGAGAATCTTTGTATGGGCTGCTTGGTAATACAGCCCAACTTGGTATCCAAATTGAGTGATCATCAGAGTAATAAGCCCAAAGCTGGAGGCCCAACTCGTGGCATAGCAAGAATGGGCCGACAACTCGGCAGTTAGGATAAGTCCTGAACTGAACCCAGACATGGGAGCCAGAGTGGCATACCTCGGTCACGTGACACATAACCTTCATAGAGACAGTAGACATCGCTATTATCCTATAACAGTTGGAGGGAGGGCGCCACGTTGAGGTCTGGTCTCCTAGATATACAGGATGAGCACATGGAGTCAGCCGCACTAGGCAAGTATAAGGTGCTTGGAAGGCAAGTTATGGCCCCTATATAACCTAGTAGGTAGTCCTACACAGTGGCAAGGTCGGCTCAACTAATCCCACTGAGTTGGAAAATCCCCCTAGGATAGGTATTTTTTTTTGGGTATTTTGATAAATATGCCCCATAATACATATTATGCATTTCCCCCCACAGATGGTATGCTTTGCCCACAAAATTATATATGTTATAGATACTTGACAATTACCTATAAATTCTAGATCCGCCATCATAAGGATGTAAGCTTACAGAGGTATGCTAACTTGAACACTTCCCTTCCATGACAAGTTTTTTCAATTAGGACCGACTTAAACATGGAGTGCCCTCTAGCCATCCTCTGGCCAGTCAACACTAAGTTGCTCTTTAGCTGTGCAGTTAGCTCATTCGGGAGAGGAGCTGGACCAAAGGAAAATTGTTAGCCCATTCGAACGGAGGAGCTAGACCAAAGATAATCTTAAGCCCATTCGCGGACGACCTAGTCCTACCCATCACCAAATTAATGGATAACAAACCCATCACACAACAAAAGCTTCCCGCAAGACGCGGGGATTAAAAGATAAGCACTACAAACAATGTACTTGAATTCACGTATAATCCTTTAAAAACAAAAAAGGTTTAGTGGTTTACTCAAGTGAACACAAAGCAATCCAAGTGGAAACAACTACAGAAGATTCTCAGAAACCAATGATAACCGCCCTACCGCAGTAGAAAATTCACAACAACACAAACACATCATAAAATAAAGCAGAACTCAAAACAAAAACAATACAAATGGAATAACAAATGGTTGGAATCATTCAAAACAAAATGATTCTAATCAAGTAAAGAAAAATCTATAGCAATGGGAACAACCCCACGAGATTTACAGCACGATTATACAATAACAGAACTTCCACAGTGCAATCCATCAATAACAACACAATCCCTCTAGTTCATCTCAAACAATTAAACTGATACGACCGTCAAGCACGACAGTATGTATAATGTGAGAAATTAAACCTTCTCCAGTTTGCGAATTTCAGAGGAAATGAGAGAGACAACACGGGGCCTTTTTGCAATACTTTGAATGTTACGGAGTTCCACCAAATCTAGCACTATATCATCCGCCATTCTTTTTCTGAACGTCCTAGAGGATACGAACGGGTTTGGCGCACGAGAATGAGTGAAAGAGAGGGGGAACGTGCAGAGTGCTTAGCAAAGTTAAGAGGGGTGAAAGTAGCATAGCCATAAAACTTGGAGGGTTAAGAAGAAAACGAGAAGGTTCCAGATTCATCAAGAAAATGAGTTGGGCTTCGAATATGGGCTTAAATAAATGAGATACCAACCAGGCCTGGAAGCCCAATAACTATCTTCAGGATTGTCCGGGGCCTAATCGTGACTACATTGATCGGCCTTCTTTTGCACATCTATCTATTACTACACATAGAGAGAGTCTCTTTTTAATGAGATATTCTTTATTTTGTTAAAGTGAAGATTTTTTATTTTTCAATCAAATTTTAATGATTTGAATCGTTTAATGTATTTAAACATGTTTTTTTAAGGGTGCTTGTGAGAAATCAGCTTAAAATATTATCAGGTAGGACTTGATCTAAGCAGTTTTTCATAAAACTGTTCATGTCAGCATTTATGAAAAATCACTTGGATCAAACCCTTCTTGATATATTTTTGAGCCAATTTTTCGCAAATATTTTTAAAAGCATGTTTTAAAAATATTGAACGGTTCAGATCATTAAAATTTAATCAAGAATGAAGAATTTAGATATTGGTCTAATATTTGTCTAAAAAAATATTGGTCTCTTTAGCCTTTCCCTATATATATATATATATATATATATATATATATATATATATACACGAATGATTCTATGAGTCATTACATTTTAAACCAATAGTCTACCAATTGAAAGAACCTCTCTCTCTCTCTCTCTCTCTCCCCCCCCCCCCCACCACCACCACCCAAAAAAAAACTCTCTCCCTCTCTCTCGTCTTCCCACCACAATCGCCCTTCCTAGATCGTCGTCCGCCGTTGTGACCTCTTCCCGCCGTCTCCTACCATCACCCTCCTCCCTTCATCGCCTTTGTTCAAGAGCTTGTGGTGAGAGAGAGGTAAGGGCTTCGAACCTAGTCGGTATTTGGGCTTTGAACCCAATCGCATTTTCATGAGCAGTCCAGATACATTTTTCATGAGCCAACACATTTAATACCAACCAACCTAAACATCATACTCTTGTTTCGACTACAATTCCTTCTCTGCCCTTATAAGTTGAAATGCTTTTTCAATTATTTGCATGGGGTTCGTACTAAAATTTTTGTAGGAAAACCAAATTATAATACAAGAAAAAAGAGTTCACACGCAAATTTACCAACAGCTCGACTATATAAGCTTCAGGGACAAGGGAAATCCACAAGCAACACTTGAATTTGGGATTTGACCTCTAATAGTGGGTTTGGACAGTAACAATAGTGGGAGGGTGAGAGAGAGAGAGAGCGCGCTGGGGGGGGGGGGTGTGTGAAGGGATTTACAGATTTATAGAGAGGTTCTTTTAATTGGTAGATTGATTTAAGGGTTTAACCTAAACCATTGGATTTGAGTAGATCCAAGGGTCCTTTTAATTGGTAGGCTATTGGTTTAAAATGTGTTGGTTCATATAACCATTCCTAATATATATATATATATATATATATATATATATATATATATATATATATATATAGATAGATAGATAGATAGATAGAGTGAGCTTCTAATAAGGGATTTCTCATTTTGCTAAAATGATGACCTCCCATTTTTTGATCAAATATTGATGATTCGAACCATTCAATGTGTTTAAAATATATTTTTAAGGATACCTGCGAGAAATCAACTCAAAATATTATTAGGTATAGCTTGATCCAACCAGTTTTTTATAAAACTGTTCTTATCAACATTTATGAAAAATTGCTTGGATCAAGCTCTTTCGAATATTTTTTTAGCCAATTTTTCGCGGGTATCTTTAAAAACATGTTTTAAACGCATTGAACGGTTCAGATCATTAATATTTAATCAAGAAATGAGAAATTCTCATTTTAGCAAAATAAAAAATTCCTTATTAGAAATTTACTCTGTGTGTGTGTGTGTTGTACTGACCTCATCAAGGGTGGTTTGTTTCCTTCAAGAGAATAGATATAATGTCTCCAGATATAAGTTGGATATTATATTTTGAGAATATACTTCTAAATATGTATGCCATGGGTCTATATTTGTTTAACTCAGGACATAGGTGAGGATATAGATGTTGATTTTTGGTTTGTAATAAACAAATGTCTGAATTTCTAAATTTTTTTCAAAACAAATACATTATGTTTGCCTTACCCTTGTGCCAATCTTTATTCATACCAAGGTATTTTGGTAGTCCCAATTGCTCATGCAAATTAAACCACAAAGGTAACTGAATGTGTAGTAGCAAATTAAATCATTTATTTTCTCATGTAATTAGTGAAACATGATTTGTCCAAGTAATCTCTAACCCAACTAATACAATTAGAAAAAAAATTAAGCAATAAGTATTTAATTAATCTCTTCTAAACTAAGTGAACTGTCTTAATTTTTTCTTGTTGGTTAGCATTTATAATTTATTTTCTTACAAAAAAATTAATGAATATTATTTGATAGAAACTATATAAAATTTACTTATTAAGGGAATATGGACTTATAGCGTGAGGCCGACTAACTTGCACCTTAATAGAACAATAAAAACTAATGACTTGTCAAATCCTTCGTCCTTACACGTTAATTGCTCTATCAAGTGGGAGGACTTACACCTTAGGGCATATGGACTTGCACCATGAGGCCGACTAACTTGCACCTTAATCAGACAATACAAACTAGTGAGTTGTCAAGTCATTCGTCCACACATGCTAATTGCCCCTAGAGGGCTTCCACATTTAGACCGAAGATACTGGCACCCCTAGGAGGTATGACTTGAACCCTCAATGGGGAGTTATCAAGTCGTTTGTCTACACGCGTGAATTGCTCCGCTGGGTAGGAGCACTTGAACCATAGGGCAGATGGAGTTGCATCTTAAGGATGGTTAATTTGTACACCAATAGGAGCCATATGATCCAATGAGTTGTATAGTCGTTTGTCCTACATGTGATTTGCTCTGTGGGGAGAAATCACTTGCACGTCAAGACTGATGGACTTGCACCTTGAGGACACTACAATTGCCTGAGGACACTACAATTGCACCTTAACGGGTCAAATGAATACAATAGAGTTGTCAAGTTGTTCATCTTCATGTGTGAATTGGTTCGTGGGGTGGATGAATGTTGGAAATAATACTGTCACATTAAATATTCACTTAATTATGTTTTGATGATGTCTTTCATAAAATAGGAATTAGAATTGAATTATTGAAAACCACATGTGTCATCGAAAATCTAATATCATGATCTGAACTCTTATTGGTGGTTATGTAATTTGGAGCATGATTCATTGCAATAGTTCATGGAAGATAGACTTGATTAGAATATGCCATCGCAAGAAATATCCCATTGATTATGTTGTTGATATTGCTTAGATTGAAGATGGTAATTTGACAAAAGTAGATTGAGTTTGAAACTTATCATATATGTCGTCGGTTGACGAAATCCACCAAATATGCACTTATCATGAAATACATTTTGGAAATAGTTTTTATCACATATTTTGATGTATTACATGTTGAATAGTGCTCTTGTAAAGTTTCATTGCAATCCGAATTGAATATAGATCACAGGAAGCAAAATATGCAGGTTGCGGTTGACCAGCCACCTTCTGTGGTCAATCAGGGATTGCGGTTGACCAGACCTACCAGGCGGTTGACCGGACCAGGCGGTCGACCGGGACCATCGTGCGGTCGACCGGTCGTTGTTTTGTGCGAAAATCTTCTGACTTAATTTCTGCAGGGTTTTGATTTGATTCAACATTTCCTTATGGGTTATAAACGTTCGATTCTCTACTTATGGAAGGTTGGAAGATTGATTAAATCGATTACGATTTGATTGAGGCTCCTTGAATATTTGATTTGGATTTCTAGGGTTTCATAAAACCTTAGTTGCGAAATACAGAGGTCATTCAACTTCGAACCATTCTGATTCACAAGAAACCAAGAGCTATCCTCTGCAAAGTTCGAAAATCATCTCACATTGTTCAAATTCGTATTTGATTTTTGAGTGAGATATTGAGAGAGAAGGAGTGAGATAACCCATTGTATTACGTTTATATTGTTCATCCTTCTCTGTACCAAATTGGTGAAAGACATTTGTGTAGTCTTCATCACTTATTTGCATCAGTGATTTGTGTGTAAGGTTTGTGGAGTACAAATCTTAAAGAATCGGGTTTTGGGGATAAAGACTCGGCGATTCGGTTAGCTCCTCGGGAAAGCTAACGGGAAGAAAAAGTTGTAAGGGTTTGTGCGACACCCAAAGTCGTTCAGGTTTCTAGTAGATCACGTGACTCCTAGGGAGTGGACTAGGCTGGGCAGTGGACACGCTCAGACCGAACCACTATACATCGTTTGCGTACTCTCTCCCTTACTCTTTTATTTATTGTCTATCATATTGTGTTGTTTGCTGTAGCATCAAATTTAGTTTGTATTGGCTTATTTCCGCATAAGTTTTATTAGCTAATATTGTTCATAAACCCAATTCACCCCCCCCTCTTGGGTTGCCACTTGGGTAACAATTGGTATCAGAGCAATGGCTCTAGCATATAGACTTCACTGTCTTAGAGTAATTTTATGGCAACCATGAGTACCTTTCTAGCCGAGGGTCAATCTAGTAACCGACCTCCATTGTTCTCCGGTAGTGACTACAACTATTGGAAGGCTAAGATGACCATATTCATTCAAGCCACTAACATTGAAGCATGGTCCATTATAACTAAAGGACCTACCGTACCCACTAAGGTAGTAGATGGAACTAGAGTACCTAAACTAGAAGATGAATGGAATGATGCTGATAAACGCGCTATTCAATTAAATGCTAAAGCTAAACATTTTTTATATTGTGCATTAGATTCTAAAGAATTCAATCGTATATCATCATGTGAAACTACAAAAGAAATATGGGATAAATTAGAAATTTCACATGAGGGAACAAACCAAGTTAAGGAAACAAAAATTAGTATGGTAGTCCATAAATATGAATTGTTCAAAATGCATTCTGATGAAACAATATCCGTTATGTTTACAAGATTTACTGATATTGTTAATGGACTAAGCTCTCTTGGTAAAGTGTACTCTAATGCAGAAATGGTTAGAAAGATTCTCAGGTTTTGCCTAAGAATTGGGAACCAAAAGTCACAGCAATCTAAGAAGCAAAGGATCTGAATGTACTCAACTTGGATGAACTATTGGAATCACTCATGACACATGAGATAAACCTAATGGGTACAGAGGATGATGAAAGCAAGAAAAAGAAAACGATAGCATTCAAGACATCCATCCGTCAAGAAGAAGAAGAAGATGAGGAAGAAGAGGAAAACGAAAGTGATGAGGAAGTAACCCTTTTGACCAACAAATTCAACAAGTTGATCAAAAGAGGAAAATATGGCAAGCAACCTCCTAGAAGAAATTACTCCAAGGATAATAGCAAGAAAGATCAAATTATATGTTATAAGTGCAAAAAGCCAGGTCACATCAAGTCAGAATGTCCAAGACTTGCCAAAGAAGGAAAGAGATATAAGAGAACTCCCAAAAGTAAAAAGGCTATGGTAGCAGCTTAGGGAGAAAGTAACACTGACAGCTCAGATGAGGAATCAAGTGAAAATGAAATAGCAAACTTATGTCTCACAACTCAGCATCAAGAAGAAGAATTCTTTGATACTTGCTCTAACTTCAACAATGACAAATTTTATCTTATGGCATTCGATGATGACGATGAGGTATATTCCGATCCTATTCCTTATGAAGAGTTGCAAAGTAACTTTGATGAACTACAAGTATCATTCAATGAATTATATTATGAATCTATAAGAATAGGAACCTTACATGATAAGTTAAAGAAACATGTCGCATCACTCACTAAAGAACTAGAGGATTTAAAAATTAAAAACAAAGCACTAAAAGAAACGAATGAAGATCTATGCAAAACGATTTCTAAATTTACTCAAAGAGAAGAAAACTTGAACAAGTTACTTGGTGCACAAAAATTTGTGTTTGACAAAGCCGGTATCGGGTATAGACCATTCCAAAAACAAAAAGACTTCAAGGATGTGTTTATCAAAAGTTCGACATTAAAGGCACCACATTCTACTTGCACTTATTGCAACAGAAAAGGACACATGCAATATTTTTGTGATATTAAGAAAGATGTTCGAAAAGGAAAGAAGACTGTTTGGATTCCTAAATATATTGGCACTAACATTCAAGGACCCACCTAGAATGGGTACCAAATGAACATTCATCCTTGTAGGTCTGTTGGAGCTCCAAGTCTAAAATGAGTGGGAATTCATTCAACATAACCCAACTGACTAAATAATAGGTAATCCAACAAAAGGTATATTTCTCGTTCATCCTTTAGAAATATTTGTAGCTATTTAGTTTTCTCATCTCAATTAAAACTTAGAATTCTTTTACAAGCAGAATATGATGAAAGATGAATTTTAGCAATACAAGATGAGTAATCAGTTTGAAATAAATAAAGTTTGGATCTTAATCCAAAAACTAACTGTTCACTCTAGAATTGATATTAAATGGGTTTTTAGAAATAAATAGATAAATCCAGTACCATTGTTAGAAATAAAGCTAGCTAGTTGTACAAGTCTACAATGAAGAAGAAGTCATCAATTTTAATGACATGTTTGCTCCCGTAACTAGATTAGAAGCAATTTGCATGTTATGAGCCTTCGCATATTTTAAAGGTTTTAAATTGTTCCGAATGGATGCTAAAAGTATTTTTTTTAAACGGCTTCATTCAAGAGGAAGTCTATGTTAGACAACCTCCAAACTTTGATAAAATCAACTACATAAATTGAGATTAGTATATCCCAATAGCATTTAGCATTTACCACACAACCTACACAAGTAGCCCATGTGCTGCCAATTTACTAAATATCAAAATATTTTAATATTATTAGCACCAACATTCCAACAACCAAGTATTAAAAACAAAAGGTCCCAAATTATATTTAGCATTTAACAAATAAATGAAGACCCTATGTGCCACCCATGCCTCCTCTATGGGGCTTAGTGGCTTTGTGTCGCGTTCCATTTTCAACTAGTCACTGTGAAGTTCAATGTTTCACTTTTAATTTTTTAAGGCTTCAACTTTCAAGGCTTTTAGCCTTCCTCTTCAGTTTCTAATTTTGAACTTTAAGACTTCTATGACTTAGAGAGAGAGAGAGAGAGAGAGAGAGAGAGAGAGAGAGAGAGCAGATTATCAATTATGGAGGAGAGCTCCACGGAGGAAGCGATGAGCCGAGGTGCCGAGAAACGGAGGTCGGAGGAAATTGATTTGAGTGTGTATTCTACAGTCGATTACCACCGATAATCCGATTGTCGTCTCGTCTTCTCGACTTGCAATTGTCACCTTTTGAAAGCAGCAGTCGAGCTCTTTGCACTCTGAAATCAGAGGACTTACAAAATACAATATTTTGAAAAGAGATGGAAGTCATTGATTGTCGATAATGGTCTGCAAGATAATGATTAGCTTACCCAGTTATATAAAATGCGTGCTTCTTGGGTGCCAGTGTATAATCGTGGGACTTTCTTTGTGGGAATGAATACTACCGGACGTAGCGAAGGTGTCAATGCCTTTTTTGATGACTTTGTTACGTATACAACAAATCTAAAAGAATTTGTGGTTAAGTATGAACAAGCATTGAAGAAAATAGTGAGAAGGAAAAATAATGAAGATTATCAGTCCGAACACAAGGTTCGTATAGTTAGTGATTGTGACTACTTGTTGAAGGATGCGGCCGATATTTATACTCGAAATATGTACAACAAATTTAAGGATGAGTTTGACGTACATCATCTGTTCAAGGTTGAGGAAAAACTTCAATTGGATGGATGTCACATATATGTTTTGAAACGTAAAGAAAGTTATGAACCGGAAGAGTTTATTGTGAAGTTTAATATTCAAACTCACGAATGTAAGTGTGATTGCCAACATTTTGAATTTGTTGGCATAATTTGCAGGCATATTATAAAAGTCCTTACTCGCCACGACATTGATAGGATTCCTTCTCATTTTATTCTTCCAAGGTGGAAGAAATGGGCAAATAAGTTTAGAGTATTAGATTTAAAAGGTTGTTTGGAAGATGATGCGTGTGAACAAAATGAAGCACTGAGGCTTAGTCATATGTATCAACAATCAACTAAATTGGCATGTGAGACAGCACCATCATACGAGAACTACAAAATCTACATGGAATGCATGAACGTAGCATGCAAAAGAATGGCCGACCTAAAAATGATGAGAGTTGTTGGGTCTAACAATGACGATTGTGAGAATGAAGCATGTGGTTCCAAAACTCGACCCGAATTGAGTCCGAATGAGGCTTCTACACAACAATTACTTTTGGATCTAAATATCTCTCAAAATAAGGGTAGAAAAAAGGATTCGAAGGGAAAAGAACATGCAAGTAGCGTTGGAAGATTAAAAAATGGGATTGAGTTATCTCAGAATAAGAAGAAAAGAAAATGTGCACAATGCAATGGTTTAGGCCATGACAAACACAACTGCCCAACGAATCTAAATAAACAAAAGTCTGGACTACCCTACATTGGTAAGCAATGAATGTTCCTTATTTGTTTTACTATTTAACATTTGTTATAATTTGATTGCTCATTCATTTCATTTCTTTTTCTTTTTTTTTCAGTGAACGAGGATGAGAAAGTAGGAAGTTTGGATCGTGATGTGGAAAGTAATGATGATACTTGGCTAATAGACTAGCGACGAATAATGATTTTTGGATATGTATTTGTTGGATATGTATTTTTATTTGGCTAGTTCGGTGTTTATAGGAATTTGTTCGTGTTTGACTTGTTGGATGTTTGTGTTTTACTTGTTGGATATGTATTTTTATTTGGCTAGTTCGGTGTTTGTGCGAACTTGTTTATGTTTGTGTTTGACTTATTTTTATCTGGTTAGTTCGGAATTTATCTGTTTGGCTTCGAATTCCTGTCATGATCGTTGGTTTCTTTTGTTACAACAATCCCAACTCCAGCCCAAGTAATCCTCCCTATGTCTGTCAAACTGGTAGTTCTCAATATGTACTAGCATAGCTTCCAGTTGGTCAGATTCCCAAGCATACAAAACCCTTCTGAATAGCAATGATATTGGACTAGAATGGTTTGGTTCACATATATCACCCACCTTATGTCACGCGTTCGATTTTCAACATAATATCACAATAATATATATTAAAAGAAATCTCGTAATACTCAAAGATTCACCCACGATCCCCAAAATATTTCATTCAATGAAGTACGGAAGTCAAGTCTAGAAATATTACAACAAAAGTACTCTCAGTTCAAAAAGAGATTCCAAAATAAAACTTGAATCAATCGTCTTACACTTCTTGTGAAAATAAAGTACAGAAATTGAAAATGAGTTACAATGCAATCTTTTCAAAAAAAAATTAATACAAAGATGCTAAGTAACTCTAGTCAAGGTCTTCAAAATCATGCAGCACCTTATGCAATCACGCACCGCACGCTAAGTCTCCGGAATTGTACCTGAAAGGAATAGGGTGAGCTTACAAAACCCAGTAGGAATGTCTATGCCAATGTCACACGCATACAAATAACATGGCATAAGGCACGAGTGATATAAAAAAATGATGTACAAGTAGTGACATTAAACCGATAGTAAATGATACACTTTCATCCAAATTAATCTCACGATTCAAGACTCTGTTTTATCACTATCCTTAGTTATTTCGTTATTTGATAAATTCCATTCAAATCTAATGATCGATAACGGCTCCTCACTCGAAGGTGGCCCAATATAAATAAATTTCTACTAGCACAATTCCCTCGGGAAGCTAGTCAAAATTTCATAACTAGCACTACTCCCATAAGGAGGATAGCAACATTTTTCATTTCACTAGCACCGCTCGCATCAGAGGCTAGACCACGATATCATGTTCCCTAGCACATCTCCTCACGGAGGCTAGACCATTACGCCTTGTATTAAATGTGTAAAAATCACAAGCCTACAATATAGGTATTTCACGATTTATGATTTCACGTATTTCTCACAAACACTCGTCATGTAAAAATTTCATGTCTATCTAAGACAAAACATCACACATAGTGCCCTAAGCCATTTTCAACTCTCCAATGTCATATACAAGTATGATTTAACCCAACACCAAGACAAATCCAATCCAAGAAAAAGATAACCCAACCAAAGATGGAAAAAAGGTGATTTAGCACTGGAATCGAACAATAGAAACACAAATCTAAGAAAAACTCAACATGAAGGGATATAGAACAAAACTCCACAAAATATTCAAAAAGAGGAGATATGGGTCAAAACATGTTGAAAACCCATAAATAGAAGAGAAAATATCCCTACATCAAAGTTTGGATTAAATGCATTGAGCTTTCAAGCTTGAGCAACAATGGGGGTGGAGATCTCCCAAGATCTTACTGCAAGTGAAAATAGTGCTTCAAATCTTCAAATATCCACTAATCTAGAGGTATTAGTGGTAGATCTTGAAGGAATTTGGATTTAGTCAAGAGGATTAAGAGTTTGGTTGGGGAAGAAGACCCCTTAGAGAGAGAGAAAGAAAAAGTCCTCTTTGGAAAAATTAGAAATCTGTCAAAAAATCAAAATTTTGCCTTTAAAACGCGCGTCCAGGATCTGACCGGATGGTTCGAGATCTGACCTGTCAGATCTCCTCACTGACCAAAATTTCCAAAATTTCTAGGCAAAAATCGAAATCTGACCGGAACATCTGACTGGTTGGACACAAATCTAACCGGTCAGATCTACATTCTATCCGAATTTTTTTCAAATCTGACTGGATGGATTTTAGAATCTGATCTGTTGGTCCAAAATTTGACCCGATGGTCCAAAGATCTGAGCCGATTCATTTTCACCCATTTTTCACTCCCCACTTCACTTCAAACATATTTAATCACAAAATTTATGTTGTACACTTCAATATGGATCAATTAATGACCTTTTGATCGTATAAATTTATGAAATTTTCGGGCCCTTACACCTTAGCTTCCGGTTGAAGGGACAGAGAAAAAAGCCATGGGAATATGTCTTGGAGGCTCCCTTGTGGTAACCATCTCTAGGGCCAAAACAATGTTGCATTACCTTTTCCAACCATGACCTGTAGAGCTTGAGTTAGGATGTTGCCAAAAACTAGGCTATAATGTGGAAGTTGGCAGATCTATTTCAACACAACTGAAGCCCTATTGTTGTGAGAGGGTATCCAATTGGTTGAAGCTATGCCATACTTATTCCTCACCACCCTACACCACAAAGTTGACATTTTAACCTTGAGTTTACGTTAAAAACGGTAAAAAAAAATCAACATCTTCCAATTTTTTTTTTTAAGGAATTACTGAATAGTAGATGTTCGCTGTGAGCTGAAAGTTGATCAATATGCAGCCTACTAATAATAGGTAGCAATGTAATGAATAGCTCAAAAATTGAACATTTGGTGACACCGAAAGTTGTCACTAAAATCAAAATGTTGTCACCATAAATTGATTCCATTTGGCTCAAATAACTCAATACCTTCGGTGACAGGGTTGGACTTGCATGTCACTGTTGATTATATTTAGTGACAAATTGCATCTAGGAGTGTCACTATTAGTGTTTTTTCTTGTAGTGTAGGTATGGCTGATAACAGTGCGCCTCTTTTTACTGTTTAAGCTTTTGCCCGGTTGCCAGTGGCCAACATGGGTATTACATGACATGAAAGGTAAGCATCCACCCACATGTATTGGGCATCATATGAGGTAGCTTTTCCAACATCTCTCACGTTAGAACAGCATGGAAGCATAACCAATCGTCAAGTGCAAGTCCTGCTGAAATGAATCTCATTTTGCTCTCTTCAATCCCAATTATACATGATATAATTTTGAACAATTAAAGCCCCACGAAAAATAAACATTAGTTGATATGTTTATATTCCTACTCAATCAAATACTTGACCAAACACAAAGATCCGATGGTACCAGCAAAAATAAAAGTTTACAAATACATGGTTGCTTGATTATTTGACCAAATACAAAATAAAGTTAAAGATGCTAAGAACCAAACCAATTATTACCACCAATGATAACAATTTCAAAGATTCAATCCTAGATGCAAGAAGTTCAATCCTTGTCTGATAATTGATACTTTCATCCACTTCGATATTTGACCTCCTGATAGTGGAATCTTGAACTCCCTTGCACCACTCCCACAATGAGCACTCGCCATTTGCACATGCGTAGTAAAGTTTTTTTTTATTTTTTTCGTTGTCGGTTATCTTCAGAATTGCTTTGAATCCGCAGTAACATATCTTGCTTCTTGCTATAAGTATGTTGTCGGTATTGTTAGAAGTTGACATGTCCACAATTCCTTTATGAAGGATAGTCAAGTGATAGACACATAGTGAAATCAACCATAAAGAAATATCAGGCCACGACTATAAAAAATAAGTTAGGCAAAAACTCAACCTTTGTTGACTGCAACGTTCAGTTAGGCAAAAAATAAATTAGGCAAAAAATCAGCCATTTGCACAAGAAGACATGGTTATCACTTGGGGCAAAAAACCAAGGTGCCAATTTGAAGTTTATATACCTACTAAGATTTTAATAATTTTCTTATGTGCAACTCATGTTGATTTTATCAAGTTCAAATGGTATTTTTTGAGCTAAAATTTTTTCACTCAGATCTATTAAAGTTTCTCAAAAAGTAATTTTTTATTTGTGATCTCCTTACATTTGTGAACATTCTTCTATGTTGATGAATGAGCACATCTCTAAAAAAACCAACTGATAGTAAATCAATATGGGACATACGCATTTAGTCACATGGCATGTTTTACAACACTAATATGAAAACTGACTGTGTATTAAGGCCAAAAAGGGACATCAATGTCAGATTTACTTCAGCTATGCAGATCTAAAAAAAAAAAATTTATGCCATAAATTCAATGCAATGTCCCCAAACTACCACAGCAACAATGTCAAAATATGCAACAATGTCAAAATACGAGATGAGTAGATGAAAAGACAAAAAAACTACCAACAATCAGAAAAACAAACCATACCCGGGGGCAGGCGGCGCGACGTGGCAGGCGGCACGATGGGGTTGGCGACGTGATGGGGTGCGCGGTGCGACGAGTGGGCGGCGTGACGGGGTTTTCGGCAACTCACCGGAGAGAGAGGGAGCGGGGGGCGGCGGCAAAGGTGAGAGAGGGAGAAGGGGGCGCAAGGGGGGGGGGGGGGGGAGGAGAGAGAGGGAGAAGGGGTAATCTGAGTAGTGGGTAGGGTGTTTAATTTGATATGGCTGATTTAATCTCAGCCCTTGGATGAGATTAGATCCAAGGGCCATAGTAATTGGTCTGAAACTGGTTCAAAATGTGTTGGTCTTGGGAGTCCCTCTCATATATATATATATATATATATATATATATATATATATATATATCATCCGCAGGGTTTAAGATTGACTTCTAAATCATTTTGTAAAAATAATAGGAAAAATCAATGCATAAGATTAATTGATAAATATTTATGGGTGTGGATTCTGAAATCCTAGTTATTTTCTCAACATTTGATTCAAAGTATTTTTTCGTGAATATTTGATTTTTAAAGTCTTTAATTTATTTTGTCTTCATTTGTTTAATTATTTGAGAATTAAAAAAAAATCGTAACTCTTGTCAACTAGGTTAGGGTTAAATCAATTTGATCTATTTAGTTTTTCTTAATAAAAATCATAAGTCCCTATGGCTTCGACCTCGCTCTTGCATTACTATACTTCGGTACGATTCGTGCGCTTACGAGTACATTAAAATTTCACAACAAGAATCTAGAGGATGAAAAAATAAATCAATCTAGGGGATCCGAAGTAGAATGTGAATCTAAACATCGACGATCTGAGTAATGGGATATATGGACCAAAATTTAAGAGATTTATTGATAGAAAGAGATCCTGCGAAAAGAGATTGTGACGTCAACTTCCCTAAGAATGGTAATGGTTCTACTAGGCATTTCTCTTCGTTCCATTACATGCAACATTTATCTAATCGAGAAAAACACGAGAGAAAGTGGCTAATATATTCGGAGGTTTTGAATTGAGTATTTTGCTTTTATTGTAAGTTATTTAAGTAAGAAGAAAATAGGACTCAACTGGCTACTGCAGGATTTAAAGATTAAAAAAATATTGGTGATCACGAGAGAAAGTGGCTAATATATTCGGAGGTTTTGAATTGAGTATTTTGCTTTTATTGTAAGTTATTTAAGTAAGAAGAAAATAGGACTCAACTGGCTACTGCAGGATTTAAAGATTAAAAAAATATTGGTGATAGACTTAAAGGCCGTGAAAGTAGTAACGAGTACCTTACATGCATGACCAAATGGATTGAATTGGATAAAAGATTAGGAAAAAAATCAAACAATGCATAGAAGTGCACAAGACCAAGTTAACATAGAGAGAACATTGGAGGCGAGTCTTAGTAATGATAATTTATGTTGTAACGGCACTTGCGAAGAATAATTTGGCATTTCGTAAAGACCGTGAGAAAATTTATTAAAAGAGTAATGAAATCTTTTTAAGTATAGTACAGATGATTGTCGAGTTTGAACCAACAATGCAAGAGCACTTGACGTGAATTGAAAAGGGTGAGATTCATTTTCATTATCTTTGTCACAAAATTCACAATGAATTGATCCAAGTGTTAGCCAAGAAAGTCAAAAGTAAAATTGTGACAAGAATCAAAGAAAGAAAATATTTTTAGGTCATACTTGATTGTACATCCGGATATAAATCATGAAGAACAAATGTCTCTTGTCGCTCAATATGTGGATGTTTCAACAAGTCCAATTATAGTGAGAGGCTTTTTTTTTTAAATTTTTTGAAGGTGGATGATACATCAGGAATTGGACTATTTGGTGAACTTCAACAAGCATTAGTTAGCCTTGAACTTGATACTGATGACTCAAGCGGATAAGGATATGAAAATGGCTCAAACATGAGAGGAAAAAAATAAAGGTGTGCAAACAAGGGTCCTTGAATTAAATCATAGAGCATTCTATACACCATGTGGTTGTCGTAGTCTCAACCTTGTGCTTTGTGATATGACCAACTCTTGTTTTAAAGTGAGATCTTTCTTTGGTATGGTACAACATTTATATGTCTTCTTTTCATCTTCCGTTCAATGATGGACAATTTTGAAACATAATGCAGAAGGTCTTACGCTTAAGCTTTTGTCACAAACACGTTGGGAAAGTTGCATTGAAAGTATTATACCAATAAGATACCAAACTTCACAAATAAGAGATGCCTTAATCGACCTGGCAAACACTATAAAAGAAACAATGGAAAAAGTGAAGCTGAGTCTTTAGTAACTTATGGACTTGAGAATTTTGAATTCTTATTTGAGATTGTTATTTAGTACAATTTGTTGTTTGTTGTTAACACAATTAACAAGCTCCTTCAAAGTGAAAAAATGCATATAGATGTTGCTGTAAAGCAATTAAAAGGGCTTGTTACGCATTTTCAAAAGTATAAAGAAGTTGGTTTTGTGGAATCAATAGTTGAAGCTAAAGAAATAACAAATAAAATGAGAGTTGAACATACGTTTGTTGAAAAACGTATCATTTATGGAAAAAAATAATTTCATAAGAATGTTAGTGAAGAGGTGACACGGTCAACAGAAGAATCTTTCAGAATAAATTACTTTTTGTATATAGCAGATCAAGTTATTTCCTAACTCAGGAATATCTCCGAACAATTCAAAGTGTACAAGACAAATTTTGGCTTCTTGTTTGACTTGAAAAAGTTCAGCAATGTATGTTTGAGGACATGTTGTGCCAACCTTGATGAGTTTTTGAAGCATAATGGAGTTTCAGGTATTGATAGAAGCAATTTGCTATGGAATTGAAAGTCTTGAAAACTGTACTGCCAAAAGAAGTAAACAAACCAATTGACGTACTCAACCATTTGAAGTACATGGAAGATAGCTTTCCAAACTCATGGATTGCTTGTAGAATTCTTTTGACTATTCCAGCTACAGTTGCTTCCGGTTAATGAAACTTTTCAAAGTTGAAATTGATCAAGATTTACATTTGTTCAACTATGTCAGAAGAAAAGTGAATGGATTAATAACCATGTTATCTATCGAAAATAATTTTGCAGAAAATGTAGATTATACAAGTTTAATTGATAGATTTGCTTTTAAAAGTACAAGAAGATGAATGTTCAAGTTATTCTAATGACAAAGTAATGTTTGGGCATTAGCTTTTTCAAGTTTTTATTTTTTCTTTAATAATATGTATATTTCGAAATCATCAAGTATGTTTAATTGTGAAAGGCCCCATATTGTTGGATCGCCTGGGGCGCCAAAAAGTTCAGGGCCGGCCCTGAGGATATGCTCATAGCTTACATATTAGATTTTTGAGGAGTATGGGAAAGACACTTGCCGCTTATAGAATCTGTACACAACAGTAGTTATCAAGTGAGTATTGAGATGGTCCTATATGAAACACTCTACAAACAACTATGTCAATTACCTATTTGTTAGACCGAAGTTGGGGAGACAAGTCTATTGGGACAAGACATATTGTGTGAGACTATAGAAAAGGTCAAAGTTATTCGACAACGACTACCGACTACCAACAACACAGAGATCATGTTTTCTTGAAGATCTCATCTCGCCGTGGGATTATTAGATTTGGAAAGAAGGGAAAGCTCTCACTGCGTTATATTTGACCGTTTAAAATTTTGTAGCATATCAGGAAAATTGCCTACCGTCGAGCGTTTTCACCTTAGATTGACTGTGTGCACAATGTATTCCATGTGTGCACAATATGTTCCATGCACATGGAACATCCGAACCACATTCTCTGTAATACCCCGACCTGATTTAATTATTTAAATTTAAAAATAGCACAGATAATTACGATTATTATGTAATACAATTATTTGATTTGGAAAATTTGATTTTGGGGCCTACGTTCATTAAAAACGTTAAATTTTAGGACGTTTTGAGACCTCGGCCTACCAGCGAATACTTATATGAGAAATCCGAGCACGCTGTGATAATCCTTGTATTTTTCTGAGTTCTCCGGTCCATTTTTATATTTTCAAAAAATTGGTATCGGAAGAGTTTCTCGGGATCGTGCAGTATTTTGTCCTCGCACGCGCGACCAAGCCCTTGACCGATATAAATCCATCATGGTTCAAATCAAATCCTTTTTTCCTTAAATTATGGGGTGTGTTCCCCTAATTTGATAATTAAGCCTAGTCTATATATATTTATTTATTTAATTTCTTTCCTCCCATTTAATACATATATATGCTTTCTAGCACTTAATGAAAGAATGAAAATTGGACATTGCCCATCTCCCCCTCATTTCTCACGGCAATCCCTCTCTCTCTCTCTCTCTCTCTCTCTCTCTCTCTCTCTCTCTCTCTCTCTCTCTCTCTCTCTCTCTCTCTAACTAAGGGGAGAAACCCTTCTTCTTCACCATCTTGCTCTTCTTCAATTTCTACCACCTCCCACTACGTACACGGCAACCGTCCCTACATTACGGCACATATTTGGACGTCCCGGAGCCCGTTCATGACTGCTGTATTCGTGGCCGAGCCGCCATGTCCGGCCACCAAGCTTTCCGGCAAGGAGGAGGTAAAACACCCTTGTTAAAAGCATACTTTTTCTTATATTCAAGGCTTTGGATCTTAATGTTTTATATAGTTTAATTTAGATTTCGTTGTTAGAACTCGTAGTTGGACACTTAGTCTTCGAAATAGATGGATTGGATTGACTCTCGAACCATTGGAACCCATAGAAATCGCATTACGAAAGTCACTCACGAACTTGAGAAAACTGTCTTTTTTCCCTTTTTTTTTTTCCAGATTTTTAGCCAACTTCGGAGACTTAGATCTTGATGTTTCGGTGCTCAAATTATATTTTCCAAAAGACGAAAGTTTGACATAAATACTTTATCTTGAACATAGATGGAATGGATTTTCTCTATGACATCTTGAACGCGTTAAAATCATGCTACGAAAATGACTCGCGGCCTTGTTGAACACTGATTTTCCAGATTTTTTTGTCAACTTCGGGCCCTTGGATCTTGATGTTTGGACGGTCAAAATCCGTTTCTTAAAACACGAAAGTTGTAGACAAACATTAAATCTTCAATCTAGATAGATTGGATCGTTCTCGAGACCTACGTAGCTCACAGAAACCGACCCCAAAGTCACTCTGAACAACAGTCTATTTCTGGGGGTTTTCTCTCTCTAGAAACCCCATTCGTGTACCCACTAAAATCACCACACCCGTTAGCCGAATCACGAAATTGACCTTACCAAGATGAAATTGGGGTTAAATAATGTGCGGGACAAGTCTCGGTCCCGGATTTTGGAGACCGGAGAGTATAATTACCAAAACGCCACTCTTACTTACTTTTAGCATACCGACACTAAAATCACCACACGAACGGACCGACCATGAAATTAGACTTTGATGTGAATAAGGACTGAAAATAATGTGGGTCCGGCCACGGTTACATTTTTGGACGGCCGATGGTAAAATTACGAAAATACCCTTTTACGGTCTAAGTAACCGGCGATCAAACCGATTGAACGTGAGACACTCGAGCCTTAGTATATACTAATGGGACTAATGAATAGGTAATAAAATTGATACGAATCCCGAGAAAGCTCTCGGGGCCACTTGTTAATTGGACAAATTGACCACTTTGCCCTAGAACCCGAATTACGCTTTGTACCGTTACGTATTGAGGAGTCCGAACGATTATACGATTCGAGTTACTAGGTTAGTATATTCTTTTAAGAGTTTTTGGCAATAAGGACTTTTTACTTATCATGATAGATCCGGGAATTGGAGACCGTTGGACCGAGTTAATATAAAGGAATTACAGACTAATTTCAGGTGAGTCTTTCATATGACTTGCTTACTTACATTCTGCAGTAAAAATGAATGACTTCTTACTTTGATACATGTACATCTATGCTACTAAATTGACAATAGACTAAGCATGACATATTAAGACTTTAAAAAGAATCATGACATCATGTAAACATGAAAATATTATGGCATGAGATCAATACGGCGCCCCGGCCGCTAGGGGACAGATGAAGATTCTAGCGATGAGGTGAAGTAATAAGGGTGGGTATTATTAGCCAGGTAATCCAACGGGTGATATCACGCCGGCATATATTTGGAGTCGCTCCCTAATTTACTGGTGGGCCGTAGATCATATAATGTTACCATACATGGTTACAGCGTAAGCCTAAAAGCTGAATTCATACGTCACATAACATGATCATTTGATAAGTGTGCATGGTTACAGCGCAAGCCTAAAAGCTGGATTCGTATATCATATAATGTTGGCATTTAATTATAATGAATTTCAAGAATACGGGTTATCTTAATACAAAAAGTTAGTAGACTTGTCATATCTAGACTCACACTAGCCTAGTGCTAATGAAATTGTTGATGCAACAGGTTTTAATTAACGATGCTGACTATGCTTGAATTCTGCAAGTTGTATTGGAATTGAAGTATCTTTTGTAATCTCTAAACTTAGCATGTTTTAATGTAGTTCGATTTTGATTGTAATGTATTTGGTTGACCGGTCAGGAATTTGGACCGTAGTCATGGTTTGTAAGCCCATAAGGGTTATATCGTTGCACCTTACTTTATAATCGAACTCTGGAAGTTAATTTTATTTTTCGCACTCTGATATCAGTTATGTTGATAGAAAATCCCTAAACTGGTATATTTTTAAAGGCCTTACGAGTTCCACTCGTCGCTGGTCACGTGCCTTAACCTTTACGGGATGGGTCGTGACATTCTCAACTGGGAAGAAGTCGTCATTGACGAGGACACAACATATGAAGAACAACATGTACGCATCATCGATCACAAAAACAAGACCTTACGGGGGAAGATCATCCGACTTGTACGGATTATGGTGTCACAAAAAAATCAAAGAATCGACTTGAGAAAGAGAAGACGTCATACGAGTAATCACCCACACCTCCTTAATCACGATATTTTATAATTTCGAGAATGAAATTGCTTAAGAAAGATAGATCGTCAGGACTCGATAAATTTTATTCATAATAAATAAGATTCTAGCAAACTTGTTTATCTTGTGAACTTTATAAATTTTTCTCGTACATTCTTTTTCATTTTGCTACACACACATATGCCTTAATATAATACACGTATACATACAAATATATGTATGTTATACAATATACTCATTATATATATACATGTATATTTACCTTTTCTTTTCTTTTCTTTTCTAGAAACATAAAATATAGGTATATATACATAGACACATACATGTATCCTGCAAACATTAGAAAATTTTTCCGTACATTTGTTTTCCTTTTGCTACATACACGTATGCCTTAATATAATACACATATATGTATATCACATGATATACTCATTATATATATATATATATATATATATATATATATATATATATATCTACACACGTATATCCATTTTTTCTTTTGTTTTCTATTCTAGAAACATAAAATATAAGGGTGGGTGTGTATTGCATACATATATGTGTGTGTAGCCATGCCTCCCTCTCTCCCTCTCTTAAATTATCTCCATCTTTCTTGTATCTCTTATCTCCTTCCACCCCTCAAACTCCATCAATCATTTCCATCACCTTTCAGCCACCCTACCCACTTGCAATGTTATCCATGGCAGCTGAAACCCTTCGCCATTGGATTCCCGAAAATCCTCTTCCCCGTTCATCTTGTCCCCCACCTTTCCCCTATAAATAGAGCGCCACACCCTTTGCAAACAAACATTGATATCCATTGAAAGAATGAGTAAGGAGGAGAAGAAGGAGGAACAAAGAAGAAGAATGAGTGCCGAGCTGAAATTCTGCAGGAAACCACCCTGCAACGGTGCCATCCAAAATCACGTCAAAACTTCAAATCAAGAGTAAGTCCCTCTTACCCTTCTCAAGCCATCATATTTGATGCAAAAATTAGGAAAAAAACATGTAACCACGGTGGAGAAAATGTCAATTAGAGACATCTACACCAACTGGATGTAGGGCAAGTCACCGAGTTGAGCAACCAATTAACCGATCAGTCAGAGTGTTGATTGGTTTAGGTCATTTTCCTAAATTACATATTGAACCCCTCCTTCCCTCCCAAAAAAAAAAAATTTAGAAATCCATAGATTAAGCCTAGTATTTTATTAAGTCATAAATTTGAACTTGGAATAGAATTAATTACTGCTTGCCCTTAGATTGGATAAATTAAATTTTTTCGTACTATTTTGAATTATTACAATTCAAACCCTACTTTCTAATAATTACAATTTAGCCCACGGTTTATGATTACTATAGTTTGATCCCTATGTTATTATTACTTATTTACCCTTAGATCATTTTGGACTATGATCCGGGCCTGAACCACTTAATTACGATTTCACCACCTACTACATTTAATTACAATTTTAGACCTAAAAGCTATTTTAAATTACAAATGGCTTTACACTTTACAAGTTTATGATTTAAACCTTACCTTAATGAGTGAAATTTTAATATTCCTAAACATATCACAAAACCCGTTTTCACATTTAATTATGTTATTTATTCTCATACCTCGACTTGTAATTATTCATGTATCAGTTCCTTTATTTTGATATGTTGATGCATTGTTCAAGACACTCTAACGTTATATTGATTACTGTTAAAAGCATTATTCTATTTGTATATTGTGCTAAAATGTTGAGATTAGTATGTTAGTTGTGTTTCTAGAAATGGAAGGTATTATGCGAATACCCAAACTTTGACATGTGCTGATAAATATTGTGAAACAACTTCTTTGGACGATTATTCTTTGTGTGAATATTATGGGTGTCATTTAGTCGTGATGCGTCATTAGCCGAGCTATGGCCTGAACCATGAGGCGTCGTAAGCCTAGCTACGTTATTAGCCAAATTATGTCGTTAGTCATGATTGACCAAAGCTATGTCTTTAATGTTTGTTAGCCATATTGTGCGATTTTCTCCTCAAGTATAGTTATTGCGAGAGTGTGTTTAGGAAGTACAATTTGGTGCGGGCATGATGCATAGAAAAATATAATGTCCAGAGCATAATGATGGAACATAACATATGGGAGCCAACAATCGGGAACACAGTGTTCGGAAACATGATTGGCAAAGTAATTGTGAGCGTTATCGGAAGGGAACACCACATTTGGAAGTTGTTTTGGTTGACATGACATGCGGTTATGATTGGAGATATGAGATTTCGTCAATAACTTGTGTAACATCTGTAACTTTGATAGTGCGTGATATTAGACAACGAATACTTGAGGCTAGCATTAGCAGACTTAGACTGGACATCATCTCAATGAGTTTATCTTATTCTCAAACCTACATGGTACTGTTTTTCATATAGTTCATGTCATTGATGTAAACATTACAAAAGGAAACTTAAGGATATTATTACTTACGGAGCCTCATAGTTCATAGTGCATGTTTTCTTGCCACTGGTATATCATGCCAGGAACAAATAAAGATGGAGTTTAACCGAAATATCAAGCCCACGCATACACGTTCCTTGAGAAAGACATGCTTGAACCGTGATTTACCTAGTAGAGATTTAGATATGCTCTGATTTCCCCCATGAAAAACCTTTTGGGGAAAACTTCATTTTGAAGACTTTATCTTAATATTCATATTTTGTAATAGGGCAAAAGTCGGTATTATCTTTGTAATATCAATGAATGGTTTGGAATTTTAGTTACTTTATCTTTTATTAACATCATCGAAATCGGTGCATTACACTAAATGCCTAAGTACCCTCTTTTTGATTTTTTTTTTCCTCCTCAATATTAAACATTCAAGACTTAACGTAAGACTGCATAAATTATTTAAACAATGATGCAATTCTTTTTTCAAGACCTAACCTAAGGTAAATTATATCTGGACCATAATTTCTTTTATGTACTTTAAAAGTGAAATGATTTTTCATTTCATCGGTTCTTTCAATATTTTTTTTGTCTTTCATTATTTCTCAATGAGGTCGAAACATGGCATAAATAGTATACTGTTTTCATGTCTCTTGAAGCATTTTTCTTCTGATTATATTCTCTTTTTTCTTATGATAATGCTTGTTAATTAATTAAATACCTAATGAAGAATAGGAGAGGAGTGCTTATAAATTATGATTAAGCCTGGAAACAAAACTAAAACTTTTACTAATCGTTGCTAAATATGCGTGCTTGAGATCATGTGGGCTTCATTTATATTAGTACACTAAATTCTCTTCTAGAATTCGTAAAAAAAGTTAATCAGTTAATAATATTTTTAAATGATAACTTTACAAACGACATGAGAATGCAACGTTGGTTAAATAATTTAGATTAATTTATTAGATTTTGAGTGCTAAATATTATAAAAAAAACAAAAAGTCAAAATAAAAATCAGATAAAGAAAAATACTAAACACTGCCCTTAAGGTGGTGACCATGTGTAAAAGGACATTTAACATACATTAATATCCATTGGTGTGTTGGTATTTATAAAATATGTAGTATTGTACTATTTTGTTGTTATATAAATATTATTACCAGTAGATGGTAGTTAATGAGACCGTAAATAAGAAAGTTTCTAAAACTTTTTTTTTAATGTTTGTTGGTAGTCAAAATTTTAGAAGGAATATGGTAGATTTATTACACATGCGTACAAATTATAAATGATTTGTTTGAACATTTTATAAGGAATTTTTTATTTTGTTAAAATGAGGAACTCTCATTTCTTGATTAAATTTTGATGATCCGAACCGTTTAATATGTTTAAAAAATATTTTTAAGGGTATTTGCAAAAAATCAACTAAAAATCAACCTAATTCAAAAATTTTTTTAATAAAACTATTTCTGTCAATATTTATGAAAATATATTTAGACAAAAAAAAAAAATACAAAGGTGGCTAAATTTACTTTTTCATTACTAACAAAAAGAATATCGGTTTCAGTTCGCTTAAGTTTCACTTCAGTTAATAATTTAAAAATTGTACTAATGTTTACTCTTTTTGGTTTGGTTGTGTGTGTAATTCAAAGTTTACGGGGAATCTAGCTGTTATTTTCCCATTCATTTATTCATCCCTCTGCATCGCCTGAAACGCAAGAGCAGAGAGAGAGAGAGAGAGAGAGAGATGGGGGCAGTGACGACGGCGGTGATAGCCATAGCGGGGCTAGTTCTTGGATGGATTACGATTGAAATCGCGTGCAAGCCCTGCCTCGACAAAGGCCGCGAAGCCATGGATCGGAACCTTAATCCCGACTACGATCCCGACGACGACAATCAGGAGAACAGCACAATTCGTGCCCCTCTCAACCCCAACCCTACCGCGGACTCCGATGATTCTGATTTTACAACGTCCACTTCGGCTCCCAGTGCCATCAAGGTCGTCTAATCTTTTCGATTCTCGGTATTTGCCATCATATTCCATCCTTCAATATCTTCCTCAATCATAGAATGTGTTGGAGAGTGTTTGTTTTCCTGGAAAACTGAAACAGAAAGTGGTTTGTTTCTGGGTTTCCTTTGTTTGTTCCATTTTTTAGTTGCATTACTTGTCTCGATTTCTCTGGTTCTTCTGGGTTTCTTGGTACTACCTCCACCCTTTCAAATGTCTTTCTTTTCCTAAAAGTTAAAGAGATTTTTTCAGGTTGCTTGTGCTAAATTTTTCATTTTTCTTGGCGGATTTGACTTCGTATCTCTAATTTGCTGAAATTTTGTGTTTTGGGTGTTTGTTCTACTCTGATTAAGAAAAGAGTAGTTTTTCCTTTTTGTTTTTGTAGTGTTTTATGAGTTTAATTGGGAGGCTCGAGTTCTTAGCTGCATAAGAATGGCTACAGCTGCTACATATTGCTGATCTGAATTTGTTGTCTACTAGTATCAAGTTTGTATTTGATTGCTCTTAGTGCGAAATCTATGATGTTTAGAATTGGTATAGGATATGACATTGATCCTAAAGATGCAAATACTAACACAAAGGATGCCCGAGTGGAGATCATGATGAGCTGTTAATCAGGTCGAACCTGACAACTAAATATTTAGGAGGACACTAGAAGTTTGTCTAATCGTTAATTTCAGTGTCTCGAGGACTAATCGGCAACAAGTGTGAAAAAAAAATGCAAATACTTCCAATTGAGATTTGTCTTGGTGGATTACTAATGAATACTTGCTCTTATCCCATTAATTACAGGGTCAGGCTGTTGGACATGCCCATCCTCCATTACTCACTCTTTGTAGGCTCCATATCGGACCTACAATCATGACTCATGCATCTTGCACAAAAGAATATCACTGAAAACTGAACTTGATTAAATATCGGTGCACATATCAAAAGCTCGCATAAAGACAAATATAATTTGATCTTAAGCCGTCCTTTTTTGTAATTAAACATATGAGTTACTGTGGATATTCAATCAAATTAATTTTTTATAAAAATAAGGGGATTTTATTTTATAGTATCATCTATAAGTGTTTATTAGTTTTCTATCGTATGCACTTTTGAATAGTATATTTTGGTCTTATTTTAAAAAAAATACCAACTTACCTTGATTTTTAATTTGAGCAACTTAAAGCACTAAATTCTTAAAAGAAAAGGATGTACTTATTTCATTCCACGTCAGTTCATCCCACCTATTGAATACCAAATTTATCAATTTTTTGACTTTTTAGATGGGTTTTTCTTGACCTGTCAAGTTTCTTTTTATGACATTCGATTTTGAGATTTCAAATGGGTTTACCTTTTTGGTTATCATGATATATATCATGGTAAATTTACATATTATGATAAATTTCTATAACTCCAAATTTTTTTAATTTTTAGAGATGGTCAATTTGTAGATCATGCTAAATTTCACGCGCAATATACAGATATCATGGTTAAATTTCACGCAATGGTCAAATTATGGTAAATTTACCATATTATGGTAAAAAACGGCGATTTGCAGATTATGGTAAATTTCAGCAATTCTAAATTTTTTTTTTTCTTTTGCGATCGTCAAGGTTCAAAAGTGTAGATTATGGTAAAAGTCATCGACTTAAAACGAGTACTACAAAAATAAGAACGACAATAAAAAATTGTTCACTCACCGAGTAATTCAAACAATTTTCGGAAAAATATTCTAGGTTTGATGATAAAATCTTCCTCTTAATCCGCAACACTTTTTTTTGGTGAACAAAAATATAAAAGTGGCGGGTCTATGTGATACATGATGAGTAATATAAGAACATAATATTTATGAAATTTCGTGCAAAAAATTCAAAGATAGAATCAATAATCCAGTGAATCACTAATATTCCGGTGATTTAATCTCAAGATTCTAGAAAAATCTGTAGCATCAAAATTTACCATTAGCAAAGTATTATTTTGGTGATTTAAGATTCCAGCCAATATTCTCAATATTCAGTGAAAAACAATTACCGCATGTGATTTCATATTTGAATCCTAATTTAGTGCTACGATTTTAAACTTACTAAATCAAAAATTATATGTTCAGACTTAAAAAGGATAAGAGTGTAAATTAACATTCAAAAATAATGGAAAAATGTCAAACCATACAAAAATGAGATGAAAATATAATTTCAAAAAGTAGATGAAATGAAAACTTATGTTGTAGGAATTAATAAGAACCAAATTTAAATTACATTCCTCCGTAGGGGATGTACAAATATTCCATCAAATTAATTTTTTTATAAAGATAAATTCCTCTGTAGGATACAAGATCGAAGACTTCGTTGATTAATGTGGGCTTGGGAAGAAGCCCATAAAAGAGGAGCTAGTGAGGATGAGAGTTGGTTTGGGGTGGGAAGGTGTGCTGTGTTGTGAACTTGAATTTTGCCCACCCTTATGTTTGGTTAGAGTTCTTACCCACGTCATAAAAATAAATAAAAAAATAAAAAATTGAGATACATTTTTCATAGCTCATTTTCTAAAAATTAATTTTTTAAGAGACCATGCAAATATTCAGCTCAATGAGACATGGGTAAGTTCTTGAATCATAAAAGTCTAGAACTATATGGACCACAATTGAAATTGTTTTCAAGTAATTATGGATATGCGATCAAGTTCATATTTTTTTGTTTAGTTCTTCTAACAAATTCATTCTTTACAAATTGAACAATTTTGATCATTGAAGTGAGAGCTTCGATTTATATTGTAATGCTTCGATTTAAAAAAATGTTAATAAAAAATGAAATAATCAAACTCCAAACATTTCATTAATATAAAAGATATACATGCTTTTGCTTTTAGAAAATATGAAATACCAAGATAAAGTCTTTCAAAAATTATTTTTTCATGAAAAGACTTTATGTAGGAATTTTAGAGCTTTCTAAACCTATACTAAGTGAATCAAGGTTCAATAGTGAGGACATGCGGTCCGGAATTTTTAGTCCTTTTATTTAATTTCTGATTATCTTCAACGATTTAATGAATTTTTAGTGTAATTATGACATTGAAGTGAAGTTTAAAAGTTTCAGGTCAATTATGAAATTGTCTGAACTTTGGAGTTCTTGTGTAATTATCGGTATAGTGGATATAAAAACCTAGTGAAAACCCTAAATAAATTTTAATTAGAAAAAAAATTTAGACAAATGTTCGTTTTCTTTTTAGTTCGTTCCGTGTTTCGATCGATAGAAGGGACGAACGGCCTCGTAAAATGTGCAAGATCAAGTTATGCATGATTTCATGTGCTCATGTTGAGTTTCAGATAGTTTAGGCGAAAAAAATAAAACTATTCATGCTCTATTCGCAATAGAACAAAATTAAAAAAATCAACTAAGTCGCTCAAGCGAGCTCCATAAAATTTTAGCATTCTGTTTTGGATAGTGAGCTTATCTTTGGCGCTTGAGTGAGCTTCTGTCCGCTCGAATGATCTCACCGAATCCAGAAAATTATTTTTTCAAAAATCGGCTCATTTCTTTGCTTTTCTGTCCATTCGTGCACCATTCGGATTTTGAACAGTGGGTTATATATTCATATGGTCATGTATTAATATTCGGTTATCTTGATAAAATATCTTTGTGATTTTGGGGTGAAAGACCGTTAAAAATGTCATCGGATTAGATATGTTCCGACGGTCGGAGCAACCCGTGAACTCTACACCAGGTGTCGTATTCTTGGGTATGCCCTCGGTTAAACACCGTAAATTACTTTTGAAGTTTGGGACATGACGGAGGTTTCATCGTAGTTTGCACGAGTTGTTGTTTGTGGTGGAGTATCATATCGTGCACGTGTTGCATTGAGCATGTTATCAAGTGTTAAAAATGATATTCTACTTACTCTGCTATGTTATTATGCGAATATGTTTTAACCCTCATTATCCTGCTTGTTATATATTTTCCTACTTGAGCTTTGATTTACGTGTTGTAAATAAATATTTTACAGAAAACGATGCAAAACCAAGGGGTTTGAAGCTTGGAGAATATTTTATTTTATGAACTATAGCTGCTAGGTGTTCATCAATTTTTTAAATTTGTTTTCTGCCAAATAGTTGTTATTGGGTATTGTGGGCTCATTTTTTATTATTGATATTGTCAATCAGTATATGTTGGCCCCTTGCACACCTCATTATGATGCTTTGATTTAAATTCTTCAATATCTCAAAGGCATTTTGTTTTATGGTCTTCACTATTCAGTTCACTTCTTCCTCTCTTCAGTTTCGTGCCTTTTTTTTTTTTATGTTGATTGGGCTAGAGATTCTACGGACTGACGATGTACTGCGGGATTCTGCTTCTTCTTAGGAGATTCTCTTATTTCTTAGTGCAGTAAGAAACAAACTTTTACTGCTCGTTCTAGTACTAAAGTTAAATACCATGCTCTCGCCAACACTACTCAAGAGCTTCTCTGATTTCTCTGGCTCTTTGCAGATATAGGTTTTTCCCCCTCTTTTGTGACAATCAGAGTGTTATTCAAATTTCTCACAATGATATCTTTCATGATTATACCAAACACATTGAAATTGACTGTTATTTTGTTCGTCAACATGTCACTCGTGGTACTATTCATCTCCATCTGATTTCCTCTATTGATCAACTTGAGGATATTTTCACTAAAACTCATCCTCCTAGTCACTTTATTGATCTCGTTTTCAAATTCAAGGTGCTTGATGTTTACCTTTCTTGAGTTTGCGGGGGACTATTAATATATATATATATATATATATATATATATATATATATATATATATATATGATAATGTATACTTACAGATACTTATCCTTGTTTCTATTTCATAGTTATCCTCTCGCTCCTATATAAAGAAATTTGTACATTGATGAAAACATACAACAAGATACAGAGATCCTATCCTCCCCCCCCCCCCCTTTCTAGGGATGAGAAGCATCAAAGAATCTCTGCTAAACTCGAAGCCACCTTGAATTCAGAGTAGGGTCTGAGGAGAAGCTCATGCAGCCATTGTTTTGGGTTCTAAAAAAAATTTAAAAACATCGCTCCCCCCACAAATATTTGGATCTATTTACTATATTATGTCCAATTTTTTTTTAATTTCAAATTTGTTTTTATATAAAATAAGTTTAATATAAGTTTTAAGGGGCCAAAAAAGTGGTGACAAGATTGGAATAGCCAACAATTAAGGTCTAGTTTACAAACAACTAAAGCAAGATTCTATTCAGAATACAAAAATCAGATGAAATTAACTTAAGCGGGAAAAATTGAGTTGAGTTGAAATTATAGATCATTAGAAAATTTTGGTAGAAAAAACTTAATTAGTATGTATACAGCTAAATATTCGAAAAAGACAATGTCAGATGATATATTTTGAGTCACTGAAACGATTATTTATTTTGGAGCAATTGTACTTTTGTACTTTCGTAATGGTAATATTTGGTTCTTTATGGAGACATTTTGTACTATATATTTATAGGCAAAATATATAAAAGATCTCAATTGATGGGTTCACTTCGAGCCCCCAGAATCTCAGGGCTGACACTACTTGAATTATCTGTAAATCATTTGCATACTTGGTCGAAATAGGCAAGTTGGTGATCAAGTGCAGTGTTTTGGCTTGATGAACAAGGTGGTACCGTCCAGATGCCTTATTTTTGTTCATTGAGTAGCAGCCGAATAGATTGTGAAACTGAAATTCAGGTCTCCGTCTCTCAATTAGTTTGGCCACTCACGGAACGATTCAAAAGACGTTAATTGTGACATGAGAACACCAATCTCATAGAGTACTTGAGACATCATAAAGTCAAGAGGAAACCAAACTATCCCTTTGATTATGGCAATAAAGAGTAGTGGCAGTGATTGATCGATTAACTCATTTAATCGAACATGTTCGGTAAGCGTTTCTCTTTTCTACTTATTGGGTGCTATGACGAGACTATACAGAAAAGGGCTTTCGGCAGTTTAGCTCTCAAGCTAAGCGTTGGAATAAGTCCAGTTCAAGGGGAAAGCACTAGGTCAAAGCGTCAAAAGCAAGGATTGGATTTGGTCGTGAACGTGCATTGGGGCGATCTTAGCTAGAAATAATCTTAGGCTGTCTCACGACTCCCTGAATGTGAAGACCGTATTGTTGGTGGCAAACAGGTCATGTATTTGTTTGTCTCGCTCGTCACCACGGATTCAAGTCAATAACCTATTAGCAACATGTGCACGTGTGATTAGGTTAGGGCAGTGGAGTATTGTCAGCATTCCTCCGAACGTTTTGCAAGTACATTCACCCAGCTCGAATGAATGTCGATGTGACAAGTTTTACAATTAAACTTGAACCAGACACTTGAAACTTCAAAGAAGCGAGGATACACATTGAAAGTTGAATTGCGGAGTGAATCGATACTTACTAGTCGAAAATCTGAAGAATTTTGGTGAATATCAGGTTAGAGCTGGGGATGGAAGGACTTCGATTGACTTTGCCTCCCTTATTTATAGGATATGGGATTCCAAAAAGGCACGCGCGGGATGAAGGGAAGGAAGAGGCGCCATTTTCAAACTAATGGGCACATGTCACATAGCGTAACCTGATCGTGATGGGACATACTGGTCAGGTCTCTGAACCGATGTAGGCGAAGCGACCTTTTGATTTCATGTTAGCCATTCAATTCTTGACACACTTGTAGAGGTTCAGCTTTATTGATACGAATTGATAGAGCAATGATGTCCAACTGCCGAGCCGAGAAGATTGATCTCCTCCTTTTGCATGTGCAGAAGCGAAAAGGGGTTGAGCCTTGAGGGGCTAACCTGACAATAAAGGGTTAGGCCAGACTCAATGGCCAGCGCCCAGGAAGCATTGGGCACAACCTGGTATTGGGTAAAGGCCTGGAATGCACAAACCGAGTCCGTCAAACCACTGGCAGGAACCCTTTGCGCCGGGCCGGATTAGATTAGATCCAACCTTGTAGAGAGCCTGACACAAGCTGTCACCGCGTATGGGAGTCTATTATGTCATGCATGACATCATTTGGCATGACGTTTACGAGTGACATTATGAGACCACAAGCTTACTTTGAGCTTGAGTCTAGTCTCACTATGAAAGAACAGACCAAATGCAAAGAAGGCCCGTTATTACTTGCAATCTAAGTCATTCCATATTTTCTTCTTCTTGAGTTCAAAGTAACTTAAACATTAGATTGCTCTCCAACTAAAATATTGTCAATTAGTACCACCGAGTTGTTAGCCTTGCAATACTCAAAAGGCCAAAAAGCAGACGAAACTCTAGAAGAATCCATTCGTCAGGAGGAGGGAAAAAGTATTCTCGAACCCCACACCACAGAAACCCATTTGCAAGAAAACCAAATAAACCAATGAATTGTGCCCGATTTAGGACGCAGCACATTGGATCATAAGACTTCTGATAGATAGTACCATCATTGCCTTTTTTAATTGGGCTAGGATCATGAATTTGTGAGTTAATTATTTCAATATCTTTTCCCAAATCATCCATTCACGATCCATGATAGAAACGTTGCCTAGGTCATGAAATTAATTCGGATAGAACGAAGGTAAATCAAATAGACAGCATCAGGGTAGATTTCTTCTTTCATTCCTTAATTAAGATTTAAGTAAGAATCCATTTATTTCACGTACCCAGTGAATTTCTAGAAAAAGCAGTTCGAGTCGCAAATATATAATTTACACCAGCGTCCAACTACAACAAAAATGTAAATTGTCACTTACTGTACATGTACTGACATGAGAATTCATAAGCATCTAACTTCACCAAGGGGCTATGCAATTTGTTGCATAATCTACAAGAAAATATGCTTGTGAATAAAACGATGGTTTAGGCAAGGAATAAAAACGATGGTTTAGGCAAGGTAGTTGTATATCTGAGGGTTGTTCCTGTCCCGCTCTAGGTACTCCCGATCAATGAGGCTTTCGATCCTTTTCTTCAAGTCAGCTGGCTTTATTGGAAACTTCAGCTGCGTCACCACAACAAAAGCAATTTCACCCCACACACTACATTACAGTTCAAATTCACCCTAAGGTTGTGTCTGCGTATTTGACTTATTGAGAGGGAAGGAGATGAATGGAAAAAATCAGTCAACAACATATCTACTTCTTTCCCCTTCATTTCCTTCCACAAATCTGAAATCCCAACACAACCCACAAGGAAATCTTTCTTTATCTTTCATTGAATGACCCAGTAGTAATCAATCATATTAGGTAGACAAGGCTACAAAAAGTTGTTTCTGGATTGACCAAAATGAAGCCTATAAAAATAGAACAATTCTTCAGTTCCTCGTTATGAGAAGAATGCATAGGGATTCAATGGTTCAAGGCTGAGACGTAAGAACTGTGTATTTTAGTGAGGTGGCATCACTTAATTGGCCGTTCAGAATTTAATCTCCTTTTCTTAATGCAACTGAACAACCAGAGGAAACTTGAAAGCCTACACAGTGGACCTGAATTCTACCCACAACCCTTTTTTTTTTGGGGGGGGAGGGGAGTGTAAACAAACATAAATTCTATCACCTGCTGGAAGAGCTCAGTGATCAAAAGCGTGTGACTTAGAACTTTCCTTGTCTTCATTATCCGAACAATAGCAGCATCAACCTGCATGAGCAATATAATACGATAATATGACTACTTGGCTTCAATTTAGGACATCCTATGGTATTACCATTCATACTTAAATGAATATGTAGCCATTCGAATGGGAGCAAAGACCTGATATTGACGGTCCTGGAACACTCTTTCAGTCGTGCTTGTGTTCTCTTCGACTGTTTCTTTCATCTGTATAGCATTTACCTAAGCCCACTCACACCAAAGTTAGCTTCAGGTCTAATATATGAGGTAGGATGCAATTCCACCATAAACCATGTATAGAATCGAGTGGCACAAATGGGAAAGGCATTAAATGGGCATGGAAAAGATCAAAATTCTTTTCATTGTGTAATCTCACATCTGCAACATTTTCCAGGCTAATTTCATTTTCGATTGCTGTCATTCTTACTACATAATTGAAAATTACCTTTATACGGTAGAGAGGAGCAGTAAATCCTTCATTGAACTCAAATAAATCATCATCCTCGACTTCTCTCCCTTTGGGCAACTGCATAAAACTAGTTTCTCAAAAGGGGGAAATGAAGGAAACAGATCCCAAATTCCCAGGGAAGAGATAGACAGAAAAACCAACGTCCTGTATTTAACCACCTACCTTCTGAAGGACACGAATTTTTCCACATGCAAGGGACTGCAGAGTCCTCCTCAACTCCTTATCCTCAATGCTTGTAGAATCCTTAATATCTTGAAAGCTAAGCTTTTGAGCATCGTTAAACAGCATCAAAACAACAGTCTGGCACAACACAGAAACCCCATCTGAACTTTGAATGCTTGTACATGGCTCTTATTTGGCTCACATAAAAAATAAATTAGCAACATTTAAAGAAGAAAAGGAGACAAGTGCCTAATGAGACTAACCTGAAATAGGGAAAGCGCCAACTCTTTTCTACCTTTTGGGAATTCTGCTTTTAACACACAATGTCCCAATGAATTTTGCCACATTAATCGCCTCCCACTATACTTGCTCAAGTAGAACTCCTTAAAAATGTCCTGCGGAAGAAAGCAAAAGAAACACGTCAGCCAAACATATAAAAACGAAAAACAGTAGCCAAAAGCAACAAGTCATTGACTTGTGTGAAACCTGATACACATTGAGTTCGTGCGGAAGCCGAACATCCATAGGTGGATATGTTGGCCAGTACCTGCAGCCAAGCCCACCACATCCACTATCAGATTCTCTCAAAAACTTTCAAAAGAAACATTATAGACTTCCATACTTGAATACTAAAGAAAAAACAACAGGAATTAACATACCCGGTTGTTAAAACATGTACACTCATCTCTATCCCTGATGGGAGTTTTGTCCTGGCCTGGGAAGATTGCTTGAATGATTCATTTATCTCTTTCGACAATTCAACATCCTGTAAAATATTTATCAAACATAGTAAAACTATATTACAATGCCCTCTTTACGAACTATTTATCAAACATAGTAAAACTATATTACAATGCCCTCTTTACGAACTTGCTATACAGTCGCACGCATGCAAGTCAATGATGCTACAGTAACTAGATAAAAAAATAAGATCCGAAGTGGTGGTCTTCTACAAACTAAGAAGCTCTTGCAGATATTATTGATTCAACCCAATCTTTCCAACTAACTGCAAGACCCAAAAACTGAGTCAAGCTAGGAAGAAATTATTTAAGTTCATATACTACTGAGCGTAGCATACTAAATACTAATATAAGTAAAATATGAACTATACCCCAACAAATAGGTAAAATTTGACACTTCAGAACAAAGACAAATCTTGATACATTTCTTTTTCCTGTTGCAAAGATATTTTTGGTCACATCAGACAATAGGTTGTACAGGTCCATACTGTTTCTGAATACTGTAATTTGTAATGTATGTTTATTTTGCAAAGATCTCATAATTGCTGAAAATTGTGAACTAGATAACAAGCAAGGTTTCAGAAAAATCTGCAGCGGTCACCGCACCAGTAGTGCAACAACATGGTTTCCTAACGGTAATGATAACCGGAGACGTAATTATTATTTTTTTAAATATTGCACATTGTAGAAAAACAAAAGCAATTATATCTTTGTTTAGGATAACATTTGTTGGGATTAAAACTAGTGTTCGGAGACTTTTCTTTATTTTCTTACCTGATCCAGTATATTTTCTACTTTTGAATCATTTATAGTCGTTTAGGCAATAGCTTTTATGAAGTGTACATCTTTTCTTTTGAAATTCAATCACATTGTAAGGAGATTCTCGGTCACAGGCATTCCAATATGGAAGACCAATAGCCGACCAAAAAAAAAAAAAATATGGAAGACCAATAACTTACTGAGGCCAATGGTTCAACTCCTTAGTATAAAAGTAAAATTTTACCATGTGTAACGATCTAGCCTTTCCCATCCCTGACTTTAAGAAGATATGCAATAAGGACCCTATCTACGAATGCAACCACTCTTTTGGGGCTCTTCGTTAGTTAAAGCATCCAACTCCAAACCAACAACAATGGGAGAACAAGCCACAAACACGCATATATAAGTTCTTGGAAGTGATAATTAACCGATGTAGGGCGACATCTACACTCCCCACTTACGAATCCTAACTCGCATGAATCCAGAACATAGAAATCACAACAAAACAAAATGCTCTAGTGATACAAAACAAAGCGAATCAATCGTTAAGGAACTACTAAGAAGCAAATGCACAGATATGGACACGAGACAGCACAGGCACGCCGAAGATGTTATTTCTTCAAAATTAAGAGAACATGTCGAAGATCATATAGGCTTGTATTATTGTGCATCTTATGTATTGGTATAGAAGTCCAAAACATTGGTTCTATCAAATTAGGATTGCAAAAAAGATAATATCAACATTGTGAAGATACAAATCACGGATCACTAGGCACGGGTGCAGTATTCTCACCTTGGGTAGGCAAACATTAAATTTTTTGTTGTAACATGGGAAAGGCGGTATCAATATGTGCCAATAGACATTACAAAATTAGTACAACAAAATTATTAGAGATATTTTCGATCAACAATAATTACAAAAATATACTCATGTAATTATAAATGGATACAATCTTGTGCATCTATATCTATTCCAAAAGGCAAAACATTGAACCTGGTGGTAAAATTTTATAGATGCATACAACCATATAAGGACGATTACACAAACTTTAAAAAATAAAAAACTTGGATAGGCGAGTGTTAGATTGTAAAAAACTTTGGGCGGGCACACTCATATAACTTCGATGAATTCAGAAAGAAACTACTATGCTTCTAAAAAATATTAAAACTTGGGCAGAGTGATCGCCGGGCTCATCTTCCTTCGTCCATCATAACTAAACAACCATCGATATTTTGACTCTAGGCCAACTTATAAAAAATGTAGCTTAACTTTCTCATGCGTTTTTAAATGTCCCTAGGGTATTCCCAACTTACTCTAAAGCGGTTTTTTTTAAAAGTGTTGAGGTGAGGCGAAGCGCACTGAGAGAGCTTCAATGTCCCGAGGCAAGGCACACAAACATAAAGCACAATTGAGGCCCTTGAAACGTGTGCCTCGCTGCGAGGCGCACAAGCCTCACACCTCAAGGTTTTCCTTGAATTTGTACTTAGATTCAATTCCAACCATTGATAGCTAAGGATTAGAACATGGGGCAATACACTGGATAAATATGCTACAAAGTGAGGGGCTCTAATCATTAGCCCAAGTGAAGCAAATCCAACAAGAAAACTGTTGAAGAAAAGCCATTGAAACCAATCGAATTGTCCCATTCCAGCTTCTCCCTTCATCTTCCTCTTTGAATGCTCTGCCTTCTTCTTCTCTATTTCTTTTTTTTTTTTTTAATTTTATTTCTGGACTGCTGTTATTTTTTTTCCTTCATCTCCTTCAATGGTTTGTTCTTTTATTCTATGCCCATTAGCCATTACTTATGTTGTTCAGACTGCTTTGCTTGTTTTCCATTTCCTGCTGACTTGGTCTTCTTTTTATGGATGTATGCTTCCGTTCGTATTTGATGATTTTAATGTTACATCGTATTGTAGATGAAAATTTTCTAAGTATATGCTTATACTGAAACTTTAGCCTATATCATTACAACTTGCGCCTCGCTTTGATGAGACACGTACCTCACCTCACAGCTAGGCTTTGGAGGACAATGGCTACTCGGTGCACCTAGAGCCTTTTAAAACATTGCTCTAAAGTGTCCCTAACATGCCAGACTAAAAGAAATATAACAACAAAATCCGACCCGTATTTAGACATGCCCAGCACGTGTCCGAGGAGTATCATAACGTCCATGTCGGACTTTGTCAGTACATGAATACGTGAGTCCGGCAAAAAGTTTTGTAGTCCTTAGACCAGATATGTAGACACTTGCCAAAAAATCTCCAAAAGCCTCTCTCTAATACTTGATAAAGTAACCCACTAAAATCTAATACTTGATAAAGTAACCCACTAAAATCTAATACATCAGAGAAACTGTCTTTACTCGTATAGGTTTTGGATGTGATAACTAACCGATATTGGACAAGCTGTAACATAACTAAACATGGTGGAAAGGGCTTCGAAATTGTTTCAGGACTTAAAATTAACTTTCATAAATCTATGGCAAGTGGTGTTGGTGGATGAGGAATGTGTGCAAAATTCTTAAATTCAAGATGAAGCCTTTGCCAAGTAAATACCTTGGTCTACCTTTAGGGGCAAGCCCACAAAGATTGCGCTAAGCTCAAACTTTTCAGCTGGAAGAGGAAATTTCTCTCTTTTGGAGGCGGGTTGGTGCTCATAAAGTCTATATTATGCAATCTACCTATCTACTATCTTTCATTGTTCAAATTGCCTGCTAATGTAGCCAATGAATTGGAAAAGATCCAAAGGAGGTTTTTATAGAAAGAGTCAGAGGAGAGGAAAAAGATTCACTTGGTAAGATGGGAGAAGTTTACATGTAGTAAAGAACAAAGAGGGATGGGAATCAAAAGTATTAATACCATAATGCAACCATGCTAATTAAATGGTGGTGGAGTTTTGCATCAGAAACAAACAGCCTATGGAGGTTAGTGATGTGTGATGTTATTAATTGTGATTCTTGGTTTCCTAATGTGGGTGGTCTTAGAAGGTGCTCAACCATTTGGAGGGAGATACTCAATGTGGAATTCAAAAATATTGAAATGTTAAGAGCCATTCAAGGGACAACTTGGCTTCAAAGTTGGGGATGGACGAAGAATCAAATTCTGGCTGGACTCGCGGACTCAGAATGGCCAGTCACTACAATAACAGTTCCCAAGATTGTATCAGATAGTTATGGTTGCAACCGATGATTTAGGAGGGGATGAGGGTCTTCAGTTTTAACTTCAAAAGGCATTTGTACTCTTAGGAAGCAAATAATCTCAGAAATTTAACAGCCTTATTGAATGATTCACCTTTTTAGCTAACTAACAGAGAGGACTATATGGTTTGGAATTTGGAATGTGAGCTCTAATGGTATTTTCTCTATTAAAGTAGTGTGCAAACAAAGGGAATTATTAATTGGTCATGCAGCTCATTTACCAATTAAGTGCATTTGGAACAAATGTTCTCCCCTTAGAGTGCAATTCTTCACATGGTTAGCCTGGCAGGGAAGAGTGAAATCTGAGGAATTCCTATTGAAGTTAGGTATTCTAGACCATTGAAGTGCTAGTTGCAAATTTTGTAGGCTTGAAATATTATCTATGGATCATCCTCTCCTCAATTGTGATAAGGTATGGAGTTTATGGTCTGGCAGTGAATTGGTGGGGTATTCACTGGGTCTACCCCGCTACTATAAAGGAACTCCTGCTATGGTGGCAAGACAAGAAATTCACGAAAAACACTGGCAAGTTACTTGAAGCAATCTAGTTTGCCGTACACTCTATCTCGCTTTAGTCCATTTGGAAAGCAAAAAATGATATTCTTTTCAATGGGATTAGGTATAGTCTTGATGTCTAATCCTTATTGAGCAGGTGAACTGTTACAGTGGCTTTTAGGTTCTAGGAGTTAGAGTAATTGGAGTTAGAGGTCTTTTTTAGTTTTTTTTTTTTCATTTAGTTTTATGTAGGTTCGTATTGTTTGTTTTCTGACGCAATCTCTGGATTTATTCTTGGTCTATTAGAGAGGTTTTGGTGAGTTTAGTTTTATTTCTGAAACTTTCTTGTTGGGATTTCTGTTTGGTTTCCAAGTTATCCCAGTAAGGTCCTATAGGTGGTATTTCTATTGTATTTCTCCTTCTTGGCTCCTTTAGGATTGGTTGCGGAGTGGTCACGACATTAGGAAAGGTGCTTTGGTCTATGTGGTCGTATAGCTTTTTTGGTTGATCACTTATATAGGTTTGGTTGGGTTGGATCCTGGTGGTCTAATGCTGGTACATGAGGAGGATCAAGTTCTTATCAGCGCTCCTTTGTCTTGGATCTGCTGATATAAGGATGTTGCAATTTGGCATCCCTTATGATGTGCTGATCAGTGCAATAAGGCTAATGTTCTAATGTTCTGCTGTCTCACCAAATGCATAGTTATGGACGCCTCAATACTGATGCTGCTCTTCATTCTAGTTTAGGAGGAGTATTGTAACCATGGGATTTGGGAACGTCTGAGTACCCCTTTGCAGCTAAACATGGGGATGTTGGTTTTACTATTTTCTGTTTTGTTTTCTATCCTTTTTTTCTTTTGGTTGAATCCTTCTCAACCGTGTATTTCCTTTGGCCGGCATAAGATTGTCGTCCGTTTGGGTGCAACCTGATTGAGATTCTTTCGCTTTTGTAGTGATTCCTTCTGCCTTAGGTTGTTTCCTTATTGTACATTCTCCCCATATCAATAATATTCTTCTTCGCCTTTCAACAAAAAGTGTAGTTCTTAACCATTTTAGATGCTTTATGACCCATAGCAAAAACTAGGGCGTTTAACAATGTAGAATGCATAACTAAGGTGAACCTATAAAGGAACACCCACAAAGGCAATCCCTATGAAGCATGAATACTTCATTTAGGTCGAAATATCTATATCTAGTTAGGTATTCTCCCATATCCAATGTTCATATTCCCAAACAATAGTCAAACAATATTTTCATCTAATCTACAATATGTGTTGGATAAGGTATCAAAGACCCATACACCACATACAGAAGAGGGTTTGGGATGTGTTTTGCGCTAATACTCACAACACATGTTGTGATACAAAACGCCACCATTTTGGCTCCCGTTTTATTAGACTTTAATTGTCTTGGAAACAAAAACTGCACCATTGGGCTACTCAATGGAAACAATAAAAACGGTGTTCGGTTGCGCAAGTGTTAAACAAAACACAATGGTGATTCTTTAGTTCTCTAGAACATTGGATGCCACCGACAGCCCAGCGTCGCTCCAAAAACGTCGCCGTTCATTGCCGTTGATCCTCCTTGACTGCCAATCCACCGTTGCACCACTTGCCTTCACTTGTTTCACATTTGCTATGCAGATACATTTATATATGGCTGTATTTGCGCGTGTACACATTTCATGTTTATTAGCATTTGCATCGACTACGGAATCATTAAGACCCTATAACTCTACTGAAATTGCAGTTCTTTGCATTTATTATAGTCTAATTGAAATTATGGCAACAAAATGGAATTAGGGCAAATTGAAGTCCTTTTCACATTATTATTCAAGGTTTTGATTAGGTTAGAAATGGAGGACCAAACTTGATACTTGTTTACCTGCTCCTTCATTACAGATCTTCATTTTTTCAGTTTTGCTGCAGAAAGTTGGTTTTGTATGGAAGGCTGTCAAAACAACTACATTTTGCCATTTATGGGTTCATTCAAGAAGCACAGAACGGTTGGGCTTGTTCTCTCTGAGAATCCCATGTTTTGTACCCAAAACCAGCCCTACGGAAGTGGATACATATTTACCGTGGCTTAAATTCGTCTGACTCGGAACCATTAGTTTTTTCATTTTGTACATATGGTATTGACTTTGGCCTCAATTTTGATATCAAGGGAAATGAAGATTGAGCCAAGGAAAGAAATGGAACAAATGGAACAAAATTTGAGAAATTATATGAGAAAATAGGTGCAACGTTAAATAAAATCTGATAAATAGGTGAAAAACAGAACTTCCAATTAAAGGGACAAAATGATACTATTGTTAAATCTTTGGGGAGAAAGTGTCAATAGCTCTTTTTCAAAAGAGACCTTCACAGGGTGGGTGGGTGCGCATGCGCTCGTATGTGTGGGGAGGAGGGGGAGAAACAAATAATCGATAGTACATCAATCATTAAAATATAAAATTATTGAAGACTATTAGATTGTTAATCACCAACTCATCTAAAAACTTGAGCTGTTAGAGGAGAGGGATAACTTTAGTATTTATATTCTCAACATAGACATATTCCAGTTGTATATATCCTAACTTTTCAGAATTTTCTGTATGATCATCCTTGTGTCCATGTCCCATATCATCTCCATCAATTCCCATACGTACGTGAGTGCTTCCTAAGCAAATGCATTTCGTACAGGATAATCAAGTGGACAATGAGACAAAGAGCATACAACTGTGGATTAGGTCCAGGATGGACTATAAGCTATCATGACATGCTTTTGATCCAAATCTTACCTGAAGTTCCATGACATCCTCCTGATCAGAAACTTGCATTTATAATAGACACAGGACCAAATCCCAGGAGTAAATTGCATGATCGGCTAGGTTCAAAGTTTACATGATTGAGACCATATAATCCGGATGTTATTCTAGCTTATTATTGTACAATTTGTCTTTACATTATTTTCTAGTACACTAGCAGCGGCTTTTGGGATAAACAGCTTGGAAGATGGCAGTTTGTAGAAATTATAAAGCAGATTACTAACATAAAAAGACATTTATCTGCAAAGATACATACCTTGAACATTCCTTCAAGTTTGTTGGTAAATTGGCTACCACACTCAGTTTTTAACTGTGAACAATGAGAAAACTACTTAATATGATCACAAAGGTGAACTAACTCTTAATATGTAGAGAATCTTATATGTACAAATTTGAAAATCAATAATACTTGGCTAAATGAAGAGAGCGGGAGCAACCTCACCTTTGAAATCATGGACTTCTCTGCATCAATGGAAGCAGTCTTTCCCAAGAGCAGTCTCTTTGCAAGGTCCTTCTTATAGAATGCTTCAAACACATCCTTACCCTAATTAACAGGAAATAGAATATGCCATGTTTACTCAAAAAAAATTAGCCTGTGGAAGGAAGACAAGATTAACACTCATAACCCAGCTATTTCATTTGATACTATGCGACACCACTTTTACCATTGTGCTACAATTTGTCAATTATGTCAAGCCGTGATGATAACACAAGAGCAAACAAGTTCTAAGAAATAGGAACAACAATAACAATCTAAGAAGAAAGCATGGAAAAGGCCTCTGGGTTACCTGTATAAATCTGAACAGAACCAAGACTTTATCAAGTGTACCCTCCAATTCCTCTTCAGATGTACCCTTATTCCCGGCACGGAGCCTCTCATCCAAAAATTTTGCAATTAATTCAGCGGGCCGGTTCTATCAAAAATGACAAGAAGATAATCAGTGACGGCAAACTAATATACAACCGAATAATGAGAAGTTTGATCCAAATTGACAATGCTGTCCAATCTAAGGATAGCATAGCTTGATTATCATAGAATTAGCCTTTTCAATCTCATATCCCACATAAATCAATGCACTCTTTTCACAAGCAACAACCCATGCCTTTCTTTCGAAACCAAGAAAATGGGACAGGAATGAAGAACTTTCAACTATACAATCATTGAATCTCTGCAAAGTATAAATAGTCATTAAGATTAGGAATTCCTGCATTTACTGCAGAGGTTATCATGCCACAATCATGTAACCCAGCAGTTTTGTCATCTACAAAGATAAAGATAAACAAAGATTTCCTCCTCCTGTTTGAAAAAAGCCAAATAGTTCACTCATCTCGAACTATCGAAGCATTCAAACTGGATGCATGAGTAAAATTTGAGCTTTGAAAGAATTAGAAGGAAACATCATGAATCTCCAATTGGAAAACCTACTCCTAGTAGCATATGAAATAAGGCTGATATACTGCTCAAGAACAAGAAGAATATGCTTCACAACAACAGCAATATTTAATGAACTCCTCTACCCGTACTTAGAAATTGCATTTCATTATACCATCCTACTGATCTTACTGATGCCAGATCATAATCTTATAATAGCTGTTGTTTGGTTTATAACTATTCAACCTCAGTTAAAGTGAGGGGCAATATCTTTCTTGACCTCTTGATATCACTTAATGAGCCTGTACACCAAAGAAAAGGATCTTTTGAAGAGAAAGGAAGTAACAGCAAAATTGCATTCGTACAATGCCTTCCCTACTTCTTCTTCTTCACACCTACTTTCGTGCTTGATTGTTTTCTGGGGAGGGAATAGAGGAATTCAGTCTACTTCAACTTCCAAACCTATGAAAGAAACGAACCCCCGACACCCAACACGCGCATGTGCCTGTGTTTTTCCCTCCCACAAAACAAAGCATGAAAGCCTAAAGACACCATTGTACATATACACTGGTAGGTTGTATTTGATAGATTGCAAAGGTGAGAGAGAACAACGTATTATTCCATTGGAAAAGAATGTATTTACAATGAACGTAAGAGTACTTAAATAGAAAAAGAGAACAACTAAACCCTAATAACATAAAGACTAATCTACCCTTAATTAGATATAGACTAATCTACCCTTAATTAGATATAAAATGACGGAATATATATTCACACCCCCCCTCAAACTCATGATGCGAGCCCGGAGAGCATCGAGAGTTTGCCAAGGAGAAAGCGAAAGCGAGCTGTGGTGTGCGTCTTGGTGAAGAAATCAGCCAATTGAAGAGAAGAGGAGACAAATGGGAGGGTGATAGTGCCGGACTGAAGATGGTGGCGAATGAAGTGACAATCAATCTCGATATGCTTCGTGCGCTCGTGGAAAACCGTATTATGGGCAATCTGAATAGCACTTTTATTGTCACAATAAAGAGGCGTAGGGGAGGAGAGAGAAACACCCATATCAGATAAAAGCCAACGGAGCCAAACAACTTCGGAAGTAGCATGGGCCATAGCACGATACTCGGCCTCCGCAGTAGAACGAGCAATAACAGATTGCTTCTTGCTTTTCCAGGAAATAAGTGAGTCGCCCAAAAACACACAATAGCCAGAGGTAGACTTGCGGTCAGAAGGATCACCAGCCCAATCATCATCAGCGTAAGCCATAAGAGTCAAGGCAGAAGAAGAAGAGAGATGTAGACATTGAAATATGGTGCCACGAACATAGCGCAGAATGCGAAGCAAGGCAGCCCAATGCGTAGAGCGAGGGGCACATACAAACTGACTGATGACATGCACAGCATAGGAAATATCGGGCCGAGTAACGGTGAGATAAACTAAACAACCAACAAGCTCACGATACTCGGTAGGATCAGCAAGAGGTACCCCATCAGAAGGAGAGAACTTAGCATGTAATTCAATAGGAGTATCAACAACTTTGTCATCAGTAAGTTGAGCACGGTGAAGAATATCAGTGGCATACTTAGTTTGAGTTAAGAGATAGCCGTCAGAAGAAGATGCCACTTCGATGCCAAGAAAATACCGAAGAGGACCCAAGTCTTTCATCTCAAATTCGTGAAACAAATGCCGTTTAACCTCATCAATAGCAGTAGAGTCAGAGCCCGTAATAATCATGTCATCAACATAGAGCAAAATAAGAACCAAACCCTGCGAAGTACGACGAATAAAAAGAGCAGATTCGTGTGTGCTGGGTTGAAAACCAATCTGTAAAACCACATCATGAAAGCAAGCATACCAAGCACGAGGAGACTGTTTAAGACCATACAAGGCTCGACGGAGACGACAAACAAGACCAGGAGCATGAGAGAATCCTGGAGGAGAACGCATATAAACTTCCTCGGTGAGATAACTATTGAGAAATGCATTTTTAACATCCAATTGAAAGAGAGGCCATTGGTGCACAGCAGCCACAGAAATTAACAGGCGAACAGATGTCATTTTGGCAACAGGAGCGAAGGTCTCCTCATAATCAATACCATATTCCTGCGAGAAACCCTTGGCAACTAAGCGAGCTTTGTATCGCTCCAAAGAACCATCAGAATGAGTCTTAACTTTAAAGACCCATTTGCAACCAATAAGATTCTTACCATCCGGAAGGGTAACTAAGTCCCAAGTCTGAGTATTAGCAAGAGCAGTAAGTTCATCATTCATCGCAGATACCCAGTTTGGATCATTACAAGCTTCTTTGTAAGACCGAGGTTCAAAGTAGGTATGAAGACGAGATAAGAAGGAGCAATAAGAAGAGGTAAAACAAGTATTAGTAAAACCAAGTCTTACCGGTGGGCGACGGTCACGAGGGGGATACCGGGGTTCAGGCGGATCAGAGTCTGGTGAAGCAGATGGAGGGCGTGGAGTTGGAGGAGCACGTCGGACATAGTGTTGTGGAAAAGGAGAAATAGGATAGGAGGGAGAAGAAGGAACCTTTGAAACATCTGACAGGTCGAAGGTACTAACATACTCTTCTACAGGGACTTCTAATGGGAATGGATCAATATGCACAAGATCCTCTTTGGCAACAGGCGTTTGGGTGGGTGGAAGAGAGAAAAAGGGTAAACGCTCGAGAAAGGTAACGTGTCGAGACACATACAATTTCTGAGTGACAGGATCATAACAACGGTAGCCCTTCTGCTGGATGCCATATCCTAAGAAGACGCACAAGACACAGCGAGCACTAAGCTTAGTCCGACTCTTTTGAGGGAGAAGAACAAAACAGGCGCAGCCAAAAACACGGAGAAGAGAAAAGTTGGGAACTTTGCCATAAAGCCGTTCATATGGGGTCAAACCAGACAAAAGAGGAGTAGGCATCCGATTAAGAAGATAAGTTGCAGTGAGCACAGCTTCTCCCCAAAAAACGGCAGGCACAGAGGAGGATAAAAGAAGAGACCTTGCAGTGTTTAGAAGATGACGATGCTTACGTTCAGCGCGTCCATTCTGAGATGGAGTGTCAGTACATGAAGACTGGTGAATAGTCCCGTGAGTGGCTAGAAAGTGCGTGAATTCACCCAAAGAATATTTGCCCCCTAAATCAGAGCGAAGAACTTTGATTTTGGTAGAAAACTGAGTTTGGACCATGGAGTGAAAAGTGCGATAAATGTGGTAAAAATCCGATTTATGTGTCAATAAATAAACCCATGTGAATCTAGTAAAATCATCAACAAATGACACATAATAACGGGAACCACCTTGAGTTGCAATGGGGGAAGGTCCCCACAAATCTGTATGAACAAGCTCAAATGGGGAAGTAGAAATAGAGGTACTTTTATTAAAAGGTAAAGCCGACATCTTGGCAAGTTTACAACCACTGCATTCAGAAATATCACTAACAGAAGTGTGTCCCAAATGACCAGAATTAACTAAAACTTTCAAACGTTCACTAGATAAATGCCCTAATCTAGAATGCCAAAGATAAAAAGGAGAAGACTGCTGATCTAAACGAAATGAAGACATGACAGTGGGTGTAGACTCGATAGGAACATGTAACTCCTCTAAAACATAAAGATCACCAACTCTACGCCCGGTCCCAATCTGCTTCTTGGACATCCGATCCTGCACAATACAACCAGAAGAGGAAAACAAAACATCAAAACCAGAATCAGACAATTGAGTAATGGAAAGAAGGCTAAGGGTCAACTGAGGAACATAAAACACATTAGGGATAGAGAGAAAAGAAAATGGGGTTGGGAGAATAGACCCAATAGAGACAACATGCATAGGGGACCCATTTGCAGTAGAAATACTAATAGGAGAAGTGGGGGAGACACAATGACTTAGTAGGGATAAAACGGGTGTCATATGATGGGAGCAACCAGAATCAAAAATCCATGTGGTAGGTAGGATACCTGTGGTATAGGAACCAAGCAAACCTGACTGAGTGGTGGTCATAGCTGAATGATTTGGCTGGGTAGCCAAAGATGCCTGATACTGCTGAAACTGCTGATATTGCTGAAACTGGTCAAACGAGAGAGAAGGAGGGACCCCATCAGAGGTAGCAAAAGCTGATGGAGGCCGAGAAACCTGCTTATGTTGCTGTGGTGGCCGAGAAAATTGTTGATATTGCTGAGGTGGACGAGAAGAAGTGGATGGCTTAGGACGAGAATTTTGTCCCATCAGTTTGGGGCAAGAATCCTTCCAGTGGCCCTTCTGACGACAAAAGCTACACTCATCCACAGCAACACGAGGCCTAGGCTTGCCTGTAACCTGAATTTGGTGAGAAACTGGAGTAGGCAAAAGAGGGGACATAGACTGAGTAGGTGGAGCAGCAAATACAGACTGAGAAGGAGATGCAATAGAGGACATCTTAAGCCTAGTTTCCTCAGCAATAAGCTCATGAACTGCAGCATCAACAGTGGGAAGGGGAATACGATGAACCATAGCCCCACGAAGCGGCTCAAATTCCCCACGAAGGGCCATAAGAAACTGAACAAGACGACGCCTCTCACGATACTCAAGAATGGAGTCAAAAGACTGCATGCCTTCGGGTTCCATCAAAGCTAACTGATCCCAATATTGTGTCATCTCAGTGTAAAAATCCTGAATAGATTTACCATGTTGCTTAGCATCTCGGATTGTAGCCTCAAGCTCATACTCCTTTGCAAAATTGGACTGAAGATACATACCCCGCAAATAATCCCAAACTTCCTTTGCCGTATCATATTTCGAGAAATTCATACCAATGCTAGGCTCCACAGAATTATGAAACCACGTAAGAATTCGTGCATTTTCCAATTCCCATTTGTCAAATGCGAGGACATATGCTGCATGTTGTTTAGTGTATGAAGGATCCTCCTCTGTTTTCGCACCTGACGAACCTGATTGCTCTGGCGGGGTAGGTTTGACAATAACCCCTGTTACATGACTCCACATGCCTCTTCCAACAACAAAATTTTTCATAACTTTAGCCCAATAAGAGTAGTTACTGCCAGTCAATCGTACGCTAATAGCATTAAAAGTTTTATCGTCTGACATTGTAAAATACAGAGACTTCGTAACAAACCAGTACCAAAATACAGAACTTACGATGGGAGAACCCAATCAGACGATACCCAATCTGGGATCAGACGATACCCAATCAAGAACGGTGGGATGGTATCAAGAACGGTGGGATCAGACGATACCCAATCAAGAACGGTGGGAGTCGCCGGTGACTGGAGAGTGGTCGCAGACGGTCGGCGAAGGGTTTTCGACGATCGATGGCGGCAGGTGGTTGGGCGACGGTGGCTGGAAGGAGAAGATCGTCGACTGGAAGGAGAAGATCGTCGACTGGTCGATGCAAAGAGAGGAGCGTTGTTCGATTGGGGAGAAGAGCGGCGTTGATTGCAATGAACAACAGAAAATAAGCGGCGTTGTCGTTCTAGGAGGGAGACGATGGCCAGATGACTGGCTCTGATACCATGATAGATTGCAAAGGTGAGAGAGAACAACGTATTATTCCATTGGAAAAGAATGTATTTACAATGAACGTAAGAGTACTTAAATAGAAAAAGAGAACAACTAAACCCTAATAACGTAAAGACTAATCTACCCTTAATTAGATATAGACTAATCTACCCTTAATTAGATATAAAATGACGGAATATATATTCACAGTATTATATACGCCGATAATGGCAGTACGAGGATATGACTTCAGAAAACAGATCCATGTAGCTGAACCCACAAAGTGAGAGAGCCTCATAAAGTAGAGTTAATATTGAAATTGAAGCAAAACCAAATATCTTAAAAGATCATACTGACCTGTCGGAAATTAATCAGATGCTCAAAGGCATCTTTAATAGTGTTGGAAAATGCTTCATTCTTAGTAAAGCTTTCTTCCCATATGGTATCAAGAGAAACCTTAAATTCCAAGAGGCACGATACCATATCTTTGTCTTTCTCTTCATCCGTGACAATGCCCTGCCCAGTTTTCCGGATAGAAGAGCTAAGGGCCTGCCTTAATGATTCAAGGGCATTGACTCGAGAGAAAAGTAAGTACACCCTCTGAAGATCTTCAATACGATTCCCATCCATCAGCATCACAAAGCCCTGGATAGACATAAAAAACACTAAGCAACTAAAGCAGTGAACTTCTGGCACATGAAGATGATCATACAAGCAATAACGGAATGGAGTATCAAAAAGTGATAATTCACACCTTATCAAGAATTGCAGATATGTGGCGTTCAAGAAGTTGCCTTTCCGCAGTTGCCACAAGTGGCTTTCTTGTATTGGAATCCAGGTAGAGTAAACATCTTTCATGTTCTTCATGCAACCTTATCTGCAAGCAGTGGCGAGCCAGACATTTCATTCATTGGATTCAACTATAAACACAACGTCAACAATCTCTGCATCATAAGAAACAGAGATGAACTAGTAAAAATTTTGTGCAGTGAAAATATGAAGTTTCGAATTTATACTGTCCCACAGAGTCACAGAATACAACGAGTTCTTCGCATTGAAACCTTTGCAGGATATTAATACAATCAAACATGTTTCCGAATATGTGACGCCATTTTTATGGCTGATATATACATATAAATGGGTCTTTAATTAAAATAAAAACCTGAAGGGACAACTTAGAAAGTCTGTTTTTATATAAATAAATTTAAAGGGCCTATTCAATTTTAGAGGAAGTAAATTCTCCAAGTGTGTTTCGTTGATGGACCCTTTCTTATTTCCCTTCTGCAAGAAGTTAAATAAATGGGTCCGGGATTAACTCTAACCCCCCATGATAAAAGGGATACAAGGCCGCGAGAAGAAAATGATCAGCTGCCCAACTGGGCCCTATCTACCTCTGCCGCCATCTGCAAGGCTAGATTAACCAAAAAATCTCCCAACATTAACTCACAATCAAGAAATATAAAGTCATAAGAAGCAAAATCTGCAATTTCCTTTGGACAAAAAGATAAAAAGGTAAAAATACAAAGCAGAAACTAGTCATACACAAAGTCAGTTCAATATTTGAAAGGAGAAGGAAAATAACAACGCATACCTCCACATGCTTCAAGTAGTCTGGAACATCAGATTGCTGCATGTATTTGACACCTTCAGCAGCATAAAATTCAGATGTCTGATCGAGGAATGGCTTTTCAAAGCTCTCGGAGTAAATTCCTAAAGCAGTGAACATCTTCAAAAGATGGTTAAGGAGAGTTCTATCAACTGCTTCACCTAATCTGGAAGACCAAAACAAGAATGCTGCAGGTCACGAGATGAAAACTAAGTAGAGCTTATTCTGCCAAGAGATGGTTTTACGCTTCGTTATCAGGTCTTCATTATCAGGAATGGTGTATCGATGGCGATAAAATAATATAGCAACTGCATTTTGTTAGTTGATACAGTGTAAAGACTGTAAAGAATATATGTTTGGTAGGAGCAACAAAAAGGTAAAGGAGAAAATAATATAGCAACTGCATTTTGTTTAGTTGGCTTCGGAACAGAGAAAATAAACAAGGTACATATTTATATTATAAAATCCCCTAC